>OY856412.1:667251414-667778914 GCA_963693085.1 Alisma plantago-aquatica | reverse complement strand
GAAGTGAGGGGATGTATCCCGGCTGCAACGAGGACTCTCTGTCCACCAGCACGATGTAGGCCACCCTCGTCATAGCACTAATGTGAATGGAACATGAGCGAGAGAGAGGGGAGAGCAGCAAATCTTGGCGATGGGGAGAAGCCCACACAAGGCTGGAAATCAAACTAGCCCTAATGTAGGGAAACGAGTGAGATGTGGCTCCTTGTTGTGTGCTCAACTTAGTTCGTGCTACACAGATTTGTGTGGGCATCATATAGCCCATTCAGTACGTGAATCAGATGCCTGGCTCCCAAGTAATACCAATTGTAGTGCATGTACAATTTTGTTTCGTAGAACATAATTTTAACGTAGGCATTGCATTGTTTCAAATGCCATTTCAGTAAACAAACGGTGGAAAACATGAAACCTTTCTTTGTTTGTTCTCCTGCAACCAAAGGGTAGGTTTACGTCGTAATATTTTTTTTCACCCTCCTGCCCGGCTAACTACTCACCTGCTTTTCTTTTTCACCCTCCTGCCTGGCTAACTACTCTCCTGCTTTTACTACCCCATTGATACATGAATATAAATTTTGGGTGAAGGTTGGATACAAATAAGGCCAAAAAACCTAAATGGCACATTTCCCATTTTATATTCCCTAAATGGCACATTCTTGAACTTATTGCCCAAAATGGCACATTTGCAGACCAATGCGTCCCCTGCTGGGACGCATTGCACCCACAGGAGGGCAATGTGTCACGAAGCTAGACGTAGTGCTTTATTTTTAATTTTTAATTTTTTTGAATTATGATACCATGTATACCATGTATATTATATATACATATATATGTTAAATTGTTAAATTAATGTAATATAAATTAACTTATATACAATTAGCCATATATTTAAAATAATATCTGAAGATAATAAATAATAACATAATATTATATTTATCAAAACATAATATTTATAAATGTAGATAAAAATATTCAAAATTAATAGATATAATACTAAAATTATATAATAAAGTTTAAAATTATAAATATAAAGAGAATATATACATGTATTTATTTGTAAACTTAGAAGAAAAAAACTAATATAGCAAGGAAAATAAGAAAATACTAATATAAAAAATAAGAAAATACTGATATAGAAAAATAATATATATATATATATAAATATAAATATATATATATATATATATATATATATATATATATATATATATATATATATATATATATATATATATATATATTAAAGGTATGATACATAATATCAAAAATATACATATATATACATCATATATACATATATATACATCATATATATACATACATAATATATATATATATATATACATAATATATATACATAATATATATATATATATATACATAATATATATACATAATATATGTATATATATTTGTATATATATATGTATATATGTATATATATGTATATGTATATATGTATATATATGTATATATATATATAGGCTAAAAGAATTGTGTACCCGAGTACATGTAGCTTACATGTACCCACCTTCATTTATGGGGATTGTAAAATTATATTGAATAATCCAACCTTATGGATGTATAGTATACCCCTTAGATAAGATGTGTATCAAGAATCATCGCAATATGATATTCATAGAGCATACAATAAAAGAAAATGTCTATTTTCTAATCAACGGTAAGTTGCAGAAATTGCATAAACCATTGAATGATGTATGGCTATATCTCATGATCTACATAAGATATGGTTATGATTTTTTAAAGACATCTAATCTATATAGAGTTGAATCAATCCATATGGTTGGATTTTATCAACATACTCTACATATGCTATTTTAATGGCCGGTACATGCAAGTTACATGCATCGGCCGGTACACACTTCCTAACCTCATATATATATATATATATAATATTATGTATATATATTATGTATATCTAATATATATATATATATATATATTATGTATATATCATATATATGTATATATATATACATAATATATATACATAATATAATTACATAATATATATACATATATATACATAATATATATACACATAATATATATATATATATATATAGATATATTATATACATATATATATATATATTATATACATATACATTTATATATATACACACATATATTTATATATATACATATATATAAATATATATATACATATATATAAATATATATATATATATATATACATACATAAATAAATAAATAAATATATATATATATATATATATATATATATATATATATATATATATATATATATATATATATATATATATATATATATGATATACATAATATATATACATAATGTATATATACATTATATATATACATATATATATGTATATATTATTTTGCTATATTAGTATTTTCTTATTTTCTTATTTTCTTATTTTTGATATTAGTATTTTCTTATTTTTATTGCTATATTCATTTTTCTTCTTCTAAGTTTACAAATAAATACATGTATATAATTTCTTTATTTTTATAATTTTAAACTTTATTAAATAATTTTGATATTATATCTATTAATTTTGAATATTTTTATCTACATTTATAAATATTATGTTTTAATAAATATAATATTCTGTTATTATTTTATTATGTTCAGATATTATTTTAAATATATGGCTAATTGTTTATAAGTTAATTTAGATTATATTAATTTAGCAATTTAACATATATATGTATATATAATATACATGATATACATGGTATCATAATTAAAAAAAAAGCAATACGTCCGGCTTCGGGACGCATTGCCCTCATGTGGGGGCAATGCGTCTCCGGTTGGGACGCATTGCCTCCCGAGAGAGCAATGCGTCCCAGCAGGGGACGCATTGGCCTGCAAATGTGTCATTTTGGGAATAAGTTCAAGAACGTACCATTTAGGGAATAAAAAATGAGAAATGTGCCATTTAGGTTTTTTGGCCTACAAATAATCGTCAAGGTTATGCCCATCACAAATTTGGTAGCACGGTTAAAACCTTCACGCAAAGATTTTGGCGGCAATCCGCAATTTAAGTCCCAATGGTTGGGAAAGGGATCGATTGAACTGTAGTAATCGTATGACCTGCCCGTAATGGCAGACAGAATGGAGGGACAATGCCCCCCAGTGCGAAGGTACCGAATGTAGTCATCCTCTCCGTCTACCTGGTACACAAGACCAGGCTGCAGTGCTCGATCGAAGTTCACCATACCGGAACCTCGGGCAAAGAAGTTGAACAACCTGTCGTCCTTTCCTGTCTCATCAAAACCCGTCACTATGGTGATGATCGCTGAGCTTATGGCAGAGGGAGACCAGTCCGAGTGCTTGGCTTTCAAAAGGGCGCGATGCCGCTGATGTGTGGGGCCGCCATGGAGGTCCCGAAACAAAAATTGAAAAAAGGAGACGAGGAAGGTGTGGACGACGAAGCAGCAGCGGCCAGCTTCTGTGTGACGTCAACAGGCCAAGGGGCTAGAATGTTGACAACTGGTGACGTTATGTCAGGCTTGAGGATGTCGGGACACTGGTTGCTTGGTCCTCTCGCGGAGAAGGAGGCAATCGATAGGTGCCTTTCTTCTTCTCCTTCTAGTTGAAGGATGGTGCCTCTGAACAGCAGAGCGACCACGGGCCTTTCACTTGCTGATATGTAGCTACAAATCACGGATCCTGCCTTAGCTTTTACGCGAGATGATGGGAATGCGTGAAACTCAGCCTTTGTCGTTTGACCTGCACTGTCGTCGTTCACGATAATGATCCCATGCCCCCCTGACTTCTGTACCACCTCCACCATCTGGCTGGTTTTCCATTTTTTTGCTTTAGTCCAACAGACTTCTTGTCCATCGGTTGGTAGGCGGACTCGCCATGCACCTCCTTACCATCGCCCAGCTAGACACTGACTGGAATTTTTCTATCCATGGTGCATGCACCAACCGTCAGCAACCATGGCGCATAATTCATAACGGTGCGTGGTACTGGCCCGCCATTCCCAGCTGCGCAGCAGACGATCACACCCTGCCGCATTGCCCCAAATGAACTGAGGGCAATGACGTCTTAATGGAGATGAAGAAGTGGCTGCTTCATGTCTATAGAGACGTTCATTACGTCGGCTCCGTCCCCAACCACATCATCGATGGCTGCCAATACCACCCACGATTTGCATCCTCGTTTTGACGGCGAGGGAGACACCACTTTATAGACGGCTATGTGAGCCCCAGGTGTGACGCCAACCGCGTCGCCAAAGCCTTGCCCCATTAACGATGCACCATGTACGAGGCAACCCGCTGCTATGCCAGCCTCGTGGGTGCCATGACCGGTATGATCTTTGCTGTTGACGGAGGCGCCCAATCCACCCAAGCCGATGACCTTGTTGTTAATCCGTCTAACACCACTCCACTCGTCTGGAGGTGGCGGCACACCTTCGTCCAGGAAGGACGGATGGCCCAGGGCGATGCCGCTGTCGATCACGGCTATAACGATCCCTTTTCCTGCCTCAGGAGAAGGGGACCACGCTGGAGAGGTGCGAAGGCCAAGATAGTGACCACTCCTCGTTGTCTTCAGATCAAGATCGTTCTCGTTTCTTCCACCGATTGCAACAACAAATCCACTTTTCATCTTCATCTCTTTGATTTCTTCTTCAGTGCTGCGAAGCCGGTGGCAACGTTGCTGTAGGTGTGCAACACTTTATCACCACCTTGACTGAATCGAAGAGGGAGAAGTGAGGGGATGTATCCCGACTGCAGCGAGGACTCTCTGCCTACCAACACGATGTAGGCCACCCTCGTCATAACACTACTGTGAATGGAACATGAGCGAGAGAGAGGGGAGAGCAGCAAATCCTGGCGGTGGGGAGAAGCGCACACAAGGCTGGAAATCAAACTAGCCCTAATGCAGGGGAACGAGTGAGACATGGCTCCTTGTTGTGTGCTCAACTCAGTTCGTGCTACACAGATTTGTGTGGGCATCATATAGCCCATTCAGTACGTGAATCGGATGCCTGGCTCCCAAGTAATACCAATTGTAGTGCATGTACAATTTTGTTTCGTAGAACGTAACTTTAACGTAGGCATTGCATTGTTTCAAATGCCATTTCATTAAACAAACGGTGGAAAGCAGAAAACCTTTCTTTGTTTGTTCTCCTGCAACCAAAGGGTAGGTTTACGTCGTAATATTCTTTTTCACCCTCCTGCCTGGCTAACTACTGTCCTGCTTTTACTACCCCATTGATACTTGAATATAACTTTTGGGTGAAGGTTGGATACAAATAATCGTCAAGGTTATGCCCATCACAAATTTGGTAGCACAGTTAAAACCTTCACGCAAAGATTTCGGAGCCAATCCGCAAATTTCCCTCCAATAAATGAATGGTTAAGATTATTAATCTTACAAGTTAAACGGCTGGGATTATTAGGGATAATAAAAAATCATTTATTTGACAAGATAACAACTAGTGCCGTCTAATTACTTTTCATTTCAGAGAAACCGCCTTGTCCCACAAACAGAGCGGACGAGACTCAGCTCGTCTCTTTGGCGCCCGGAAGCACTCCTGCCACTCTGGCGCCGCACGGAGGCGGTGCTTGAGATCTTCATCTCCGGCTCTTCTACGGCGCATAGTGCTCGGATCTTCGCCTGTCTCTCCTACGCAAGCAAGCAGGTGTTTCTCTATTTCCCTAGGTCTGTTTCTACGGTTCATTATAGGTGCTGCACTCTCTTTGTGTCTCTCCTATGGCGCACAAAGTGTTAGATGCTTCTATTTGTCTCTGTATACTGCAAAGATGGTCTCTGTCCACATACTAGAATGACTTCTCTTTCCTATGCTTCCTTCGGAAACATGTCCAGCAGAGAGTGGCAGCGTCCGGGCAGTTTTGGGCACCGACCAGTCTGCATAAACGCTGAAGCACTAACACCAATTAATTGTATCACTGGATGGTTACCGTTTCCAGTGTTATTAAAGCGTAGAATTATATTTTATTAGTTTGTTTAACTTTTAAGTTACTTGTATAAAACAGAGTTGCCGAAAAAGTATGCCTCCCAAGAGGAAGCTAAAGCCGCTTCTAAAGAATGGAGACGTGACTCCCAACAGTCAACTAGAACCCATTTCTCAAAACTCAACACCTTCTATAGATACTTCGTCTGAGTCACCTCATGACCAATTATTGTCTTCCATAGCAAGTAAGCAAACTTTAATACTTGTATGATTATTGTATTATGTCTTATAACATCTTTCACATTTTTTTAAATTTATGTTATAGGCGCCGCGCGACTAAAGGCAAAAATGGTCAAAGTAAACCACACAGCAAATCAAGAAGGTGAACCTCTCATTTTTTCAATCGTAGAAGAAATAGATAAAAAAAGAGGGGTTTTCTACACATTTTATTAGACCATTCTACCTTGACGCGTGGTAGTAGATTCTATTGAATAGTCGAGAGATTTTAAATATTTTTAAATACTTAATTGATTGAATATAAATTAGGGAACATTAGATATGTGGGGACATAGAGATAATTAAATTTTTTGTTGTTTTTGTGTTAGGAATCAATGGAGTCAGAAGAGGAAATTATAGTGGATCCAATATTCAAACACCAACTACCCATGAAAATAGTAGAGGAATTTTCTGACAAAAGGACACTCAAGATGGTAGGACACTCATTTTTTGTAAGAATATTTGTTGTGTTATAAATTAGATTTCTTATAACTAGTTGTTACATTATTGTATCTAAATATGTAATGTTAATTACACAGGGTCTGAAAGGGGAACAAAAATGATAAATATAAACACAATACTATCTCAAAAAGGTATTTGTATTCTTAATTGTATTTTTTGATATAAATAGCAACAAAGTGAAAGAGATATCTGTTATTTTTAGATTATTTTAGATAGGAAAGTAGAAGTCGAGTGAATAAATATGTTGATTTTTAGTTGTAGGAATTAATGCAGTTGGAAAAGGAAAAAATGGTGGATCTAATCTTCAAACTCCCACCACCCAAGTAGATGGTAGAGGAATTTCCTTTTTAAAAAATATCAAATTTAGACTTATTCATTTTTCTTAATATGCATGTTGATCATATAGGCATACCTAAAAAAAATAAAAAAATGGTCAATGTGAACACTATAATATCTCCAAAAGGTAATTCTTTTTATTTAATTGATGTTAATACATCTAATTATAATTTAAAGATCTACACTATAATGTTCAGATTATACTACATAGGCAAGTGTGAGTAGAAATAATCAATTTTTTTATATGTTTATTATAGGAATCAATGGAGTCTGAAAAGCACACAATGATGGATCCAATGTTCAAACACCCAACAACCATAAAGATGGTAGATAAATTTCCTTCCTTAAGGACACTCAAATGGGTAAGTTAATTTTTAATAAGAGTATTCTTGTGTCATATAATTTGGTTTCTAAAACTACTTGTGAAATTGTTGTTTTTAAATATTCAATGTTGATCATATAGGAACATGTGAAAAAGGGACAAAATCGACCAATGTAAACACCACAATATCTCAAGGAGGTATTTTGATTATATTTTTAAAATATAAATAACTATAAAGGACCTCAATATTACTTTTTAAACTATTCTACATAGGAAAGTAGAAGTAAAGTAATTTTTTTATTGATGTTTAAATCCTAGGAATTAATGGAGATGGAAGAGGAAATAATGGTGGGCTCAATCTTCAAAAACCCACCACTCATGGAGATGATAGAGGAAGTTCTGTTCTAAAAAATTCTAAAGCTGGTATGTATACTAATTCTAAGCAAGATTATTAGTGTCATATAATTTAGTTTCTTATAACTAGTTGTTATATTTTTGTTTCTAAATATGTAAGATTGACCATATAGGGGCTCCTCAAAAGAGAACAAACACGACCAATTTAAAAACCATGATATCTCAAGAAGGTAACTTTAATATTATTTTTACATATTAATCTAAATAATATAAAATTAAATTTTCTATGTAATACTTTTTAGGCTAGTCTACATTAGAAAGTACAAGTAAAGTAAATAGTTTGCTAATGTTTTAATAGTAGGAATTAATGGAGTTGGAAGAGGAAATAATTGTGGACTCCATCTTCAAAACCCCACCACCCATGGAGATGGTAGAGGAATTTCTATTCTAAAAAATTCTCAAATTGGTATGTTTTGTCATTTTTAGCTAGAGTATTAATGTTATATGATTTAATTTCTTATAACTAGTTGTTACAATTTTGTTTCTAAAGATGTAACATTGACCATGCAGGAGCTCCTCAAAAGAGAAAAAACATGACCAATTTAAACACCATGATATCTCAAGAAGGTAAATTTAATATATTTTTTACATATGAATCTAAAGAATAATAAATTAAAATATCTATGTAATACTTTTTAGGCTAGTCTACATTAGAAAGTAGAAGTAAAGTAAATAGTTTGCTAATGTTTTAATAATAGGAATTAATGGAGTTGGAAGAGGAAATAATGGTGGACTCAATCTTCAAAAACCCACCACCCATGGAGATGGTAGAGGAATTTCTATTCTCAAGAATTCTCAAGTTGGTATGTTTTGTCATTTTTAGCAAGAGTATTAATGTTATATAATTTAGTTTCTTATAACTAGTTGTTACATTTTTGTTTCTAAATATGTAACAATAACGATAAATGGGATCCTCAAAAGAGGACAAACATGACTGATTTAAACATCATGATAACTAAAAAAAATAACTTTAATATATTTCATACATATTAATCTATATAATAATAAATTAAAATTTCTATGTATTACTTTTTAGACAAGTCTACATAAGAAATTAGAAGTAAAGTATATAAGTTTGTTGATGTTTTAATCATAGGAATTAATGGAGTTGGAAGAGGAGATAATGGTGGACTCAATATTCGGAAACCCACCACCCGTGGAGAAGGTAGAGGAATTTTTGTTCTCAAGATTTCTCAAGTTGTTATGTTTACTTATTTTTAGTAAGAGTATTAATGTCATACAATTTAGTTTCTTATAAATAGTTACTACAATTTTGTTTCTACATATGTTTCTAAATTGTAGATGTTTTAATCATAGGAATTAATAGAGTTCAAAGAGGAAACAGTGGTGGACCCAATCTTCAAACACCCACCACACATGCAGATGATGGAGGAATTTCTATTTCCAAGAATACTCAAGTTGGTAGGTTTACTCATTTTTTGTAACAAAATTAGTGTCATATAATTTAGTTTGTTATAATTAGTTGTTATATTGTTTTTAAATATGTAATGTTGCCCATACAAGGGCTTCCGAAAAGAAGACAAACATGACCAATTTAAACACTGTAATATCTCAAAAAGGCAACTTCATTATATTTTGTATATATTAATCAAAATAATAATGAACAAAATGTCTACATATTACTTTTTAGATTATTCTTTGTTAATAAAGTCGTTAATATTTGAGTTTAGGAAATAATGGAGTTGGAAGAGGAAAGAATAATGGATCTAATATTCAAACTCCTACTAACCATCATGTTAGCAGAGGAATTTCCTTCCTCAAAGACACTCAAGTTGGTAGGTTACTTTAGTTAGTAAAGGAATTTAATATACGCTAGATCCACCATCTCTTGTTTGATTTTTTCTTAGAAATAAAGTATTGAAATTGAAATACTACAAAATCAGATGATGCCTTTAATCTTGTAGAGAGTAATGGAAATATCATGGTTGGTAATTGTGGGATAAGCAATACTATTGTCTCTAGTGCTCAACTATCCACACGCCATTAATTTCAAAGAAAAATAATTACACATGTTAGGAATCCTCAAGCTGGTGAGAAATGAATTAGTTATCTTACTTAATCTTTTCATATTACGTATATTTATTTTGTCTTGTTATCCCCATAAAATTGTAAACATATTTAATGATAAGAATATTATATTGTAGAAAAAGGAAAAGGAGTTGTTAATCTTACTGATGATCCATTCTTTGGTAATCGTGAGGAGTACAATCATGTATGGAATGTCCAACAACCCATCCTCTGGGAGGATGCAACTAGAGAAAATTTATCTTTTAGAAATCCTCAAATTGGTTTGCTACTGATACCAAGGATATGTTATTTGAATCCCTTTATTTATATAAATACATTTGGAATGTAATTTTTTCTTCAATTTGGTCTAGAATTTTCTACTTATCCAAGTGAAAATTAAGGTACCAATATTAATGTTGACCCGTTTACTAGTAAGATAAATAAATAGGATTCATTGCATTGTATTCAAGTATTTACTAATTTTATGATTACATTTTTACTATAGATAATCTTGAAGTTAGTGGGGAGGACATATATGTCTCTAATATTCAAATACCCAACCCTCCTGAGGTTCAAAGTAGAGTTCATTACTCTAATATGAACTTTGAAACAAGTGATTTTTTTATATTCCTTTTCATATACTTATAGTTGATATGACAGGAAGGGAAATACCTCCTATTGAAGTTGATGATTATCATGAAGTTGATGATTATCATGAAGTAGATGAAGAGTCACCTACTATGCATAAGAGATCATATCACTAGTACATAATCGACCTTTAGTGTCGGATAGGCGTCGGTTATTAGCTTTGAAACCGACACCATAAACCTTCGCACCACCAAAAGGGCACCATTTGGGCACTATCAACGTCGGTTTATTAGTGATAACCGACGCCATCTCACCCGCTGCCACGGTCGTACTGGCCCGCTGCCACGGCCGTATTGGCCAGCACAGCCGTGGTGTCTGGCCTCATTAGGGAAATTGACGTCGGTTACTAGTAGGGTAACCGACGCCAGAACCATCAGCGTCGGTTTATTATTGATAACCGACACCACATCACATGCATTAGGCGTCGGTTATAATTATTTATCCGATGCTATAATAATTTTTCATCGGTTTTAAACAAATAACCAACACCTATTTCATGTTTTTTTTCTTATCAGTCTTCAGGCCTATTGTGGCTGGTCGCAGGATGAGAAACCTGCAGTTCAGTTATGAACTGTAGGTTTTACGACATCCATTGATATCAACCAATAACAGGCCACAAACTTGCAAAATTAACAACATTAATTTTCACACATTTAGTAACCTGCAGTTCCATTCAATTTTCACACATGTAGAAACATTCATGTAGTAATTTGCAGTTCCATTCATTTTCACATTCACACATGTAGAAACATTCATATAGAAGCCAACAGTTTCATTCATTTTCACATTCACACATTTATAAACATTCAGACACATGTAGAAATATTCAGACATGTAGAAACATTCACACATATTATAATTCAGAAATTCATTTACAAAATATCATTCTTTAGTCATTATTAGCTATTAACATCCCAATTATATGTTAAAACCCCCACTACTTGTATGGCTGTTGCCCATTCTTCTCTTACATCATTTAATTCTTCTGTCGTATAGGGAGCATGTACATCTGGTAAGGCCTTTCCTATAGTGTGGTCAGTTTTAAACACCTGCAAAGAGAATGATGTATATATATAATTAATAATATATAAATAAGATTGATATATTTCATATTATCTAATGAGACTATATATAATACCTCAGGAATGGTATCGATGTCCACTACGGCATATTTGATAATCATATGCATAAATCACATCACATAGTATGCGCATGCCCATCCGTTGTCTTTTGTAGAACACTATAAATTGAAACATACAAAATATTAAAAAATGCAACTAATTAAGCACTATTCACATAAATAATATATACATTACAGTCGGGAACTTACTTCCACATTTTTCCAAATTATTGGCTGGTTCTTTTTCCTGGGGACCTTTCCTCCAGCCTTTTTAAACTCATCTAAATGCCGACATGTTAATGTAACACAGTACATTGCATAATTAAATAGTAATGTAATAACATATGTTAACGGATATGAAAATGAAATATTTCTCACCGGAATAATGCCATTTTCATTTGTGTCCATATTTTGAATTCAATTTAGTCCCCTTAAGATCTAGATAATAGACAGTGAATGTCTCGGGGACAATAACTAGTAACTCCCAATGCATACCACTAGAGATAAAAAAGCTAAAAATTAATAACTCAATATCCACAATCAAAATGTAATTTTCTTAAGTCCAAATTATAAGCAAAGTAAACTTACTCCACATTGAATGGAGCTATTATCACCATCTTATTATTTTGAGCAAAATTTGTAAAAGCATCACAACAATATTGTTGAACTAATGGAGGGTCTTTAGTGTTGGGTTTTAGGGGAGACAGAGAAGGCAGCGGAAACAAAAAATTTCTCCCCAAACCCATACCGAGGAAACGCGTCAACGTCTATATAATAGGAAAGGATGGTTTGAGGAATCATACCTTGTCCCGAGTCTTGCTCGGCGACAATAGCTCGCGCAATGCGCGGTCTTCAACTCCGGACTTCGACGGTGTCTGTGCAGCTCCTGGTCGCACCGGGACTGACGACTCCTCCTCCTACCGGACTGTCGGATGACAGTTGTCCTCCTAAGCGGCAGTGTCCTCCCGCCTCTGTAGTAGTCCACACGGACCACCTGGAACTCCACTCTCCTTGTCCCACAAGGAAGTGGAAGGAGTCACACCCTCCTGTTGACGTACTAGTCGCCAACACGCTCTCCTGCCTCCTGTTGCAACTACAGTTGTCCTTCCCTTGCTGCACCTCCCTTTTGCGAGAAGCACTTGCTCGGGCTCTCTCACGGTTACCAAAACCAGAGAGAACGACAACTTGCAGAGCAACTGGTTGCACTGAGCTGTACTTTGAGAAGCCCCCAATACCCCTATATATATAGGAGAGTCATGGGACAGGGTTCTCCATCCCGGGCAATGCGGGACTAATGCAGGAGTAGAAGGGTTCGAGAATTTTCCACAAAAAGCAACCATCTCGCAACTTGAAATGATCGGTTCACAACTGAACCGATCGGTTCGGCCATTGAGCCGATCGGTTGGACCTGAGCCGATCGTTTGGGGCACTCCAACCGATCGGTTGGTGCCCTGAACCGATCGGTTCATGGTCCTAATCCGGCTCAAAAAGACTTTCCTTGTTTCTTTCCCAATTGGTATCGAATACCAATATTATTCCCAATCGAATTGGGCAATTTGAAATGAAAGGAAAATTCTTGCCGACATGACTTTCCCAACTGGTCGGTTGCACCAGTTGAGCCGATCGGTTCAACCCTTGAACCGGTCGTTTCAACCTGGGCATGAGCCGATCGGCCTGGACACTCCAGCTGACCGGTTCAGCAACCTCAGCCGACCGGTTCATCACATGAACCGATCGGTTGGGAGCACAGGTTGGGAAAAATCAGTCAATTGCGATTTCAATCAATCTGATACTCCAATCAATGCGTCCAACACCTTGAACCATATGATATTGAGCTATCGACTGATTGAGTGTTTAATTGAACTATTCAACTCCTTTAGTAATCAATCTAAACATTGCTTTGTGGACAAAACTCCTCTTCCAGGTTAAATCCTATGTGTGTGACCCTACAGGTCCATTTCACGTTGGCAGTGAAAGTCCATAACACTTATGACTTCACAAGCAAAGAGCGGTGCCTAGTCACACATCAGTGCTACCCAAGTGAAAGTAGAAAGTTGGAGAACAACTTTCATCCTACAATCCGTGAATGATGTTACAGCGAATGTATAATTCCTTTGTCACTGATATCTCGAATGAACTCGAGGCATGGAACAATCATCCTGTCAACGTTCATTCACTTCCTTGATCTCAGAGTAGACTGGAAGAGATATGTATGACATCAGTATCATATACTGATTCACACATGCGTGCACGCCTTTATCAATCCTACTCATCAAGTGGCCATGGATATCAAACTCCCTCAGGAAGGACAAATCCCATATCTATCACTCACCCCTCAAAAGCCCCATGTGTCAAAGCCACCCAATCATCACCTTTATAACAACCCATGTTTCAGGACTGCGTTTGATGATGTCAAAGTGTGCCCAACGACATGTGTTGAGTGCAGTGATTTCAGGTCTAAGAATCACACTCACCACCATTGCTGTGAGTACTGACTGTGACTACCATCTCATGGTTCCATGTGTCAAACTCACGGTGGGTCTGTCCGGTACCTTGTTCTCTAACAAGTACCTATGTGTTTGGTTTGATATCTCTATATCATGACTAATGAGATTCTGTCATCAACCAACACCACAATCTAGTCTTGTGTGTCATTGCTGTCTATCTACCTTCCACAATGACATCCGACTAGGGACATAACAAGAATGTACAAACTCTTAGCATTCGTATGATCTCATCGTTCAGGTCCTCAACCTGAAAGCATACGTCATTGAGTACTGTCATTCTCTAGATATTCAGTCTGTTCTATCACTATCTCATATGACTGAACCAGAAAGAATTGGAAGCTTGCCTTTGATGTTTATCAAATCAATCTTAATGTATCCCACCAATCATCCCATGATTGGCTCTCAGGGCATACATACCAACAGACTCCCACTTGCACTGCGAGCCAATCACCCATGAATCATATTCATAGTAATCTTCAAACATGTCCCACATGTTACTGTGCTCTTAGTGCAAACATAGTGAGTAATGGCAACACCTTGCCAAAATCTGTACAAATTGCATGTCTCTCATCTCTTCGCTGTACGTCACACGTATGAGATGGAGTTGCCGTAATATGCGATCTAGTATTCCATTGCTAACCTTTAGCCACATTGCATGATCAAGGATTCCAGACTTATCATCAATGAGTGGAATATAAGCTCATCCTATGAACTTTCAGATCCATATAGTATCCACTGTTGTTTACTAATACATAGATACTCGGCATTTCCCTTTTTCAAATGGCTTTATTGGAACATTTCCAATTATCAACAAACATTCTCTTTTATACATCTTATGTATATTTTGCGATTAATTTTCTGTCCTTTCGGAAGTTCGCATCAATGTAACTCTTTACATCGAACTCTTCCTTATCTCCATAGAACTAGTACTTCACAAGCACTTATCAAGTTCTCATGGTATTCCAGTAACCCTTATCGGAAGTAGACAGACATCCACTCGTCATGTCCTACATACGAGTTATCAGGATGAGCACATCATATTGCCATGTCCTACATACAAGATGATGAATGCATTTTATTCTTGCCATGTCATACATGCAAGATAATGGGATGATTACATACATGATAGATCCATATCTATTCTTAGTGTTCCCATTCTTCATAAGAATTGGACACTTGGCCTTGGGATACTAACTCCATGTAACATGGACAAGTTTTCTCCCACTAAATCTGTGCATACTGAACACTTCAGTACAGATTGCCAATGTATGCTCTCTCTTTCCAGGTCAAGAGATTTTCGAGAACTATCTCTATAGATCTCTATTCGTATCACATAGGAAACATCTCTATCTTCCTTAAAGATAATTTCCACTTTTGGATTTCCAATCTAGAACATTTCCATTTCACATCAATATGTGGAATGTGAATACTCTCCCACTAAATCACAGATCCCTTCTTTCTCTTTGACATATCAGTCAAACCCTTTGACTATATCATCAAAGTAAAGATCCAATTTTGAGTTGCTTGTACTCAATCAATCACATTGATTAGTTCATTGTAACTTATAGACTTCATTTGCATTAGTGGATTCATAAACCTTGTAGGCTGTGTCACGTACACATCCTGGTTTTATTCCTCATAGGAATGCGGTTTTAGTATCCATATGCCAAATGTCTTAGTCATTAAATTGCAATCTACAAGCATCATCCTTCTCAAAATGTTATCCATGTGTCTTAACACTTAAGACTCATCTGCACTTATGGATATGATCCAATGAGTGCTACTATCAAGGTCATACCTTATGGTTCACATGGAAGTCATTTAGGATGTAATGGTCATAAACCATAACTCAAGATTCGGTTCCTCATATTTATCTTGAAAGTTGACTCATCACATGAACAACTGATCACATAGATAATTGAGGTGTATCTGTTAAAGATATAAGAACTCACAACCCTTGTGATTCTTAATTTCTTTTATTAGTGTGGGGTATTCTTTTATTAAGAAGAATTCAGTTATTTGATAATCATTCTCTAACTCCTTAGAGTATGATTCCTTCTTGATTCAGACATCACCATGCCTTAATCATGAGTTCACTATGATACACTATCATAATCACTCATAAGGATCTCAAACATTTGGTCCAAGTATTTCACTCATTGATCTCATCAAGAATTAATCTTTACCAAATTTGTACTTCATTTATGATAATCTTGAACACTTCAAGATATTCATATTGGTATTTCTCTAAACACCATTTGAAGTATTAGCATTTATTCCAATAGGTATGTAAATACATCACATGTATTATACCTAATAGGATAATCACTCTCCCACTACATTAGTGAAGATTGATTAATCATGTCCAAGATATTCATGTCTCTTACTGGTTCTATAACCAAAAGAGTCTAGATTTATCCATCATATGGAAACTAGAAATGAATTTCTCATGACTAATGCTAATTAAATTGTTTGAGTTATCTATAACTTTTAGGTATCGTCTTATCTTATGCATATCAAATATCACAAGATAAATAAGGCATTGCCACAAAGATCACATCTTTATAAATTGAAACATCTCTTTTTTAATTGCCATCATTGTCATACAATATGCAAAAATAAAGTGTTTCTATCTATTGGCAAGTATGAAATAGCAGTTCATAACTGTATTACATGCCTTATTGGCTGAAAATAAACTAAAGTATTCCTATCTATAAAGGCAACACTTGCCCCAAGTAAGAATGCTTTACACTTTACATCTTGATATCATATATCTCAAAAAGTGTTACAAGTTTATTTACATGACACCTTCAAGTAGAGGCTTTAGCCGCCTCCTTCTTCTTTTGTTCTTCCAGGTAGAGAGGACAATTCCTTTTCCAATGTCCTGGCTTTTGACAATGGTGGCAATTTCCTTTCTTTGTCACGCCTCCCTTGGCCTTGAGAGCTGAAGATGGCTTGGACTCCTGGCTAGCTTCAGAACCTTTCTTAGCTTTGCCCTTGCCCTTGCGCTTGGACTTGCCTTTCTTGCTCGTGATCACCATCACAGACTTAGGCTTGTCCTTCTTCATCTGTAACTCAGCTGTCCTCAACATGCCCAACAACTCTGACAGTGGCCTATCAAAGTTGTTCATGTTGTAGTTCATCACAAACTGACTGTAAGATTCTGGCAACGATTGCAGTATCACGTCAGTAGCCAACTCTTGGCTCAGTGGAAATCCCAGTCTCTGCAGGTTCTCCACATACCCAATCATCTTGAGTGTGTGAGGACCAACTGGATCTCCTTCTGTCATGACGCACTTGAACAACGCCCTAGAAACATTGTACCTCTCTTGCCGTGCCTGATCTTCATACATGTTCCTGAGATGCAGAATCATCTCTATGACACCCATGTTCTCATGTTGCCTCTGCAACTCATGGTTCATTGAACATAGCATCAAGCACTTTGCATCAATGGCATCATCAGAATGCTTCTTGTAAGCATCCCTTTCTGCCTTTGGTGCATTAGGAGCGGGTTCCTCTGGAATTGGAGTATCCAGGACATAGAGCTTACGCTCTTGAGTGAGAACAATTCTCAATGTCCGATACCATTCGTGGAAGTTTGTCCCATTTAGCTTGTCCTTGTCAAGGACTGATCGCAAAGAAAAGTTGTTGTTGTTTGTTGCCATTTGAACTACAAAAGGAAAATATGCAATTTTAGTCCAAAACTCATTTTTGACTTATTTGATTGATTTGAAAGTTTGACGATATAATTAGGCCTTTAATTAATTATCGCTCCCATTATTTTACTTCAAATTGATAGCCCTCACCATCAATTCGGAAGATTGCAGCGTACAACCTTCTAGTGGACAAGATCCTGAAATCCTCTAAGCCATGGACCAGCTAGGGCTGTCACCCACAACATAGATCTCTCAGGTAGGCAAATTTTGCCAATTGCATCATATGCAACTCTTGATAAGATGTCATGTACAACTCTTTGCAATGATCATCTCCATGCCTCAAGGTACTAGATCCCATCTAGATCACCTTGTTAAGTCCGACCCAAAGCAAACACGATGAATATGCACCCTGCTAGGGCAGACCCACACATTCATCCTTCACGCTTCCACGAGATAGACGGTGTACCACGCTAGGGCGTGCCCACACTTGGTCGATCAAGCTTTTCACGTGTGTCACATTTGGAAGGCATCTAAAACTTAATATTTTAATGAGGGATTTGGTTTTATATACATATACATATCCAATCACCACAATACAAAGTACGTATCATATACATGCTATATCCCACAGAAAACATGCACAAACGATAAAAGGCGATGATTATGGCCATCCTAATGTGATTCCTCGAGACAAGAGGAATCACGGTCATCTAGGACAACATCACATGCAACCTGTACAAGATGAACTCTGTGCCTTGCCATCCGAGTTGATCAACTCATCACATGAATGATCTGTACTCTCCAGCCGGTCGTCTGGGTGCCACCAGCCGATCAGTTGGCTCCTCCAACCGATCGGTTCGCCTGGTCGTCGTGCATCTTGTCATGTCCGCCACCCGCTCGTCTCGCTCCTCGAACCGGTCATCAACCGATCGGTTCACTCCTTGAACCGACCGTCTGGAAGGTCAACCGATCGGCTCACTCCTTGAACCGATCGTCTGAGCAGTCGTCTTGATGTCCGCCGGTCTTTGACATAACAGGAAATAAAATCCTATTCTATTTATTACATTGCTTTAAGAGAGAAACCCCGAGTTACATTCGGGGGGGGGAGCAAAGGTAGGAAAGAATCTCGAATTATTTCGAGTTACATCAGGAATAAGAGAGGGAAGATCGGTGTGCAGACCGAGATGCAAGCAACCACATACAACCAATCACAGATAGGGGTTTATAGGCCATAATCACGCTACACACATCCACCACAAAACTCGTTTAAGGGCGACGCGTATCGGGTGCATTAATAATACATATCATATATGTAATTAGGGATTTGTGGATTTAGGATTGGACATGCATAAAGCCGATATTATTCGCATCGTATGCAATAAATAAAGGCGACAAACCAAAATCGATCATATCGATATTCCTTAAATATAGAGTAGTTGACGTGGCTCTGATACCACTGTTGGGTTTTAGGGGAGACAGAGAAGGCAACGGAAACAAAAAATTTCTCCCCAAACCCATACCGAGGAAACGCGTCAACGTCTATATAATAGGAAAGGATGGTTTGCGGAATCATACCTTGTCCCGAGGCTTGCTCGGCGACAATACCTCACACAATGTGCGGTCTTCAACTCTGGACTTCGACGGTGTCTGTGCAGCTCCTGGTCGCACCGGGACTGACGACTCCTCCTCCTACCGGACTGTCAGATGACAGTTGTCCTCCTAAGCGGCAGTGTCCTCCCGCCTCTGTAGTAGTCCACACGGACCACCTGGAACTCCACTCTCCTTGTCCCACAAGGAAGTGGAAGGAGTCACACCCTCCTGTTGACGTATTAGTCGCCAACACGCTCTCCTGCCTCCTGTTGCAACTGCAGTTGTCCTTCCCTTGCTGCACCTCCCTTTTGCGGGAAGCACTTGATCGGGCTCTCTCACGGTTACCAAAACCAGAGAGAACGACAACTTGCAGAGCAACTGGTTGCACTGAGCTGTACTTTGAGAAGCCCCCAATACCCCTATATATATAGGAGAGTCATGGGATAGGGTTCTCCATCCCGGGCAATGCAGGACTAATGCAGGAGTAGAAGGGTTCGAGAATTTTCCACAAAAAGCAACCATCTCGCAACTTGAAATGATCGGTTCACAACTGAACCGATCGGTTCGGCCATTGAGCCGATCGGTTGGACCTGAGCCGATCGTTTGGGGCACTCCAACCGATCGGTTGGTGCCCTGAACCGATCGGTTCATGGTCCTAATCCGGCTCAAAAAGACTTTCCTTGTTTCTTTCCCAATTGGTATCGAATACCAATATTATTCCCAATCGAATTGGGCAATTTGAAATGAAAGGAAAATTCTTGCCGACATGACTTTCCCAACTGGTCGGTTGCACCAGTTGAGCCAATCGGTTCAACCCTTGAACCGGTCGTTTCAACCTGGGCATGAGCCGATCGGCCTGGACACTCCAGCCGACCGGTTCATCAACCTCAGCCGACCGGTTCATCACATGAACCGATCGGTTGGGAGCACAGGTTGGGCAAAATCAGTCAATTGCGATTTCAATCAATCCGATACTCCAATCAATGCATCCAACACCTTGAACCATACGATATTGAGCTATCGACTGATTGAGTGTTTAATTGAACTACTAAACTCCTTTAGTAATCAATCTAAACATTGCTTTGTGGACAAAACTCCTCTTCCAGGTTAAATCCTATGTGTGTGACCCTGCAGGTTCATTTCACGTTGGCAGTGAAAGTCCATAACACTTATGACTTCACAAGCAAAGAGCGGTGCCTAGTCACACATCAGTGCTACCCAAGTGAAAGTAGAAAGTTGGAGAACAACTTTCATCCTACAATCCGTGAATGGTGTTACAGCGAATGTATAATTCCTTTGTCACTGATATCCCGAATGAACTCGAGGCATGGAACAATCATCCTGTCAACGTTCATTCACTTCCTTGATCTCAGAGTAGACTGGAAGAGATATGTATGACATCAGTATCATATACTGATTCACACATGCGTGCACGCCTTTCTCAATCCTACTCATCAAGTGGCCATGGATATCAAACTCCCTCAGGAAGGACAAATCCCATATCTATCACTCACCCCTCAAAAGCCCCATGTGTCAAAGCCACCCAATCATCACCTTTATAACAACCCATGTTTCAGGACTACGTTTGATGATGTCAAAGTGTGCCCAACGACATGTGTTGAGTGCAGTCTAAGAATCACACTCACCACCATCGCTGTGAGTACTGACTGTGACTACCATCTCATGGTTCCATGTGTCAAACTCACGGTGGGTCTGTCCGGTACCTTGTTCTCTAACAAGTACCTATGTGTTTGGTTTGATATCTCTATATCATGACTAATGAGATTCTGTCATCAACCAACACCACAATCTAGTCTTGTGTGTCATTGCTGTCTATCTACCTTCCACAATGACATCTGACTAGGGACATAACAAGAATGTACAAACTCTTAGCATCCGTATGATCTCATCGTTCAGGTCCTCAACCTGAAAGCATACGTCATTCAGTACTGTCATTCTCTAGACATTCAGTCTGTTCTATCACTATCTCATATGACTGAACCAGAAAGAATTGGAAGCTTGCCTTTGATGTTTATCAAATCAATCTTAATGTATCCCACCAATCATCCCATAATTGGCTCTCAGGGCATACATACCAACATTTAGCTACTAGACTAATCAAAGATCGAATCAAAAATCCTACATGTTCGAATGCAAAATCTGCACATATCTTATCTAAGTAGCTGCAATACATGTATTACATATGCATTAATAGATAAGAAACCAGATCACCAGATCCTACACAAGGTATATGGATGTATAAAGAAGATCTCACCTTATCCATAACTCTATCACAGATGTATTCAGCCAATCATATCAAAACAACTCCAAAATATCTTGTATAAATAGTTTGCTTTCGTATGATTGACCTGCAGCATCCACATCTATAGAAACAGTTATAGGGCAATTTATATCATGTTCGCCTAACCATATTGCCATACCCCTACAATTAGGACCTAATGGGTCAGGTAGGTCCTGTGGAACCCAACTTGGTAATGTAGGAGGTGGAGGTGGAGGCCTAGATGCTCTGGGTGTCTTCTTTTTAACCTGTATATATATATAATTTTAGATCAATTGACATCATATACACACACTAACAATTTAACGTAATGTAAATTTACCATACAGTTTCGGTATAGAGGACATCTACTTTTGGCCACAATATCACTCCGCCTTCTGCCTCACCAAGCGTTTCACAATTTGGGTGGGCATATGGCAATGGAAGATCCATCCAATTGGGGAATATATGTACCGGGCTCACACGAATCCAACCAGCTGGTAATGGAGACCCATGAAACATTTCCTCTGGTAGGGATGGGTAAGACGACGCCTCTGCAATGACAAATTCTTTACTCTTTAGACGGCATGGCTTCAACCCCTACAAATTTTTGTGTAAAGAATTTTATATACATATATACATATCATCTTGAAAAGACTAGTTACTATGTCATAAAAATACTTACAACGTATGTGCTAGGTGGTGGGTCTACATGATTACTCCCAACCTCATCAGAGATGCCTGCCACTTGCTCATTGCTTCATGGATTCTCTTATCAACTACTTCTTCGACTTTACTATCAACTATGTTATCTACCTATACATGGATAAAAGAAACGTTAGCTTATGATTATTGAATTCTCTTTTATAGTAACATCATAAAGAAAGAATAGGTTACCTCTTCTTATGAAAGTCCCGGTTTTGGGACATGTTTGTGCTGAGATGTCCCAAAGAACGCTTTGATGCCCACACCAGCGCCTGCAGCCCTAACACGTCCAGGATGCTCTGGGTTACCCAGAGCAACTGTCAATTCATCCCTTGTGCCCTCAGGGATGAACTTGCCTTGTTTCCTCAGCTCGTGCAGCTCCCGCTAATCGCCAAACTAAAAATTTGTAATTAAGTAAACACCACAAATAATCAATATTCGAACGATTGCTCTAAGAGTTGTATTTTACCATTTTTGCAGCCACCTCAGTAGTTGCAGGCTTCCTTATTTCTCCCTTCTTATTTTGCCTCCCAGCTATCCAGACATCATGGCGAGGCAGAGATGTGGTACCTATAGTAGAGGACTCCTGAGTAGCAATAGACTGAGCAGTAGACTCAGCCTGTAGTCTTTGGCAAATTCCTACATACTCCTTTGGACCCATTGTGTGGTCATGCACATTCAGTGCACGCCTTGCTTTTTGCGCCTCACTGAGGGCCTAGTTAGTATTCACATTAATGATTTGGTTAGTAACACTAAATGTTAATCTTAAATAGGTGAATACAACATATATTAATTAAATTGGGAGTGACGCCTAATACCTTGAATTCATCAGTTTTTCTTGAAGCAACAAACGCGTCCCATTCTTCTTGGTCCAGGAAGTTCCACTGTTCAGTGACTGTCTTCTTCCTCTTGTCACCTTCTTTTATGTATTCTCGGGTTGGATTTGTCCTATAGTTCCTTAGGACTCTCCCACAGTGTTGCATCACGCAATTATGATGTAGCTTTTCATCCAATTCAAATATACTCTACAAAATAGAATTTCTATTAACTAGTATCCAAAAAATTAGTAATCTACAAAATAGAATTGCAAATTAATAATAACTCACTCATAAATCCTTCCATATTACGTCTTTCTTCCCCTTAGGAACTTTATGCCAAGAATCTATCTTACAACCGCAATGGTTATGAGTAACATACCCACGATATGAAACAAACGAATTGCGATTCACTCCAATTGCATTTCCTGCATTATCAAAATCCACAACAAGTTTGGGTCCATTGCCCTTTGCGCTATTAACTTCTTCATCATAGTGATGCCCCTTCTCTTGTCAAATTTTTGGTGCTGCTCATCAAGTGCCTCAAGTGCTTCAGAGGGTACATGTGCATCATCAACCTAAAATTTGACAAAATAAACACACTTACAGGATATAACTATAAATGGACATATAGATATAAATATATGATATATTTTTAAAACTTACATTGTGAGATGGCGCATTGATGTCCCCACCCTCACGGTAATCATCAACATGGTCATTAGGAGAATGCTCAGCCATCTGAAAGTTCACATTCACATTGTAAAGTAATTCACATTGTAAAGTTTAGATTCACATTGTAAAGTAATTCACATTGTAAAGTAATTCACATTGTAAAGTTCACATTGTAAAGTAATTCACATTGTAAAGTTCACATTGTAAAGTTCATATTGAAAAATAAAACATATAAAAAAATATAAACATGCCTCTAATATTGCGATTTTTTATCAATTAACAATCCTTCATTGTGATCTCCGCACACATACAAGTCATCATTAGCTTCAATATTTGCTGGTGTTGGCAACCCAACTGAGAATGGACTGGAGTCATCATACTTATCATAGTACTCTTCTTCATCTATAGGATCTTCAATGAACTGTCTTTTACCATGAAGAACAACCGACCATTTATCATTTGCAGGATCATCGATATAAAATACTTGTTTCGCCTGTGATGCCAATATGAATGGTTCACCCTTCTCTCCAATCTTTTCAAAGTTCACTAAAGTGAAACCCAATTCATCCACTATAACTCCTTTGGTGTTATCAACCCAATTACATTTGAAGAGCGGAATTATGAAATCTATGTAGTCAAACTCCCATATGTCTTCAATGACACCGTAATATGACATTTTAGCTTCACGTGGACACTTATCCTTTGTACTTGCAAAAAACATAGTCGACACTTGAAGGGTGACCCCACTGTTTTGGACGACACTCTTATCATCTTGACGCTTTGTGTAATATGTGAATCAATTAATGTCATACCCTTCATAAGACATAATATTCAATTTTGGTTTAAAGACGAGGCATTTGATAGTTTTTGTAATATCATCTGGTGTTTGAGATAGTTGATGTAAGACTTTATCTTCAAAGCACTTAATAAATGTCTTGTTATGCTCTCTAGCAAGCCACATTGTATTGGCTCGAGGATATTTTCTCTTGATGAAATTGATATGTTCCTCGATATAAACACTCACTTCGTCCATGTTGTACATAGAGAACAAATGGGGAAATGCTACCGAAATTTTCTCAAAAATCCAATACACATTATACACTTACATCCTAAGTGAGATTAGGTGTTCAAGAACAGTCCCAAACTGGGGAGTATCCGAGATTTACTCCTAATTAGTAAATCTTGGACGGGTTTCTAGGCCAACAAACAGAAAGATGTTAGGGTTTAATCAAATCCAATTAGGATGCTAGAATGGACAAGTTTAAATCTGATTTCAACATGCATCAAAATTTACGGAATTCGGTCAAGCATTAGGATTAGAAGCACAAATATATGCAAGCAAAAGATTTGTTCATATCCTAGGTTGATTTACAATAGCAACATCTAAATATATAAACTCAAAGCATTAGATAAATAAATATAATCAGTAGATAAACAAATACAAAGCAATAGATAAAAAAATAAATGAACAAAATACCCTCTATTCTTCCTTCTCCCTCATTACCAACATCAAGCACGGCCGTGGTTGTGTTGGCCGACCACGACCGTGCTACCTAGCACGGCCGTGGTCGACCAACACAGCCACGGCCGTGCTTGCTGTTCGTAATGAGGGAGAAGGAAGAAGAAGAGGGGCATGGAGGAATAAGAAGAGGGCTACCTGTCGAGCAGGAGAGCGGCAGAGCCGCGAGCTGGGGTAGGAGAGAAGGCTGCCGGAGCAGGAGAGCAGGAGGCCGGAGCTGGAGCAGGAGTGCGGCACTAGAGATGGAGTAGGAGAGCAGGCCAGCTGCCGGAAGGCCACTGGAGCAACGAGCTGGGGGGTAGAGGGCAAGGAATGACGGCGGTTGGGGGCCCAGAGCAACGAACGACGGAGGAGGCGGCGATCAGAGGAGCAAACAATGGCGGCGGATGCGAAAACTGGATGTGACATTCGCTGGACCAAACCCTGTGCGATATTGAATGAAACAGAGAAAGGGGAAGAGTCGGGCTCGCACAGGTGCTATTAAGTTAATAATAGGTGTCAGTTCTTAAATAAAACTGACACATATAACTAAAGGTGTCAGTTCTACAAACACACCAATACCTATTCTCAATGATAGTCGTCGGTTTTTACTACAAAAAAACCGACGTCTATCTACATATGCTGATTAAAAAAATTATTCTCGGTTAATGACCATAGTCATCGGTTTGTTTTGAAAACCGACGCTCAAAGGGTGTGAAAAAGTTCCCGGGAATAACGCGGAAAAACCCATAAGAGTCGGTTATTGTAGTAAAACTGATGACCAAAATGTGCCCAATTTCTGTCTCGCGAATAACCTTTCGTCGTCAGTTTAATAGTTAACAACCGACGTCATATGTTAAATTTTGGAGGCAATTTTTTTCATTGGAAATTTTGGATTTGGCAGTTAATTTTAGGCGTCAATTTATTATTAGGGAACCGACACTGAATAAAAGCGATACCCGTGTCTGGTCGCCCTTCACAGATAGATGTCAATTTTTTTTAAAACCGACGCTTTAGGTTTTAGGTGTCGGTGTATTTATACAACCGACACCTTTAAAAGTGACGTTATACACCATTTCTGTAGTAGTGTATAGAGCAAGGAGATCTAGCCGTAGAACTAAATCTTATCCTAGAATAGAGTCAGATATCACAGGTATGTGGCATTAAGTATGCTTTTTAGTAAACCTTTAATTGTTGAAATTACTTCTTCATATAAACTACTAATTTAGAGGAAATTAAGGATGAAAAGGTCGTGGTTGGACAAGTTATAAAGCAGTGAAGCATCCCCTTGGCAAAACCCATCATGTGTGTCTGACACTACGAAATATTCCTGTTGGTGATGAAGCCACAACTTGGTCAATATTTTTAGGTTTGAAGGCTAGAGATATTGATTATTTCCCACTCCATATGAGATGGGATGCTTCACCAGAAATATATTTTAATAGTGTTTGGGAAGGAGTCAAGGTATCTAGTTATAGCTTGTTTGTTAAATCTTATATATCATATGTATATTGTACTAACCACTCGATTTTGTTATGTGCATCAATTATTTGTATTTAAGAGTCAAGAAAAGAATATGCTTCCAGTTATGTATGTGGTAAGGAATTAGTGTAGGTAAAAGGTAAAAAATTGTAAATCAACATTTCAATATAATTTAAAGTCATACTTGGATGATTTACCTCCTGAAATGATTCATAAGAGTCATGAATCAAGGGTTAGTCAAGAGCAATGGGAACAACTATTAATCTATTGGGCTAAAGAAGAAGTAAAGGTAATATATAGTTATTATATTGAAAACACATCTTATATTAATGATTGTGATAGTTGATTAAATTTAATTCTTTATATGTAGGCAGAGGCAAAACAAAATGCAATAAACTGC
The DNA here is from genome assembly GCA_963693085.1 of Alisma plantago-aquatica. NCBI lineage: Eukaryota > Viridiplantae > Streptophyta > Magnoliopsida > Alismatales > Alismataceae > Alisma > Alisma plantago-aquatica. The sequence goes on along the minus strand of OY856412.1, from coordinate 667,751,766 downwards.
TCCGTGACTAGAGCTACATATGAACATGGGAGCAAATCTATTATGCAAAAGGAACATGAGATGGTATTTACTTTACTATATGAATTATATTATATTCTTATAATAATGTCTTTCTAATGTGGCTTATTGTTATTAGTTATTAAAAGGAGAACGAATTTCTATGTTGAGAACTTATATACTTGTCCACCAAAATAAAAATGGACAGTTTGTAGATGGAGACACTAAGAGGCTCATGGTGAGTATTATCTAATAGTTCATATGTTATTTGTATTGTATGTTAGACACACATGTAATGAATGTTTTTTACTTTAACTAATATTATTTGGATCTATATATTTATAGGAGGAAGTTGAAAATGAAGCAATACGTCAGAATGTGCAAGATAGCCATGACCTTCTTGACATGCTACCTGTATATGGGATTAAGAGAGAAATATTTCTCCCCCCTCTCCCATGCCCGTGGCCGAGGTCGAAAGCCCTAGAGGGTGGTAAATCAAGGTGGCAACTGGGATTCGAACTTGGGTCCTTTTGTTAGGACATGCTACATGTATATGATCATGTACATGGTGGTCACCATGGTGGATATCAAAGAGGTTGTGGAGTTGGTGTAACAAGACAAATGTTGAAGGAAGAATCATGTATGATGATAGCACATGAAAGTTATGAAGAACTTGAAAAAGAAGCTAAATTTTATTCTAAAAAACTTGCTGATGCTAAGCTTACGATGGCAAAAATGATGGAATAGGTTAGAAAATTATCTTTCTATATATCCATGTTCAAGCAATAGTATTCATACCATGATAATTGATCAATTTTTGTTATAATATGTGATGACACAACTAATTGCACATCCAAATTGCATTATAGTTTTGAATTATTTATTAAATAAAATGGATATGTGATGTGTATCTTATTTTATTCATTTGTTACGTACATCTACAGGGTGCTTCTGGTTCTTCTCAAGTTCCAACTTCAAATACTGGTGTTGGACATGGTTTTAACTTTCAAGACTCAAATAACAACAATGACATGAGCTCCCATGAGCAATATTGTGATGCTGATATGATGGAATAAATTCAGGGGTTGCTGCCAACCTTTTTTTGTAAAATGAACATGGTACTTGTGAATATGTGGCTTCTTTGTAGATACATGACTTTTACACTTTTATATGAATATGAGGCTGATTTTAACCAACTTGAAACCTTTCAATCAATGTGTGGATGGTGTAGTTGTTTTTGTGCAAGACATTGATTAGTTATGATGTTTGGTGTGGATATTCACATTATCAATGAAATCTAAGTTGAATCATGTATTGTTTCATGTGAGGCATGTTTGGCTATTCTACATTCATACTATATTTAATCTAATACTATTTCTATCAAAGGTGTCCAGTCAAATGGTATTGGGTGGGTTTGATGATATGATCCCTATCCACATAGATTTTGATATAGAGATGAGTAATACCTTTACATATGACTATATAGATCATTATTGTGTTTAATTTCTGTAGAAGTTTTTTGTGAAGGTTATCACCATCACTCATGGATTGCGTGAGGCTCTTTTGGAACAACTACCTTGCCCCACAGTTCATATATTTGTGAAGGTCATAACCTTCACACAAGAGCTACCTGTGAAGGTCATAACCTTCACAGGAAGTTCATTCTATTGTAGTGTGTGAACACAGGAAGATCTCATTTCCTGGGGCAAGGCCTTGACTATAGGGGCAGAAGAACCTGCTCGATTACAACTATTATCTTTCGATCACTCAGAAAGTGATGTCTCGTAACAATCAACTACAAAATAACAATTTGAAAGAAAAAAAGCTAATGATCCATGCCAAGAACAGATTTTAAAATGTGAATTTGGCCTTAGTATTTAAATCAAGTGCTAGTAATTTTATTCCGGGTATGATATCTCAAGAAAACCATAAGATCTCAGTTAAGTACCTTGTAGATGTGTACACATGTTAGGTTGGCCCAAGTGCCGTAATACTTTTAGTTATAAATTAGATAAAAAAAAATAGTCGTCAACCTCGTGATGGTAGATACGTATAGAAAAAAAAAACAACAAAATATCAAATTAAAGTATGCCCATTTTTAGTTCTTTGAAGTTACAAACACAAGAAAAAGAAAACTCTTATGCCCAATGCTTTGCAGTTACAAAACCAAGAGAAAGAAAACTCTTATGCCCAATGTGTATCCAAAGGACAAAATCACAAACTTTACGAAGCTTTGGAAAACTATCCATAGTTGGAGCAGTCAAGGCATTTTTTTCTTGCAAGAACTAGATCATCCATGGTCTATATCGTCACAAAATATGGCCTTAGTTCTAAAAAATGACACAACAACCTATATTGTCGATTATACAAGAGAATACATGTTTGTATACTGGCATTTTCTGCTCGGGGATTCATGCACCACTTTGCTTATGGAGTTGATTCAACTTAGAAAAATCGACACCGGAAATAGCCCTAAAATATAATTTCTCGACAAACATTGTGATAGGAAGAGTAGCATCAGTTAGCAACAACATCAACATCCTAGGTTTTCCTATGGTGTGGCATGCAAAGTAATTGTTCCCTTCAAAATAACTTTCTACATCGACTTTTTAGGGGAAAAATGACGCAACATGTTCCCTCCAATCAAAAGTTGTAGTGGATTTTTTTATTAGGCTACACTATATATATCATGACAAATAAAGTTTCACTCCAATAACTAAACCGAGAGCACTTAGTATGTCAATATTTTTACAAAATCAAAGGTACGTATCAAGTGAGGAAATCAAGTTGTTAGTGGTTGAGTGTCGATTTTGAAGGATAAACTAATGCTATAGTTTAAAATTGTTGTGTCAGTTTTTCTAGTATAATCAACAAAATAGGCATAAGTGGCTTGCATCATCATTTTTTTCGCCCATGGATGCTATTGGTTCAATGTATACCCTATCAATTAACATTTTCTACTTTCTCTTCCACCCTCAAAATCAATTGCTTACTTTCTCTACCAGGACAACTTGTTATTGATGTTGTTCTCCACCGTCCTATTGCTAATGATGTTGTTCCTTCTTGCCTTGCCTCTACCACAACTATTGTTGGTTCTCCTCATCACAATCACCACCATCACCATTGCTACTTCTATTAGATTTCTACATCACTGTTGATGTTGCTTCTACTTGCTATCTGTATCACTATCATTGTTGCTACTCTCGTCAACTTCATCCATCCTTGGTTTCGGTCAGTGTTTCTTCTCCATGCCATGCCCTGAGGTACCTTCATACTATTGGTTCTCCCTATTTAACTTCTCTATTGTGTGTCCATATCAACATGGTATTGTTTCTTCTGTCATTTAGATACAATTAGATTATTTGTCTTGATTTTATTTTAGAACAATGAATGCATTTTATTTTGGAAAATATATGCATATATTATTTTTATGCTTTCAATTTAGAGCAATGCCTACATGAATCAAATTTTATTTTTGTCTATGTATGTATGAGCGAATTAGCCCAATTGATGAATGAGTTAGCCTAGTTATGTTATTAAACAATATATCTTGTTAGTTAGTGTTACATGTGTACTTATGTTATTGTAAATACATGCCTGAATGAATGGGCCGGTTGAACCTAAGTGAATTTGTTTTGGGCAAGAAAACCATACTTACTATATCTTAAGGTTCAATAGAGTACACATATCAACCTCATGAACTAACCAGGGAGGTTTAGAAGTAAAGTCCACAACTGTTGCATTATGCAACACATGTTTAGTCACACATTCAACTACAATAATATAAGTTCTAGGAGAGAAGGATAAAGAGGGTTGTGATAGACATTCCATATTCCTCTTCAGTTTCCTTAGAAGAGGCGTGAATCTGGCAGGCGGTACAATATCATTGTCGCATAAGGATATACCTTAACTTATTTTGACTTGTATCATAGTCATATAACCTAGAAAATGTATATATATTTGATAATTATACATGCATTTTGTTGGGCCTAAAATCCGTTCAAAATTTATTCATCAGGAGTAAATCTTGAATAGTTCCCAATTTAGAATTCACTTTGACCCCTTAATTTTACTTATATGCAGTCATATATATTTGATTGTTAAGATATCTTGATATCATTTCTCTTTTTGTTCTCTATGTATATATGTAGGTGGGTATATGCTGATCTACATCAATGTACTTGAAGAAATATGTGGAAATGATGCCTAAACATATATTATACATTTCCTACTGATACTAAGTGTTCAAGAATTAGATAGGCGTTACACATTCATCATATGCATTCTAAATACACATATATTGTTGGTCTATAAGCTTGTTCTAGGTTACTTGTTAGGGGTAAATCTTAGAAAGACCTTAGTTTGGGACTGCTTGTTAACACTTAGGGTGCGTTTGTTTTACAAGACTCAAGGAAGGATAGGACTCTCAAACCTATTCAATTTTGAATCCTGTGTTTGGTTATGCAGTCCTAAGTAGACAAGGCTCGTTAGTTCTGGACCCCCCAGGTATTCGCTTAGGATATCCTGATTAATTGACCCAGACTCCCCCGACTCGCACCCCAACCCTTTCTCCCGACAAAAAGTTCTCGCAGTGCTATGATTTTGAATGTTGGTTTTCCCTTTCTGACGGTGCCATTTGTAGACCTCCATCAGCTTCTTGGTGGTTCTCATCTGCGGCCTGATCCCTCTGCATTCCTTCTCCACTGTCCATGCTAGTTCTCCTTGTGTTTGAGACTCCCTCTCCATCCATCAATAGGTTGTTTCACTAGAATGCCTACTGGTGTTGTTCAGACGGTTCTTTATAGATGCCCCCTCCAATCAGTTGGATGCTACTTCATCTGAACACTATTTCTAACTGCACGTCCTGTGTTCGTGCAACTAGGTTGCTCCTCCTCACGCTCTGTTCTTCCTCTAGTCAATTTTTATACGAATGTTGTTATGGAGCAGTATAGATTCTTCTTGGACAAGTTCACATCGTAAGTCCAATTCTATCGTACAAAGCATATACTTCCAAAATGTGTGTTGGTCCTTGATGCTATTTTGGAATCTGCTTCAACAAATATGTATCCTACACCTCTAACTTCCTTTGTGAAGATCTGTAAGAAAGATAAATAATTTTTTTTGTTCTTGATTTATTTTTACAATTATTTACATAGGTCATTATAACAACAAAACTCAATCTATATTGTCGATGAACTAGTTTTTGTCTTTATTAACCTAGTTTCATTACAATTACATATGTAAACACATTTGATGTTCACTTTGTTATCATGTATGGATCGCTACAAATCTGTTTAATTATGATATTCATTTTGTATATGATTTGCAATTTTTATTAAGGCATTCTTTTACTCAAATCATCATTTTCTTTGATGGTAATAAAACCTTTATATGAAGTTTGACTTGCAATTTTACTCTTCACTGTGACCAATCAAGGTGTTCTATTTTTATTCATGACTTGCTGTGGATTTTAACGTGCTAAAATTTTAATTTGTTTAAGATGAATGGTTGTTTATCTAAATTATTTATGTCATCTTGAGATTGAAAAATCTTCTAATGAATAAAAAAAATGTAGCAATGACACATTTTTCAAAATGAGATGAAATTATCCTGAACAAGAGAGTCAATGTCCAATATTTCCTTCATGATGTACATGAGACAATTCTTTTGATGGTAGTCATCATCATTACATTTTCATGCACATATGAGCGTATAGTTCTAAGATCAAGATATAGTTTGACTGGTCGGGATGAGAATAGGAGTAGCTTGATTGATAGATTGGTCTATAAGAGTGGAAAAAAATTAACAAGCTTATAATGGACCGTAAAATATTTTGACATTTGTATTTGTTACTTATGTCAGCTGGAAAACTCACATATAGTAAGAATGTGACCATTGATGAAATGATTGCTATTTTACTTTATATCGTATCTTACCACTAAAAAATTAGGATAATTCAAGAAAATTCTTCAGATCTGGTGAGACTATTAATCGATACTTTCATGAGGTATTAAATTCTATAATCATGTTAAATAAATAATTATATCAAAAGGCTGAGGCAATTTCTAAAAATTCAAATGATGGCCATTGGAAATGGTTTAAAGTAAGCACTTTTATTTCCCTTAAAAATATTATCAATTCAACAAGATAATAATATAATTTCTTATCTAGGGATGTCTAGGAGCATTGGATGACACATATATTGAAATGTGTGTCCCTGAGGTAGACAGAGAAAGATATAGGAATAAGAAAGGATTTATCACAACTAATATTCTTGGAGTTTGCAATAAAGATATGTAGTTTTTATATATATTATTGTGCTGGGAGGGTTCAGTGACAAAATGAGAGTTCTTAGAGATGCCATGACTAGACAACATGGACTATGTATTCTACATGGTAAAATCCACAACTGTATATATATTACATATATAATTCAAGATTATTTTTTTCTCTATATTTAACATTCAATTTCCTTTTTGGATATAATTTTAGGAAAATTACTACTTGGTAGATTCTGGCTATATCAATTGTGAAGGGTTTATAGGACCATACAGATGACAACAATATCATCTTAATGAATGAAGAACAAGTCAACAACCTTGTAATGCAAATGACCTTTTTAATCATAGAAATGCTTCTTTGCGTAATGTTATTGAAAGAACCTTTGGATTTCTCAAACAAAGATGGATAATATTAAGAAGTCCATCATTTTATCATAGTCAAAATTGCCAATAAAATTATCCTAACCTGTTGTTTGTTGCAAAACTTTATCAGACAAGAAATGTCAAGTTACCCATGGAGGAAGAAGCACCTGAGATAGTTACAAATGATGGGCATCAAGATGAATATGTGAAAACTATGGAACCAAGTGATGAGTGGACTCTCTATCGAGATACTTTAGTAGAATAAATGTATAATGAATGGTCACATTTGAACTAGTCATATAAATAGATTTATAGCATAATTTTTTTAATCTTTATTTATTGTATTAAAGATTTCAGATATATGGTGACATTATTTAATTTGAGTTGATCTATTTCTAAAATATTTACTATTTTGATATTCATTTCTTTTTTGAATTATACTTTTACTATATGCTTGATTGCACATAAATTTTTTATTATGCAAAATTAAACTTTTTTTCCCTTTTTAATTCCTTTATCTAAATTGTAAGTATGTCTTTATCATTATTTAGGGATGGATAAAAATGAGCAAACTCAAAACCAAATTGTGGTAAGTAGCTATAAACAACAAATCACAAAACAGTAGGTACAAGTTCCAAATCAAGATGAGGGAAACAAAAAAAGGCTAAAGAGAATTTGGACCCTTAAGGTAGAGGAAAAATTTATTGAGGCACTAGAAGATATGGTTGTTTCAGGAAATTATAAAGATGAAAAAGGGTTCAAAGCCGAGTTTCTGATGGTGTTAGAAAAAAACCTCGGTAAAAGTTACCAAGTTATGATTTAAAAGGGAAACCACATCTTGAAGCTAAGATAAAGGTATTGAAAAGAGAATTCAATATTATATATGATATGTTGAATGGAAACACAAGAAGGTTTGGATTTAATGATAATACCCATTGCGTGGAGAATGAGAAGAGTGTTTGGGACAACTATGTTACGGTAAGAATATTTAACTTATCCTTTACTAACATCATATCTTGTTTGCAACAACTACATTATAGTAAGCATATTTAAATTGTAGAGTCATCCTGAAGTCGATAATCGGAGAAATAAAAGGTTCCCACACTTTAATAAGCTTTATGTTATTTTTGGCAAGGATTAAGAAATTGGAAGCAATGTACATGATGCACATGACATGACGACAAAAATGGAGACCAACAACAAAATGGAGATAATGTTCATGTTGAAGATTTAGATGAGAGTGAAAATGGTCAAGCTTTTTCTCCAATGGGTAGAGATAAAAAAAGCAAGGAGAGTCACAATTAGGGGTGGAAAAGGGGAGAAATGATATTGATTTTTCCTGTGTGCTACCAGATGTGGCAAAGCATGTAGGAGAAGATATTAAAACATCATCAGAAACACTAGGTGAGCTGATGGTGACAAAAATTGAGAAAAAAAAGAAATTATTGGATAAGAGGTAAAGAAACTATGCAATCTTACAGGGATAGAGAAGATCTCAGCCATTTTTGTATTGACTACAAATGAATCTCTATACCAAGAAATTTTCCAACTGACTGAAGAAGAAAGATAAATATTTCTAAAGAGACAATTGAATAAGAACTAGCATATTAGCCTTGATTTAGTATTTTTCTCAATTACTTCTAGACTTTTTCCATTTATTTTATTTTTTATTATGTGTCACTTGTATGAAACTTTACCTATTTCAGATTCTTATATATTTCAAATTTTTTATGAGATTACTTTTGTAAGGTGGCACAATTTTAATATTACAATCTCTTGGTGGATCACACTACATGGAATGTTTCATAATATTGTCAAAAATATGTGAATGTGAATGAGGTTTAATGATATTATCACATGATATATTTTAAATTGTGATTTCATTTTTAGATTTTCAATAAAAAGGTGAATTCAATTTTATTATATGAAAATATGGAAATAATGTCATGGTATTGATATTAGTATATCAATCAATTTGGCACATGTCTTTATATTTGTAATATGAGGGAAGAATTATAAATTTTTATTTCATATATTTAAATTAATATTTTAATAAATAAGTGATTCATAGTATCAAACTTTTTATGAACACTGAGAAAAACAACACATACCAAAATCAATGATAGAATTGATTAACATTTCATTCAAGCTAATCCTATCCTTAGTTGCATCCAAACATAGGATAGGATACCCAATATCCCATCCTTCACCTATACTTGCCCATACTATCCTTCTCCCCATTCCATTCGAATCCCTTCCCATAAACCAAACATGCCCTTAATCTCACTTAAGTATACAATTGTTTTGACATTTGGTTTTTTAGTTTGTCCATCTACATCGATGCACTTGAAGAGATGTAAGAAAAATGTTGCCAAAATATTTTTAAAATCCAAATAGAAAATGTATAATGACTAGTGAGATTAGGTGTTAAATAATGGCATAGGTAGTACACACTCATTCATAGGTGTTTTGAATACTATTTGTAAGAATATTGAACTTGTGGTTAATATTAAAAACTATTTAACTCTAAAGTTGATCTAGATTACACAATATTCAATACTCGATTGCATACCTTGTAATTATAGAATGGATGGACATTTGGTGTCCATTCTAAATTCCCACACTGGATTTCGTAAGTGGTCTTGATGTGTTTTTAAGATTTATAGAGGAATATAGGAGATGACGTGGCGATAGGTTATGTTTCCCCCTGAAGAAATTGTGGTAATAACTTGAAAGTCAACACTATTGAAGAAATAAAAAGTCATGCCATGTGCAACAAGAATACATAGGAATATATAAATTTTACTAGAATGAAGACATTCTGCAACGCCTGGGCCCACTACCCTAGGATCTAGTAGAGTTTCAAGAATGACGACTGGCCCCACAGACCACCAGTGGCCTTAACTGTGTGCTTTGTCCTCACTCACGTGAAACCTAGGGTCAACTTCCTGACTGGCCACCCATCCCAGTACTACTCCAAGCTGAGCACACCTTAACTATGGAGTTCTTTAGTGATGGGCTCCTGGAAAAAAAGATGCACATTGGTGATATTGGTAGTCCAATTATTCCTTTTAAAATCATTTTATCCAAGGCCTGAAATCCTAGAATGTTACAATATCCCCCACCTTCGACTCTTGACGTCCTTGTCAAGTCTCAACTATATGGCCTCATAATCTATCCCAATTTCAGTGAAGACCCAAATGGCCCATGTACACCCAGCTCCCGACCATGACTACCAATGAAAGGGTGGCTCCATCACCATGGATAGCCCTTTCCAACTTCCCTGGACCACACAACTCAAGACTGGTATGTCACATGCCCATGTGGGCCCCACCTACTGGAGAGGAATTGACTCTAATACCATGTGCAATGCCTGAGCCCACTACCCTAGGCTCTAATAGAGTTTTAGGAATGATGTCTGGCCCCACAGACCACCACTAGCCTTAACTGTGCACTTTTTCCTCACTCACGCGCAAGTCGGGGTCAACTTCCTGGCTGATCACCCATCTAATACTACTCCAAGCTGAGAACGCTTAACTATGGAGTTCTTTAGTAATGGGCTCCTGGAAAAGGAGATGCACGCTGGTGATATGGGTAGTCCAATCATTCCTTTTAAGATCATTTTATCCAAGGCCTCAAATCATAGAATGTTACAAATTCCTACTTTTTGAAATCAGTAAATTTCAATAATGGCATTTTTGGAAGATGAAATTGTGATATCTACCTTTTATTATTTCAAAATGACTATAGCAATTTAAACTACTATACAAAATATGGGGCATCAAGGTACATAATGATGACTTGAGGTAAGACCAAGAATGGTTCTCATATATATCAAGTAGATGTGATATCTTCCTATAATATTATGGTTTCAATGCTTATTTTGTAATTTAGAAGATGTGCATAATTTATTTTGGCATATAGAGGTAAAAACAAACAATAAAGGGGTCCTATGACATGTGTTGGATTATCTATAATAGAAGAAAATTGATTTTTATACTCTCATTTGGTAACAAAGTGAGGAATGTAAGAGTTGAACTTCATAATGATCAGATGAATGAATACCATACATATAACATATAACATAAAACTTTGAATGTTGTGATTATTATATATAATTTTTCTCTTTGGTTGTAAATGAAAAATAAATGCATCATGTTATAATTGTTGGTATCAGGGTCCAAACAACCTAGCATTGACTTTAATATTGTTATTGAACCTTTGATTAATGACTTAGAAAACTCTATAAGGAAGCCATTATGACTTAGGATGCTTCACATGGAGAGACCTTTAGGTTCCATGTCATGTTGTTTTACACAACTAACGACTCTCCAACATATATAATTTTCTGCTTAAAATATAAAAGAATCCAAAGCATGTCCTATATGTGAGGAAAATACAAATTTAATAGGATGAAAATATGGCAGAGAGACTATATTTCTTGGTTGATGAAGATTTCTCTAAAAAGTGTATCCTTATGCAAGAGTGTGCAATGTATTTAATAGCTCAAATGAGGAATGAAGTTCCCTCAAACCAATATCAGGGAAGATTATTTATGAAAGTGTCCAATCCATATTCAATATATTTGGTAAGAGACCATGTAATATCGTCACATCCAATCCATCTTTATACAAGAAGAGGTCAATATTCTATGGTCTTATTTATTGAAGTTCTTAGATAATTATAAATTATATTTATGTCACCAAACATCATGCATGACATCAATATAATATATAATTATCAAATATTGATGTCAATTTAGGATGACATCAATATAATGTATAATTATCAAATACTTGATCAATATATATAGTGGTACACTATTGAATATATTGGGAAAGACTAAATATTTCATCAAGATCCAGAATGGACGAGCAATGTGTATAAGAAAAAAAATTAAGAACAATTTTTATAAGTGGTGGGCACATATATTTACCTCCTTGTTATAGTTTGTGTAGAAATGAGAATAAAAACTTTTGTGGGTTGCTTAATGTCAAGGTTCCACATGGATACTCTTGTAATATATGTAGATTGTATCAATGAAGGATTCAAAGCCGTACTTTCAACATCTCATGATTGTCACACCTTAATGCAACAAATTATGCATGTGAGTATTTAATCTATAGTATGAAGTATGTAAGCTTCACCATCACAAAAATATGTATGCTCTTTAACTAAAGAAGCATCAAAGTTATATTTAAGACCCTTAACCTTTCTTAATATATAAATATAATTATTTGGATTAAATTGATGCTTAGTTTTAAATTTTGATTTTGTATTAAGATTTAATACCAGATGACAAGGCTATGTTTAAAACTTGAGCCAACTCTGATTTTGTTTACTCAAGTTGTGTAATTTGATGTGTCTTGTGGACTTATGTGAAATTTACCCATTTATGGGATCTAAAATAAATTTTTACACATAGTTTTTTTTTCTACATAGTATTATCAACAGTCTTATAAAATTTCTTTTTATTTGGATGCTTTTTTAATCTATTGCATGGGGTACCATTCCCCTATAAATATTAATATGGTCTAATGTTTTATGTTTTGGATGAACCAATCACTTAATAGCCTTTTGGACCGATCTAAATTCATCGCTTCATCATAGATTATTTTATATGACCTAAGGAAACTTCTCTAATAGTATCTCCATTAGACATATGAGGTTGATTAATCAAACTTTTTTAAAAATATGTTATTTTCCTTCCATGTACACATCATCCCTCAATTAAATTTTATGATTATATTTAATTTACAATTAAGGAAAAATTTCATGGTGAAAGTTTGATTTCTAGCTGAACTTTATTTCTATTTAAATACTTGATTTTTCTACAATAAATATGTTTTTTCTTGCAAGAGACAATAAACACCAAAAAAAAAGGTACACAACATGAGTATCATCAAGTCATATTCAACACGATTGAGAAAAAAATGTTCATTTCATATATATCAAGAAAATATATTATTAGTATTTTTTTATTGCCAATTTTTTTTCATTGATATTTTTGTTTACAATAATTGTTAAGAAGTTAAAGATGCATTTCAAATATTCTACTTTATTTTATATAACAATTTAATATTTTATATGAATAACTAATTTGATGAGAGAATGTTTCTATTTTCTATGTCAAATTTTTTTTTATCGAGTTTGTATATTACTTGAATGAATAGAACTATAGGAATGCTTTATCTATTAAAAAACCACATCTCTTTATCTCCATACACACACAATCAATAATATGTGTATTACCTCCTCCCATCCCCTTTCCATTGCAGATGTAACTAAAGAATATCTTTTTATAAATTTCCTTTTCCTTTCCTTTCCTCATAGGTTCCCCCTATCTTTCTCTTTACCATTATCGTTTCCTATATATTTTGTCATCATATAGATATTCTAAAAAAGGTAAAGCCAATAGATATATAGAAACAAGTACTATTGTGGCTGCACCTCCCGATTTGTCTTGAAGAATGACATAGATCATATTTATTTCATTCTCAAAGAATTGTATAGATCAAATATATTTCCAATACAATACATTTATTTTATTGGTAACTGTATCACATAAGTTACAAATTTAGACTCTAGATGTATCAATACATATAAATCAAACATAAACCACTACTTTTCTATTTAGAAAATTTAAAGCAAAACCTTAAATTACTGTAATATTAGACAAGTTTTGTACCTATGGTAATTTTTTTGATAATTTTTTATTAGAAAAAACATATGTGATCCAACTCATTAAAACATCAACTAATAAAACATGCAAACTAGAGAGGGTAGAGAAAAAAAACTCAAATTGGGATGCATTGCTTTCTGATTTCCTCACCAAGGACGACTCAGAGTGATCCATACAAATGGCATCCAATCTGGACAATCTTGTATGTCAAATCTTTTGATCGTGCCATTCTCATAATCATATACAACTGGATTGCAATGTTGGAAATGTCTAATATGAGGAGGCATTGGAGGTTGTAATGTGAAGTATAAGTCATTAGTATAATAGATGCAATTCTTCTTGAAACCAACATGCAAGATATCAACAGAAAAACATAAGGAAGTATTTCATCCTAAGAAAAGAGTGTTGCCTCCCAGAGTTGTCACATGCTTCCACTGACATTCTTCCTCCACATATTCATAGGCCTTGAAATATATGTCACCTGGGAGTTGGCATATCATTTTTATTTGAAGAAGTTTCCCTTGAGAAGAAAACACTAAGTATCCATATAAATGGAAAATGTTGGGATCCCCAAGAACCAATATCTCAAGTAACAGTAGACGATCAGTAGATCCGATCTCACACATGCAAATGACACTTTTTGAATTCAAAACATATAATTTTCCATTAGAGTAAATGATGTCACACATGAAAAAGAATTTCGGAGAAGGGTTTATTTGCATAGCACGATCGCTAAATCCTACTCGAGTCCACTTTTCATCTTTCGGTCCACAAAAGAACAATATGCGATCACTGGAGACAATTACAAAGAGTATCCAATTGGAAGGTTCTTTGTCTGGGTCTACTGATAGAACTATCTTGATCACAAGATCAGCAAGACGTCCATATTTAGGGTAATCAATATGACAAGGGAAAGATGACACTGGAGGGAGTTGAAGTTGTGAACCTGTGACCGGATTGAAGAGAACTAAATCTTCTGGATTGGGGATGAGTTCAACCAACAAGATCCAACAAATCGAAGATGAACATGGCCACTTTCCTGAGGCTTCAGGGAAGTCATACCATCCAAGGACTTCTTGTTGACGGGCACAATATAGACTATTGTATGATGAGTTGTTATTTGATGGGATTAGTAGAAATGGGTTGGCTCCTGACTGGTGCAGAAAGACATTGAGTGGCAGTCTTGATTTTGAAGGGAGGTGCCTCATATTTTCTACAATGCAATATCGCCATGACTTGCACACTTGAGAAAAGTATAGTACATCGAGGTGTTGAGATAGACATTCCACAAGCTGGACTAAGAGTTCTTTTGGGAGATCTTCCCATGAAGCCATAAGATAATGTCTCCTTAATTATAAATCTAATTTCTTGAAGGCTATGGTTGTCTTCTGCTATCATTCCTATATTGTAAATCATGAGGGAAGTTAGTGCACCATTTGGAAAAATGAAATGTGTACTTGTATTATATGAAGAAAATATAGCTCAATTGAAATGATCACTTTCTTGACATCCTATCACCTTAGAATTGACTACTTCAAACTCTTAAAATATCATTATATAAGTATCAACATGGTTCCTTTAGAAACCTTGACTCCTTAATTAATCCATGCTAATATTTGTATGGTATTGTTAGGTAGGATGGGAAATGTTTGGATGTATGAATGTTCACCTAAAGGTTCTCTTGGAATTTCATGTATGGCGGTCAATTATTATTCATGTATAAATTATATTCTAACTTAGGTATACGCGTGTTACTTAGTGATTAATTTATAATATCATAGACTATAGTAATGTGATACATATATAGGTAAAAACTAAAAATATATGAGAAACAAAATAGTATAAATACACTCATCGTGGGTCATAAAATATGACCTGTAGAAAAAAAAGCCAACTTAAGCAATGCCAATCTTTATCCTTTTTTTATTGCAAATAGTATCCATAAATTAAACTGTGAATGATTATGTTATATACTTGACGATAAAAGTTAATATTAAAACACAATATTCAGATATTAAAAATTTAGATTACAAAAACTATTTAATAGATCACACCAACAAATTTTTGTACTAACATATTAGTGTTTACATACACATATGATAATATCATTATGTGTATATTGATAAAAGTTGATTATTTAGACCTACATTTTGAAACCACCTATTGTATCCAAGTTGATAAGTAATAGTGGAAGCAAGTATAGTAAATCTTTTATTTTTTAAACTTCTTTTGATGTATTTAGCATTAAAATAATGAATATTGTATGTATATGGAACTTACCCAAAAAACTTTTCATAAGAATCTAGACTCTTTAAAGATGTCTATTAATACCTTATTTGTTAAAGTTTGATATTTGTACTATGAGACATAATTTTACAATATATACCTTTTTGGACAGATTCTGTCCATTTTTTGTGTATTCTTCCTTTCGTCACCACACTTTGTGCAGCGACAAGGCGCCTCCACGAGGTCCACCTCATGCAAACTCGTGAAATCCCCAAACCTCGCTGACATGCCTTCTTTGCCTCCTCTTCCTCGTTTCTCACCCTCTCTCGTATATACCAAAGTGGATGTGCCCAAGAAAAGTCTCTAAGGTTTATAGGGTGAGGGGTCCAAAAGTTGGGGGATTGGAGAATGTCTGTTGTGTGCCTTCTCCCTCCCCTTTGCCGTGCATGAACTCTAGTGTGAGGGTTGTTGGATCTTCATTCAGCAATCGCCACATTTCCTAAACATGTCTTATTCTTATTAGGAACTCAAAATATAATCCCCATTTCTGATTTATTTTAGTTAACTACAAACCTCTTAAGTCATTGATTTTTGTTCATAATAAGATAATTTTTTTCTTCCATAAAAAACATAGGAAAAACATGTCTCTCACATAAAAAAGTTTCTCAATGTTAGGAAAACATCTCCCTCACATTAAAATGGTCATTACACACTTTAAAAAAATGTTGAGAAAAATTTAAAAATTCTCATCCATGATAAAGTGCTTTCCTTCCAAAATTTGACTCCGTCATTCAAGGCTGATATCTCAAGATATATTTAAATTTCCGTCATATATCATTCCTTTTAATAATAAACTTTAAAACAATTTTTATTCATATACTCCACTAGATAACTCAAACAACTTCATACTCAAACCTAACCTTTTTCAACCTAACATCTATTTATTATTTGAAAGAACTATGTGCATTCCAAATAAATTGTTATCCAAATATATTATTGTCACATCTTTTAAGTTACAAGGCTATTTAATACCAAATATTAGGATAGTCTTAAAATTCATGTTTTGAGAGTATAATAATTTAATAGGAATAATATTAACTTGAAAAAGATAAATATTTGATAATTGTCCATATGTTTAAAAAATAACATAAGGCTTCAAATGGGGTAATTAGAATGGAAAAGTTTTGATATCTAAAAATGGAGTGATAGAATCCACATGCATGAAACTTTATTCGATTTTTATCCCCGTAGAAAAGCATGGGGAATGATAAAAAACAGACTATTTAATGAAAAATGCAACCGTTCACAAATAATTTTAACACAACCTTCTCTACACATAAATAAGTTTCTCTATGAGATTTTTCCACCAACAATTTCTATGTTCTATCAAGATTTGGTCTAGTATAGTAAAAAGATTTCTTTTTACTTCCTTCTGAGTAACTTTTAGCCATGATAAATTTTATTTCATTTTAGGCTAAACTTTAATACTAGAAATATTTCTTTCTATACTGGCAAGTTTCTGCTAAAAATATATTTTACTTCGCATAATCTATCTTGTTATAAATGGTAGTTCCCTCCATAAATATTTTTCCTTTCAAGTTAAGAATTTCCTTTCAAATAATTTCCAAAAAATGAAAAATATGGTTGGAGTTTTATTTTCAGTAAATAATTTTCTCTATAAAGCTTATTTCCCTTTAAGTAAAGAACTTGTCCCAGTGAAATATGTCACTTAAAGAATATGATCCCATCTAGATGAATAATTTTTAAAAACAAGTTTTAGAATCTTCTTTAGATAAATCTTATAAGAACAACTTTAATACAAAGTTATTTTATTTCCCAAGTGGTTGGTTTTAGCCAATCTTTTGTTTCTCTCCAAGAAAATGTTTATTTAAATCTAGTTCTCATCCAAAAAGGAGGGGCATCTCATATCAATTTTTGTTTTCATTGACAATTCCAAATAAGAATGATGTCATTAATTTTATGAACTACTTTAAACAAATTAAAATCAAAAGTGTATCAATGAGTTTAATAAAATAATTTCCAACCACTGTTATGGTACCCATATTGCAACGTCTTATAAATATTTTCCTTTCCTATCTCTTTCTTTATGCACATATGAAAAAAAAACAAACAGTTTTCCTACCCCTTTCCCTTCTCCGTCCCCCGTCCCCCCCCCCCCCCCCCCGGGCCTCTCTCTCTCTCTTCCTCTTCCCTTTTCCAATTCCGTCATCTTGTACGGTAATAAGAACTGAATGGAAATTGGAAAGTCAAACTAGGGGCCTCGCTCCTCGAGACATCTCACGTCTCGACTTGGTTAGCGCAGATGCTGTTCAACGAAGCATACCCTTTATGCATTTTCCATAGAGCTTTCTTTTTGATGCATATTTTTTGGGTTATCAATACATGTTTGAATTGCTGAATATTAAATTATAGTATGCAATCCGTCAAATTAAATTATATATCACATATGACACATAATATTAAACCACTTATAATTATAATATTATATAAACATGTCTATATGTGATAATTTAGACTTTCCTCTCTTCTTATACATGTGCTACCTACTTTTTCAGTTAACTAATTTCTGATCCTTGCTTTCAATTTTATGATTTGATTGTGATGATGACTTTTGAGTTTGTTCTATATTCACACGACAAGTAGTGACATTCAATTTGATATAAAACTAAGGTTTCATCCAAATTATATATCATTTTTTGTCACCCCCTTTTGATATCATCTATAGATCTTTTCATACTCTAAGCTTGTGCTAGTTGTGTAGAGGGCACTCTCATACTTCTAGCGTACCAAATTTCACTCAATCCGGAGATCGAATAAGGTAGATGTGTCCTTTAAAATTGTAGACCTTCCAAACCTAATTTGAATCATTTTATTCCTTGTTATGACTATGGGATGACCATTTGGAACCCATGATGGGATGCGCCACATCTATTCCCCTTGCTCCCCAATTTAATCAGGCACAATCTCAACTTGTCCTCCTTGACCAATCAAAAGTAGGATCCAAGAGCAACCAATTATGGGTCTTTGGATCATTCAACCTCAAATCTAAGCCCCATATGATAGCCAAGCTACTTTCCCTTACCTCTGTACACCATGGGTGGCGGCCATGATGTTGAGCCTCACCTACTCCCCTCCCCCTACTCTAATGTATTTCTTACATGATTGGACCCCTTTTTTTATTCCTTTCTCCATACACAACTCTTTCCCCTCTTCTAGTAGCATGTGGCGAACCCTAGACATCATTCTTCTTTTCTTTTTCCTCCTTCATCCTTTGACCCAACACATGTGCCCCATTGGGGTTTTCCTCTCTACCCAACATAAAAAACAATGAAGGCTACCATCGGGTCTGCGGTTATGATCCTGGCCAGCATGAGACTTCCTTGAGATGTTGCAAGCCCTTCTTCCCAATTCTCCCTTCTCCCTGTCGTTGGATGCCACCACATATGCAAAACTGTGTCGTGTGCTATGCCTAGGGGAGAAGATGACCTCAATGTTGTCAATCCACAATTGTGTGACATTGATGCCCCCAACCCAATTTGTCTATGGCATACCATCATCCTCGCATCTCCTACTAAACTGGCCCAACTATTGACCTATTGCGGTCCAAGAAGATGGTGGGAGAACCCACCTCGGGTAGGTACGGGAGCCATGGAGCCCCCTCTATCAACCTTAGATCTAGGATCCAAGGGTCTATAATTCTCATGAGATAGTAAATCTTTCAAAAATATTTGTCATGTATTGTTTCACAAAATTGTCAGAATATATATGGTTTTTTATTAGAAAAATGTGATCTATCCAATAAAAATGGTTTCCAATTCTAGTTTCACACTAAGTTCTAATGTTTCTTTAAATTGGTTGCTTTAAGTTTTTAAGGATGATCAATACTACCAAATGCTCAAACTTGACATTATAGATATCTAAACATGATGATATTTCTAAAATAGTAACATTTCTTCTCGTTATACTTGTTTAGTGCTATGGACCATCTTGATGTGACTATAATGATCACCTTGACCCTAAAATTACCCTTTTATGTACACTACACGATGTGGCTTAATAAAGATGGCATGTTTGTCCTATTTGGTTGTCATATGATTACCCCCTTTGAAATCAATAAACCTTAAAGTTATTCTAAAATTTTTGATTAAGATCTTATACCATTTTGTTAAGAATAGTTCACATAACTCACATACTTACCTTTGTACTCTATTTTTCCTTGAAGTGTGATGTTGGAGTACTTATATATTTGGATCTTCAAATCGTTATGCAAAAGTGATCCTAAATGTTCAAACCTATATGATGACCTTCAAATCATTCCCTTTATAATATCTTGTGACACTACATTCTGTCAAATATGCTCATGTACTTTTGACTACATACGACACTTAACATCTCTAAATGCACATGTTGTTTGTTGTAGTATATAATCTTATAAGAACCATGCTATAATGTTGCACATGTATCTCAAGATATCAAATCAATAGATTTATCAAAATTATAACCCTAAATCCCAACTAGATCTACTTGATACATCTTTATGATCTTATTACTTGGGAATGTGACAATATTGCATGAAATTGAACAAGTTGACTAATTTTGATCTTGCAAGATAGAACCTTTATGTTATTATAAATCTTATTCTCTCCCTTTTTAAGAATAAAATATGATCTTTATTTTGTATGACTATTAATATGAATGATACACCTATACCTAGGGCTTGATGTTGATACTTGGACTACGTGGAACAGTTGCATGCATGTTTGACAGGATGGAACTATATTTGATCTTTTTAGAGTATAAGTCTAGGGGGGACATTCACATGACATGATACCTATTTATATTAACTAAAAATAATGATAAGACCCCATATTATATCTTTTGCATATTAGGTCCCCTTGGATTTGACCTTCTCTAGAAATCTTACTCAAGGATCATATTCTGTTGAACTACTCACAAGGTACGCTTAATCACCTGACCCTACTATGATATTGGCTTGTTGTATGTATGATGGTATGAATGATTGGCTACTTTCTAGAGCTATTATTCCTATGACTACTATTTTCATGCTTGATTACACTACATTAGAAAACCTTGAACATAATGTATAAAGATCCAATGTATTATTTGTACCTATGTGAATTCTTAGGGTAAGTGATCATGAAAAATTGAAACTAGGCTACCTCATTGACTTTGGTCTTGAGGCCCCTTATGTAGAAATTGGGTAACCTTTATACTTTAATCCTCATCTATCCTTCACAGACCCTTGCTTTAGAAGTAGTCAAAAGGCTTACATTGACATAATGCATAATAAAACCTAAAACATGTTTTGTATAGAATAACGTTGTTAAAGTTTTATCACCTTATTTCTTATTCTTATTGTAACATACTTGATCTCGAACCCTACCTTGGAAGTTGACTTTTTGGACTTAGCCAAACAAGGTTGAAGGTTAGACCTAAATAGATATTTAGTATAACCACAATGAGATAATGCATGTATAGGTCACCTTAATGTAACCTAATGTTCTAAAATTAATCTTAGGTTTATAATGGCTACATAAAATATGCCACATAACTCATTTTGGTGGTAATATGAAGCCAAGAAATTTAATTGGATGAATAATTTAGATAATGGCCCATTAATGGGCCATATGACATATCTCATAAAAAGAAGTCTAAAAATTGGAAACAAACTTCAAATTTGAAATCTACATATAAAAATTAGCCTACATGTCAAATTTCATCTAATTTGGACAACCTTGAAATATTAGGACAAGTTTAGGAGAAAGAAAATGAGTAAAAAGCATAAGTAATGAATAATGTGATTATATAACTTCAAAATATGGAAATAATTTAAAATTCATATTCAACACATAAAAAATAACTTGTGGATGAAATTTGGTCCAATTTGGATGTTGTTTGTGCGAGTTACATAATTTTAGGTACATTTTGGACTTTTCTATAATTTACCCAATTGGGAGGTTTTCTTTGCAAATTGTCACATGAATTATAATCCTTATATGTTCCCTTACCATTCTTGAGTTTTTGAACCATAGGGAACCTACTTGCACCTTGGTATGAAGGTGTTTCTTTCCAAGGGCATTTTAGGGATTACTCTCTTTAAAATTGAGCTTATCTTTAGAAGCTATCAACCAATGGGGTTATTTCTTTGATTAGAGGTCAGTTGGGATAGCCTATAAGTATCCATAATCTGATGTTTGATATCCAAGAAGCCTCTATGAGCTGTCCTCTTGCATGGCCATGAAATCCCTAGGCTAAGGACACATGGAAAGCTCCATGGACACCTCATGCTTGACTTCTTCCTTATCCATAAAGGTTTGGATGTCCATAGGCACCCTTAGAATTGGACACATGGAAAGTAACTTGACACCTCGTTCTTGACTTCTTCCTTATCCATAAAGTGTTGCGTGCCCATGGACACCCTTACACATGACACACGGAAAGTCTCATAGACACCTCATACTTGACCTTATTCTTTATATAACCATATCTACCCCTTCCAAACTCCCAAATTCGAAAAATCTTACTCTTCTTTATTCCCTATAGCTTAGAGAATCATTCCTACTCTATTTTCCTAGGAAGGTGCTATCCCAAGGTAAAAGGAGGTTCCTACCTTGGTGAAGAAGGCTCCTAGGGTTCCAAATTTGCTCTATTTAGGGTTTCTAAAGATCCTTCTTGGTGATTTTGACCAAAACTAGTAAGTTTCCTCCTTCCCTATCCTATTTTCATATTTTTAGTCTTCCTTCCACCTTCCTCTAGGTCAGATCCATGGCCTTCCATGGTGAAACCCCACCTAGAACCCATAAACATCTCATCTCCATGTTCTTTTGTTAGGGTTTTTCACCTCTAAAGTGGAGAAGGTGCTTCTTGCTCAAGATAGGAGCTTTGTTGGAGAAATCAACCTCTATAAGCTTGGGAACTTTACTTATAGAACCTTTCCACCTTCTCTAGAGGTTCTTTGGAGGCCTAGGCTTGGATCTAGGACTGACTTGGATTGTTTTGACTCTGAAGTTGAGGTATGATGTATCCCCTATTCTTCTATGTTGAGCAATTCACCTATGCTTATTCATTCTCTTGGTCCTATGGATAATAACCTATACAAATTGCTCTTATCTTTTGATATCATGGTTTTGATGAACTATCTTGTTTATGGTAATCTTGGATATTCTCTTGACTCTTATCTTGTACCTTGGTGCATGTTGGACTTTTGATGATATGTGCCCATTATGATGTGGATGTTTATTTGTGGACATGTGATGTCTTTTTCCCACTTATGAGGTGGATGTATATGTTGGTCACATATGTGGTGACTAGTTTATATATTCTAACTATACTTTCTACTTGCCGCTACATTTAACATGCAATGTGATTCAGTAGCACTAGAGTAGTGTAATTACATTGGTTTTTATATCAGATGTGCTATTTCCTACCGAGCAGATGTGATATTTCCTGCTCTTTTGGGATAGAAAGGAACCTCATACCCAGAGGAAGATGTGTGATTCTTGGCCCATATTTTATATATTTGGGAGATTGACAGTATTCCTTTCTCTATCAGGTTTCAAGTTTATGAGACTTGGCCTCCTTTGTATTTATATTGTTCTAGGGATATGTTTACCTCACATACATGCACATTAATGATATGGAGTGTGTGCCCTAATTATTTACATGTGCTTGTGTGGTACAATCTTTATGTTTTATTAATGGCAAGTTTTCTTTTGTTATCATATGATTTCAATTCATTTTCTCTTAATAACCATTTGGGGGTCCTTATCCTTTCTATGGGAAGCCTTTTATATTTGATGTCCTTTATTCCATATATTGCTCAATTTCCTATTTAGTATGCACATAACAACCTTTACTAATGTCATCTATTTTCTCTTCTTACTGGGGTATGCTTCCAACCCTAGGGAAGGACTTGGATGATAAGGCATGAAGTTCTAGACTAGCTTAAGGAGTTAAAGCATGGAGACAAAATTGTTAGGGTTTAGATTTCTGTCTACTTAGATCCTTATGGTGTATCATACATATAAACCCTTATGGTTGTAATCTTTTGTGATAGTTGAATATAATCATTATTTTTATTCCGCTACTGTAATTTGGTTATTTTGAATACCATTTATTAAAGTTTAAAATTTTGCACCTAGTCCAACACACATTTGAGTGTGCTTGGAATGGATGCTTTATTCTTCAAATTTTTAGTAAGGGGGTGATCCCGTCACCTTACAACATGGTATCAGAGCCCATAGTAGTCAGAGTTTGAATATTTCAATTTTGTCTCCCTAGTTAGAATCCTTGCCTTACCTTCAAGTGACATGTTTTCCTTAGAGTTGATCAATAGATGATGAAAGGTTTATTTAGGATCATATAATTTCACATTAGATTAATGATGAATAGATCCTTAAAATACTTACAAGTAAAAGATGTATCAGTAACCATAGTAACTTGAGGTTGTTTATCTTGGCCTTTACGAAGCTACTAGGACATGAAGTTGAAAGAAAATGTGTCTAGAAAGGATCATGGTTTGGGGGCTGGCATGATTTTCCTCTGCACCACTAGCTTGGTTTGTGAGGACTTCCGAATCTATATGATACTGGCTGGCCTGAGCTGATATTAATTGTTCAAAATAGCATGCTTTTAGTCAATAATATCCTTAGACATCTCATGATTTATCTTTAGGGAGCCTAATATGTTGAACTAGTCTCCCAAGTGTAAGGACTTGTTTAGGGATGGACAAGAGCAAGTTAACCCATGTTCATAGTTAGTCTTTACAAGTTATGTTTTTTTTGAATGATTCTTATGTAGTTGGATGTAAGGAAGTGTATTTGAACCTTTTTTACCTAAAGAATAGTTTTGACTTAATAAGATGAATCCTTTAAGGGGTGGTTAATAAGTTGTTTTCTCATATGTATGTGTTTTGATTTTGAGGAAGAAATCCCTTTAAGGTGTGGTGTGTTGTAACATACTAGATCTCGGACCCAACCCTGGAAGTTGACATTTTGGACTTAGCCAAACAAGGTTGAAGGTTAGACCTAATATAACCACAATGAGCTAATTCAAGTATAGGTCACCTTAATGTAACCTAATGTTCTAACATTAATCTTAGGTTTATAATGTCCACATAAAATATGCCACATAACTCATTTTGGTGGTAATATGAAGATAAGAAACTTAATTGGATGAATAATTTAGATAATGGGTCGTAAATGGTCCATATGACATATATCATAAAAACAAGTCTCAAAAGTGGAAACAAACTTCAAATTCGAAATCTTCATATAAAAATTAGCTTACATGTCAAATTTCATCTAATTTGGACCACCTTGAAATTTTAGGATAAGTTTAGGAGAGAGAAAATGAGTAAAAGACATAAGTAATGAACAATGTGATTATATAACTTCAAAATATAGAAAAATGGAAAATTAATATTCAACACATCAAAGATAACTTGTGGATGAAGTTTGGTCCAATTTGGATGTTGTTTGTGCAAGTTATGCAATTTTAGGTACATTCTAGACTTTTCTACAATTTACCTAATTGGGATGTTTTCTTTGCAAATTGTCACATGAATTATAACCCTTATATATTCCCTTACCATTCTCGAGTTTTTGAACCATAGGGAACCTAGTTGCACCTTGGTTTGAAGGTGTTTCTTTCCAAGGGAATTTTAGGGATTACTCTCTTTATAAATGAGCTTATCTTTAGAAGCTATCAAACAATTGGGTTATTTCTTTTATTGGAGGTCAGTTGGGATACTAGCCTGCAAGTTTCAATAAACTGACATTTGATATTCAAGAAGCCTCTATGAGCTGTCCTCTGGCATGGCCATGAAATCCCTAGGCTAAGGACACATGGAAAGATCCATGGACACCTCATGCTTGACATCTTTCTTATCCATAAAGGTTTGGATGTCCATAGGCACCCTTAACATTGGACACCTAGAAAGTAACTTAACACCTCACTCTTGACTTCTTCCTTATCCATAAAGGCTTGCATGTCCATGGACACCCTTATACATGACACATGGAAAGTTTCATAGACACCTCATACTTGACCTCTTTCTTTATATAGCCATATCTACCCCTTCTGAACTCCCAAATTCGAAAACTCTTTCTCTCCATTATTCCCTCTAGATTAGAGCATCATTCCTTCTCTGTTTTACCATAAAAGTTCTGTCCCGAGATAAAGGGAGGTGCCTGTTGGTATATGTATGCCCGTAGAGCCATCCCAAGCAATTGCATGGAGTCGGGTATTAATTAATCAATTAATGCGATTAATTGGTTAATTAATGAATTCCGGAATATTCTAATTAATCCACGAGCGTTTTAATTAACGCAACGTTTCTGTTTACCGATGGGTTTAGGAAACCCTATTTCCCTTCGTATCCTATTTAAAGGAGGATTGACGGCCGATATCTATATAAGATAGATAGAGGCTTTTCAGTTTACGCTCACACACGTAAACCCTAGCTGTCATTGTCCTTAGGAGAGAAAGGAGAGAAACGCTCCGCTAACACGCTGCTGTAGAGACATACTCCTTCCCGCCGGCTTGGGAAGCGTGACCTGGAGTTCCATCCATCTGCGTGGATGAAGTAGAGACGCAGATGCTTTGACGCCTGCATTCAGAGGACGTCAACGACCACCTGTACGTGCTGCGAGCAGCGTACGTCACCGCCGCAAAGAAACGCCGCCAGATCTTCTTGCGATGTGCCTGACGAACGGGAGAGAAGTTCCATATGTGTAGGCCAGCAGCGTTGCACACCGTCGTGCAGCGGGACATCGCCGGACTTGCTTCGCGATAAGGTATATCCCACAAACACTCCTTCCAAATATGTTGTTGTCGATGAGATCCTGTTTCGGGTTGCGTGGATTTTATTGCTTCCGCCGCACATGTTTTTCTCCACAAAACCCAACAGTGGTATCAGAGCAGCGTCGATCTATGACATATTTGGATTCATTTCGATATGATCGAATTGTTGTATACTATTTTTATGTTGCATACGATGCGAATTAAACCTACTAATGTGAAAATCTAAACCGAATTCCACATACGCCGCAGACTTCTGTTTTTGATGTTTTGTACGGGGTCGACTATGGAAAATATTGATTTTCCTAAGTGCACGAAAGTAAAATTCCGCACAGGGGCGCTGCCCCTGAATACCCCGCATTATCTGCGTGGGAGTCAAAAATTTATTTAATGGGGAATGTACCACATTAAAAGTACTGCAATTTTAATATGTATATACGTATATGTAGATATACCTATGATAGCATACACGTCGCTTTTAAAATATGTTTTATGTGGTGAGTGCATGCACAGTTATGGCCTAATATCCCCTTTTGTGAATATTGTGAATGAATGTGGATGTCAATCTTGTGGATATGTTTGTTTGTGAATTCTATGGATGTATAATGGTTACACATGGATCCTTTGTATAAAGTATTCAGCTTGCATGCCGAGCCTCATCTCTTATTTCAAAGTGTAATTAATTCTTTCCTTTTATATTTGTACTCACATGATGTAATAGAGATAGGATTAGTTTTAGTTTTTGTAAACTTGATGTAAGGAGGCCCTTTGAAGATCCAACTCCAAGGAGTGTCCATGGAGAAGCACCATGAAGATCTAATTCCAAGAAGCAACCTGAAGATCCAACTCCAAGGAGCGTCCATGGAGAAGCAACAAGAAGATCCCATTCCAAGAAGCAACTTGAAGTTCCAACCTCACGAAGCATCCATGAAGTTGTTCATTGTAATGTTGATCATTATAGGCTTACAGGTTGATTCACAGGTGTTGCATGAGATGCATAAGACCATAGATGGACCGTAATCCTTTGTTGCTCCAAAGCATTACAATAGTATGGCCATAACCGATGTATTTGTGTTTATGATTGCATGTCTATCGTTTGTGGTTGTGGATATAGTAGTATATGATACGTACTATAAGTATGTGGTGTTTGGATATGTATATGTATTTATAAAACCCCTCAATTAATAATATTAAGTTTTAGTTGCCTTCCATAAAGCAACACACATGAAAAGCTTGATCGACTATGTGTGGGCACGCCTCCGTGTGGTACACTGTCTATCTCGTGGAAGTGTGATGGTGGGTGTGTGGGTCTGCCTCCGCAGGGTGCACACTCATCGTGTTGGCTTATAGGTTGGACTTAACTAGGGAACCTTGATAGGATCAAGTACCTAGAGGCACACAAATGCATCATGGCAAGGAGTTGTGCATGATCATCTATCCAAGAGTTGCATATGATGCAATTGGCAAAAGTTGCCTACCTTAGTATTTGGTCTTTGACGCCGGCGTTGGCTGGGCATTGATCCAATTATTTTGGGTCTTGGCTCACTAGAAGGTTGTGCATTGCAATCTTCCGAGTTGATAGTGAGGGCAATCAATTTGAATAAAATAGTGGGAGCGTAATTAATTAAATTCCTAATTAATCTCGTTTATCAAATCTTTATAAGTCAAAATGTTTTGGACTAAATGCAAATTTTTCTTTTGTAGCAATCAAATGGCAACCAACACTCACACTTTCTCATTGTGATCGGTCCTTGAGAAGGACAAACTTACCGGAACCAACTTTCAAAATTGGTTTAGGATGTTGAGAATTGTTCTCACACATGAGCGTAAGCTCTATGTCCTTGAAACACTAGAGCCAGAGGAGCCCGCCGTAAATGCGCCCAAGGCTGAAAAGGATGCTTACAAGAAGCACCTTGATGATGTTGTGGATGTCAAGTGCCTGATGTTGTGCTCAATGAACTATGAGTTGCAAGAGAAGCATGAAAACATGAATTTCATGGAGATGGTAACACATCTCAAGAACATGTATCAACATCAAGCAAGACAGGAGAGATATGATGTCTTAAAGGCTTTGTTCAAAAGCAAGATGAAAGAGGGAGACTCGGTTGACACCCATATACTCACCTTGATTGGGTACGTGGAAAGCCTATCCAAGCTGGGATTTCTCTTAGGTCAAGAGTTGGCCACGGATGTGATTCTACAATCGTTGTTTGAATCATATAATCATTTTGTCATGAACTACAACATGAACAATTTTGACAAGTCGTTGTCAGAATTGTTAGGCATGTTGAGGACAGCTGAAGCACAGATGAAGAAAGACAAGCCCAAGTCTATGATGGTAATCAGCAAGGCAAAGGGAAAGTCAAAAGGAAAAAGCAAGGCTAAGAAAAGTTCTAAAGCCGGGCAGAAGCCAAAGTCATCCGCGCTCAAAGCTAAAGGTGGGATCTCCAAAGAAGGAAGTTGTCACCATTGTCACCAGCCTGGACATTGGAAAAGAAATTGTCCTCTCTACCTGGAGGAACTGAGGAAGAAGAAGCAGGGGATAGAGATCTCCACTTCAGGTATATAAGTTATTGAGATAAACTTAAATACTTATTCATCATGGGTACTGGATACCGGATATGGATCTCACATAAGTTCTAATATGCAAGATCTGATAAGAAGTAAGCCTTTACAAAAGGGCCAAGTCGAGCTGCGGGTTGCTAATGGAGCAAGAGTTGCTGCCACCACAGTTGGAGTTATTAGTTTATCTTTGCCTACGGGCCTTGTAATAGAATTAGAGAATTGCTATTATGTACCTGCCATTAATAGAAATATTATTTTTGTATCTTGTATGGATAAGAGTGGATTTGAATTTCACATTAAGAATGAAATTATTTCTATATCTAAAGATGAGATCTTTTATGGCAATGCCCCTATGTCTTATGGCATCTACTTGTTAGAACTTGAGACTAGCATATACAACGTAAATACTAAAAGGTTAAAACTTGACAACTCAAACAAAACATTCTTATGGCATTGTCGTCTTGGGCACATAAACGAGAAGCACATATCTAGACTCCATAAGGATGGTTATCTAGACTCTTTTGATTTTGAATCATTAGAGACATGTGAGGAATGTTTATTAGGGAAGATGACCAAAACTCCTTTCACTGGACACAGTGAGAGAGCCAATGATCTGCTAGGGCTCATACATACTGATGTATGTGGACCTTTTAGATCAAATGCTAGAGGAGCCTATCAATACTTCATTACCTTCACTGATGACCTGAGTAGGTATGGCTATGTATATCTTATTAAACACAAGTCAGAAACTCTTGAAATGTTCAAGACTTTCATGAATGAAGTAGAGAAGCAACTTGGTAAGAGTATTAAAGCATTCCGTTCAGATCGAGGTGGCGAATACTTAAGCCAAGAGTTTGAGGACCTTCTGAGAGACCGTGGTATTGTATCACAATGGACTCCACTTGGTACACCACAACATAATGGTGTGTCAGAAAGAAGGAATCGTACATTATTAGACATGGTACGATCAATGATGAGTTCAGCTGAACTTCCAATATCGTTCTGGGGATATGCTCTTGAAACTGCAGCTTTTACACTTAACCGTGTCCCTTACAAATCGGTTCAAAAGACACCATATGAGATATGGAATGGGAATCGTCCCAATTTGTCTATGTTAAATATTTGGGGATGTGAAGCTTATGTTAGGAAACAATTTCCTAAAAAGCTTGGACCGAAATCAGAAAAATGCTATTTTGTTGGATACCCCAAGGAAACTCGGGGATACTACTTCTACACACCAACTGACAACAAAGTGTTTGTTGCTAGGACTACTGTATTTCTTGAAAAGGAATTTATTTCCAAAGGAATTAGTGGGAGGAATGTAGAGCTCAAAGAAGTTCGAGACCAACAAGAAAGCAGAGAACCTGAGGAGGTACATAAGGAACATGAAGACTCACAAGTTGTTGTGGAATTTCAAGTTCCAAATGTAACACAGGAACCTCGTAGGTCTAGTCGGACACGACTTGAGCCTGAGAGATTTGGATTTCTTGTGACTCAAGACAGTGACGAATTGGGCATAGCAGATGAGCCAACTTCCTATCTAGAAGCTACTAAGGGACCGGAATCCGAGAAATGGCTCGAAGCCATGAGATCTGAGATGGAATCCATGTATACCAACAAGGTATGGACCTTGGTGGATCCACCCGAAGGGGTGAGACCCATAGGGTGCAAGTGGGTCTTCAAGAAGAAGACTGACATGGATGGAAATGTTCAAACCTATAAAGGTAGATTGGTTGCGAAAGGATTCCGTCAAATTCAAGGTGTTGATTATGACGAGACCTTCTCACCAGTTGCCATGGTTAAATCCATCAGGATCATGCTTGCCATTGCAGCTTATCATGACTATGAGATTTGGCAGATGGATGTTAAAATAGCATTCCTTAATGGGAATTTACTCAAGGATGTGTACATGACACAACCTGAGGGTTTTATCGATCCAAAGGAGGCCAATAAAGTCTGTAAGATACAAAGGTCAATCTATGGATTGAAGCAAGCATCTCAGAGCTGGAATCTACATTTTGATGAAGTATTCAAAAAGTTTGGCTTTAGTCAAAATGAAGATGAACCTTGTGTTTACAAAAGGGTTAGTGTGAGCATAATCGTACTTCTCATATTGTATGTGGATGACATACTATTGATGGGAAAGGACATCCCTACTCTTCAGATAGTAAAAGGTTGGCTAGGGAAGACTTTCTCTATGAAGGATTTAGGCGAAGTATCCTATATACTTGGGATCAAGATCTATAGAGATAGATCTAGAAGGCTTCTAGGCCTAAGCCAGAGCACATACATTGAAAAGGTGCTAAAGAGGTTTAGCATGGAGGGTTCTAAGAGAGGTAACTTGCCCATGTCCCATGGGGTTACAATCTCTAAAGCCCACTGTCCTAGTTCATGTGATGAATGGGCACGCATGAGTAAGATTCTATATGCATCAACAATTGGATCTATCATGTACGCGATGTTATGTACTCGTCTTGATGTGTCGTATGCTTTGAGCATGACGAGCCAGTATCAGTCAGATCCAGGTGAATGTCATTGGACAACCGTAAAGAACATTCTAAAGTACTTGAGAAGGACTAAGGATCAATTCTTGGTATACGGCGGTGAGGAAGAGCTCGTGGTAAAGGGTTACACCGATGCTAGCTTCCAAACTGACAAAGATGACTACAAATTGCAATCTGGATTTGTGTTTTTCCTGAACAACGGGGCTGTGAGCTAGAAGAGTTCCAAGCAAGAGACGATTGCGGATTCTATAACAGAGGCCGAATATATTGCCGCATCTAATGCTGCGAAGGAAGCTATGTGGATCAAGAAGTTCACTTCTGAACTTGGAGTGGTTCCAAGCGTTGGTGATGCAATTGAGTTGTTTTGCGACAACAATGGAGCAATTGCACAGGCTAAAGAACCAAGATGGCACCAACGTTCCAAACATATTCTACGGCGGTTCCATATCATACGAGATATCGTACAATGAGGAGATGTGAAGTTTTGCAGAGTACCTACAGAAAGCAATGTGGCTGACCCGCTCACAAAAGCACTTTCACAGCAGAAACATGACAGACATGTTCAATCACTTGGATTGAGATTCATGAGTGATTGGGTATAAGTGCAAGTGGGAATCTGTTGGTATGTATGCCCATAGAGACTATCATTCGATGATTATAATGCGATACTATGTAAATGATTTGTAATACTACATTGATCATATCAATAAAGGCAACTTTCCAATCTATATGTTTGTGTTTTATATTGTGAGATGACCATAAAACTTATAGATGTCTATAGAATAATATACTCAATGACATATGTCTTTGGGTTGATGACCTGAACAGTGAGATCATATGTATGTTTAGAGTATGTATTCTTGTTTTTTCCCTAATCGGTTGTTATTGTGGAAATATCCATAGACATCAATAACACATAAGATTAGAATGTATGTTGGTTGATGGAAGAATCTCATTATCTATGATATGGAGATATCAAACCAAATACATAGATACTTGTTAGAGAATAGTGTATCAGATAGACCCACCTTGAGAGTGACACATGGATACCATGATTGGTAGTTAGAGTCACATCTCATAATGATGGTGGTGATTGTGGTTCTTAGACCTGAAGTCACTACACTTATCACATGTCGTTCGGTGTAATTTGACATCATCCACCGTGGTCCTGAATAAGGATTGCCATAAAGATGGTGCTTGGGTGCACTGTGACACATGGGGATGACTGTGAGTGATGTAGATGGAATTTGTCCTTCCTACGAGAGTTTGATATTCTGGCCACTTGATAAGTGAGACTGAGAAATGCATGGCCATGCTGATGTGAGTCAATATGTGATATTGAGCTTACATATATCTCAGACAGTCTGCTCTAGTTCAAGGAACATGGATTGCATGTTGAAAAGTATAACAACTCCATGACTCGAGTTCAATTCAGATATCAGCGACAAAGGAACTATGCAATCACTATAACACCAGTCATGAATGATAGGTTAAGTTGTTCTCCAACTTCTCCAATTACTTGGGTGGCAATGAAGTCTTGCTAGATACCAATCATTGCTTGTGAAATCATAATATGATTATGGATATCACTGCCAATGTAATTTGGAGCCTATCGGGTCACACGCATAGGATGTGTTGGAATAGGAGTATAATTGTGGATTTGATTGGAATTGCTCTGAATCACATTGATTACTAAAATGTTTATGTAATGGATTAGAATAATATTGGAGTGACTGGATCTAAGTGCAAGTGGGAGTCTGTTGGTATATGTATGCCCGTAGAGCCATCCCAAGCGATTGCATGGAGTCAGATATTAATTAATCAATTAATGCGATTATTTGGTTAATTAATGAATTCCGGAATATTCTAATTAATCCACGAGCGTTTTAATTAACGCAACATTTTTATTTACTGATGGGTTTAGGAAACCCTATTTCCCTTCGTATCCTGTTTAAAGGAGGATTGACGGCCGATATCTATATAAGATAGATATAGGCTTTTCAGTTTACGTTCACGCACGTAAACCCTAGCCGTCATCGTCTTTAGGAGAGAAAGGAGAGAAACGCGCCGCTAGCATACTGCCGCAGAGACATACTCCTTCCCACCGACTTGGGAAGCGTGACATGGAGTTCCGTCCATCCGCGTGGATGAAGTAGAGACGCAGACGCCTTGACGCCTGCGTTCGGAGGACGTCAACGACCACATGTATGCACTGCGAGCAGTGTACGTCACCGCCGCAAAGAAATGTTGCCGGATCTTCCTGCGACGCGCCTGATGAATGGGAGAGAAGTTCCGTCCGTGTAGTCCAGCATCGTTGCACACCATCGTGCAGCGGGATATCGCCGGACTTGCTCCGCGATAAGGTATATCCCGCAAACACTCCTTCCAAATACGTTGTTGTCGACGAGATCCTGTTTCAGGTTGTGTGGATTTTATTGCTTCCGCCGCACATTTTTTCTCCACAAAACCCAATAGTGCCTACCTTGGTGAAGAAGGATCCTAGGGTTCCAAAGTTGCTCTATTTAGGGTTTCTAAAGATCCTTCTTGGTGATTTTGAACAAAACTAGTAAATTTCCTCCTTCCCTTCCCTATTTTCATGTTTTTAGTCTTCCTTCCACCTTCCTCCAGGTCAGAACCATGAGCTTCCATAGTGAAACCCCACCTAGAACCTATAAACACCTCATCTCCATGTTCTTTTGTTAGGGTTTTTCACCTCTAAAGTGGAGAAGGTGCTTCTTGCTCGAGATAGGAGCTTTGCTGGGGAATCCAACCTATCTAAGATTGGGAACCTTACTTATAGGACCTTTCCACCTTCCCTAGAGGTTCTTTGGAGGCTAGGCTGGGATCTAGGACTGACTTGGATTGTTTTGACTCTGGAGTTAAGGTATGATGTATCCCATACTCTTCTATGTTGAGTAATTCACCTATGCTTATTCATTGTCTTGGTCAAAAGACAACAATCTAAGAGTTTCCATACCCACTTTATCATCAATAGTTGTATACCTGGCCAGGGTTTACAAATACTGAGATCAAGTAGTATGCACTTACATGCTATCATATTCTTTGCTATTCATATCATTATACACACATGATTTTCCCTTGTTCCAACATGACTAAGTCATTTAGGAACTCTTTTAAAGCTCAAACTTTCTGTATTAAGGACTGATAATCTAGGTTGTAAGGCTAGTATCCAGTCCCCTATATGCATTATTGTTGCCCTAATCTGCCCAATAAGAGCATGATCATAGGATTCTCTATCCTGATCAGGTCTTAATGGGGATTCTCAGGCACTCATTCTATTCTTGCATGATCCTCGCACCACTTCTTGGTGCAACAACATTGCCCTAAGCAATGTGTTCCTTGTGCTCTCCAGTCATTTTAAAACTTTACCCTTTCTCTACACAAGTAGAAATCATTATAGGGTATACTGGAGGACACTAACACAGACTCGATACCTTAGTCCTATGTCTCTGTAGACTCAGCGAACCTAGAGCTCTGATACCACTAAATTGTGACGACCGTCTCGCGAAAATAAGATTAACTAATGCGGAAGCGTTCATCAAGCAGCGGATTAGCGAAAATCACTAAAAATTAAAACTTTTTGCAAAGGGATCCATTCATAGGAAAACTCTTTCATTCAGAACCAAAGTAAAACTTTACATCCTGGTTCATATATATACATCTCATGTACTTTTGCTTCTCGAGGAATACAAACATTAACTGCTCTGTCTTAATTGTACACAGGTAGTATAAAACCCTCGAGGCACTAAACCAAAATCTCGAAATCACTAACTACTACTCCAAGGACCTGAGAGTACAGAGACGACACATAGGACTTCTATATACATCTGAACATGACATGACATTCAATGTCTCCACCTGAGACTTTATTGCTATCCCTGCTACTGCTGATGTCCTTCACCTCCTGAAGGATTCCTGTCTCCTCGTCCACGTCCACCTAAAAATGTGGTTCCCACGGGGGTGAGACAATTATAAAAATTGCCCCAGTGAGAGATATAACTCTCCACCAGAAACATTATTATTGCAACTTGAGAAGATGAATATGAATCGGGAAATCATATTTATTTGACAGCAGATATTTTAATGTCTAACAGATTAAATCATTATTCTATATCAAAAGCATTGAAAATGTAACTTGATAGAATCAACATGTCACTTATCCTTTAATGAATAGGAAGAACATGTATAACATCTATTCAAACAACAGAATCATTACCACTGCATTAACTTTCTTCAAGCTTAGATCATATATATAAAGTCTGGAATTTTCAATGTGGAGTCATGGCCCGTAGCCATACTCTTTTCATAAGTGTTGGGATCTTAATCCCTCACTTCACCACTGGGTTTTTATCATCCTTTCACAATTTCGATACCATAACCATGAAATCATGGGTATTCAAACCCTTTGTTCATCATTTGAGCACTGTTACCTCTTTCTCAGGTAACTAACACCTTTAGGTCATTTGACCAAGGTAAGTATGATACTTGCTACACAAGCATCCATCACGGCACTTGATGCACATTAACTCTCTTGCCACCTCTTACCAGGCACAAGGTATATTATAGCACACAAGGCCCAATTAACAATTCAAACTAATAATAAATCATAGCTCATACCTGGCTATGCTCATCATCTCATAATACCTACATGGTTAGCACATATAATAGCAGTACATCAATTATCTATCAATACCATGCAAAAACAATGTATTAATAATTCAAGGGTATTACCCTTAATCCTTTACCAGGATTTGGATTTCCATCACACATAGCTCATCAGAATACTATACATCTTGTCACCTTTCACTAGGCAACAACTTTATTCACATGGCTCACAAAACCATTCACATCTTGTCACCTCTCACTAGGCAACAACTTTATTCACATGGCGCACAAGGCCATTCACATCTTGTCACCTCTCACTAGGCAACAACTTTATTCACATGGCGCACAAGGCCATTCACATCTTGTCACCTCTCACTAGGCAACAACTTAAAACAAAGGCTTACAAGCCCAACTCATCTTGTTACTTCTTTCTCAGTAACAAAAACATAATGGCACATATGGCCAATCAATTCTTATCAAATAAACATCATAGCTCATACCTGGCTATGATCATCAACTCATGAGACCTACATGATTGTCACACATGATAATAGACTTATCAAGTTCACAACACATCATGCAATATAGGGTAACACCACTATTCCCTTACCAGGGTTAGGGTTTACCATAAATTAGGGCTTTCTCTCACATATCATTACCCTTCATTAAGAATAGGGTTTGCCATTATTAACCATTTAGGTTTTCAAGATCATATTATCAATGATCAAACCCTAGTTCATTGCTCCCCTCATCTAGGAGCCAACATTTATACCATAAGTATTCAATCATACTTATTTATTCTCACCAATTATCATTAAATGATTATCATCACAAGGTATGAGTATCTCTCTCATCCTTAAGTTGAGAATTAACAAAACGACCATGTTAGTTCACTTTCAATTCAGCTCTAAGTCAAGCATAGACCACCACGGCCGTGCTACCTTGCACGGTCGTGCAGGGTAAAGTCGCCATGGCCGTGCTACCTTGCACGGTCGTGCTACATAGGATCATCACATGAATCATATATATATATATGAATTCTATTATTTGATCCTTTCAACTTGATTAGGTCACATCAAACCTTCAATCATATGCATACAACTATGATTAACATAGGGTACCAAGTCATTGGTCCTATAAGCAATTAGGGATGCATTCCCAATTAGGGTTTCTCATGAAATCACCCACAATTAGGGTTCCACATGGATGCACCCTCAATTAGGGTTTCACTTGGAATCACCCTCAACTAGGGTTTCACATGGAATCACCCTCAACTAGGGTTTCACATTGAATCACCCTCAACTAGGGTTTCACATGGAATCACCCTCAACTAGGGTTTCACATGGAATCACCCTCAACTAGGGTTGAATTCAATAACCCTGTCAATTAGGGTTTATGTTCATGTTTAGGGATTCATGATCTCTTTAATTAAAGATCATAACCCTTATACACCACATGATTCATATTCATGTATGAATTCATGCTATCAGCTTCTTAACTTGATTAGGTCATATCAACTCTTCAGTCGAGTACATACAACTATGATTAACATAGTCTATCAAGTCATTGATCCTATAAGCAATTAGGGATTCATCCCTTAATTGGCACTTAATCACTTAGGTACTATTAGGGTTTCAACCTTTGTACCTTTATTTATTACCATTACTAATCATCATTGGATCAATAGAACATTCATCATCTTAATTTTCAAAAATTGAATTACATTGGACCTCCATTACATAAGGTATCCAAATGAATTTGGGTTTCCAATGTTGATTCCTTCAATCATTGGATTCATGGAACCATTCATCAATTGGACCTTCACCCATACTTAAATTGAGTTTAATAGGTCAACCTTCAACTGATTTGACCCTAAATTGACCCTCAATTGATCATCAATTGGGGTTGGAATCAATTGAATTAGGGTTTAGAATCAATGAACCTTCAATATTCATCAATGTGTAACTAGTTACTTCATAACTATTGAACCACCATTCAAATGGGGTATGACCTGACCCCAAACGGTCTTGAGGTCGTTTGGATGACCTCCAAACGGTCTTGAGACCGTTTTCCCATGATATCACTCAAATCCAAGCAATCTAATTAGGGTTTGGTTCATTGAAGTGCTCACCAAATCAGCAATCTATTGCAGATAAACTTGATATCTTTAGACCTTTAACCACTGAACTATACTCAACCCTAGACCTCCAAACGGTCTTGGGTGACCACAAAACGGTCTTGAGGTCGTTTGGATGACCTCCAAACGGTCTTGAGACCGTGTTCCCATCATATAACTCAAATCCAAGCAATCTAATTAGGGTTTGGTTCATTGAAGTGCTCACCAAATCAGCAATCTATTGCAGATCAACTTGATATCTTTAGACCTTCAACCACTGAACTATACTCAACCCTAGACCTCCAAAAGGTCTTGGGTGACCACCAAACGGTCTTGAGACCGTTTGGATGAGCTCCAAACGGTCTTGAGACCGTGTGGCCCATCCAACCTTTGGACTTTAGTGAAAAATCATCATGGATTGGTCTATCGAGTTGATCAACAAATCAGCATTTAGTTGCAGTATGATTTGGTACCTTTGGACCTTAAATTGGTCAACTATACTTTACCCCAGACCTCCAAACGGTCTTGGGGTGATCCCCAAACGGTCTTGAGACCGTTTGGGTGATCC
Source organism: Alisma plantago-aquatica (assembly GCA_963693085.1). Lineage (NCBI taxonomy): Eukaryota > Viridiplantae > Streptophyta > Magnoliopsida > Alismatales > Alismataceae > Alisma > Alisma plantago-aquatica. The sequence goes on along the minus strand of OY856412.1, from coordinate 667,712,996 downwards.
CCAAACGGTCTTGAGACCGTTTGGGCTAATCAACCCAAAATCTCAACTTAACTCATTGGAATTTCAGCACTATTTTCAATTAGGGTTTGCCTAATTGATTAGCCTTCAACTCATGATCCCTTTTGAGTTAACCCATAAAATTTGGAGGGTCATTAACCAACATCATTATGAACAGTAATCCCAAACGGTCAACGCTTGGTCAACGCACTCAAATGGTCTTGAGACCGTTTGCCCAAAACGTTCAATTAAATCAGATTGAAAATCAGCACTTAATCCAATTAGGTTTCCCTAATTGATTAGGATTCAACTTACGATTCCTTTGGAGTTAATCCCTCAAATTTGGAGGGTTATTAATAAACATAATTATGAACAGGAATCCCAAACGGTCAACGCTTGGTCAACCATCTCAAACGGTCTTGAAACCGTTTTCTCAACCAGGTCAAGTTAATCAGGTTGAAAATCAGCACATAATTCAATTCGATTGCCTAATTGATTGGCCTTCAACTATCGATTCCTTTGGAGTTAATCCCTCAAATATGGAGGGTTATCAGCCTACATAATTAGGAACAAAATTACCAAACGGTAAATGCTTGGTAAACCATCTCAAACGGTCTTGAGACCGTTTGCTCCCAAACGGTCTCAAACTGTTTTCCCTTAAACGGTTTGCTGAAACCGCATAGCCAATCAAATAAAAACGATTTGGAGTAGCTATCAAAACGGTTTTGCTTGGTAATTTTCTTTGGATAAGAATCTAGGATGATGTGATCATCCCCTTCCTTCGAACAACCAAGAACAGCAACCGTTCTTGATGGAAATTGCAGCAAAGAAACAAGAGTGTATCAAATTGAAGAAATCAATCAACAAAGCATAGAGAATTGATGCAATAGCAATGTTTAAGGGTTTGAGTTATAAAACCCACCTCCAATTGATCTCCAAAGCTCCAAGCTCACGCCATTAATGGTGGATGAAGCTCTAGCAACTCCCCCTAGGCTCGTCCTCAAGCTTTTGATTGCAAAAGTTGGCTAGGGTTGAAGAGGAGATCGAAATAAGAAGGAATCCATAATTTATTTTTGATTTCCACCATGAAATCAAGGAAAACAAAGGTCAAGAGCTTACCAACAGGTTGGGAGGCGTCCTCCTGCTCATCCCTAGCTCCTTGGTCGGTTTTGCAAGCAAGGGAAAGAAGAAAATCCGAAATAGCCTTTCATTTGGCTTGAAAAAGGCACTTTTATAAGGAAATTGATGAGAGAGAAAATGCATTATTAAAATGCATTAAATTCCAAAAAATATGGCCGCCTCTTCCCCCTCAAATCCCTTAAGGACGAGGCACCTTCCTTTTCCTGTAATTCTCCTTCATTATCCTTGATTTAAAGAAAATCAAATTAAGCACCTTAATGCTTATTATATTAATATCCATATGTGAGTGGGTTTTCTTTTTCTTATAATAAGGTGAGTGGAATTTCACCTACTTAGGATATTTTCGTTCGTTATCTTGGCAAAGGAACGTTCATCCTTATTCAAAATCAACCCAAAACTTTTTGGTTGAAAGCCCTTCAATTAATTTTATTCATTTTTTCCCTAAATCAAATTAGGGTTTCAATTAGGCATTAATCTTGATTATTTTAATATCAAGATTCTCTCTCCTCCAACTTAATTCAAATGAGGCACCCATCTCATTTTATTTGCTCTACATGATTCCAAAAAACATTAGGGACCTTATTGAAGTGGTAATTTGCATATTGAACCCTAGGTTTTGGGTAAATTGCACTTTTCACCAAAACTAGGTTTTAATGCACAACACTGCTTTACAAGCTTAATCTTGGTGCCCAAGCTTGTGAAAACCATACCACTACATCATATTCATTCTTATGATGTCTCAACATCATAGCAACATCTTATCATGTAACATTTGCAAATTAACCCCTCAACTTGGGTAATTTGCACTTTAGTCCAAAATAAGCAAACATTGCTTCAACATTGTTCAAACAGGACCAAAATTGAAACATATGTTTCTCATAAGCCCTAATTACTTTTCCCAAGATAAGATTAAGAATCTACTCAACCTTATTAAGAAAAACATCTAGGGTTAATTCATAACCCAGGTCAGGGATGTTACTGGAGTGATCCCACCTCTGTACACTTACCTGGTAATTAGATCTAGCTAAACAACTTTTATTATAACATTAAACTATTATTACATGCCTTTTCATATGGTACTTAATGATATAACATTAATATATTTTTATATTGAATTTTTAGTTGCCAAATGAATATTAGCTACACTCAAAACTATAAGATCCATGAAATGAAACACCAATGGGATATGATTGAATTAGAACTGTGTATTTGTTTCTCAATCTCCCTTATTTATCTTTTTATCTCTTTTTGTTCTTACATTTTCATATATATTTCTTGTGTGAAACTATGTGAATTCTAGGGAGCCATTAGGAGTGTGGATCTAGAGTAATAAATGGTTCCATGAAAAATGGTATAAGATCCATACACCCTAGAATCTACATACATTCGAGGCGTAACACATGATATGAACCTAGGGAGAACTAAAATCCATTATGGTGAATCTAAGGCAATGGGTATGATGTTAAACATGGAGGTTTTGACAAGTAATCATCTTCTAATTTACTACTGCAGTGGCTGAAGTTCTTCTACACACATACTGACCCAAACTAGATCCAATTTTGGATTAGGTTCTTTCCCTTGAATCCTAGAGAGTATTCTAGTATCTCATCTCTTTTCTACGGATTACCTATGCCACCCCAGTAGATGATGATTAGTTAGTTTTCTTATCTCCTCATGTGATTCTTCTCTCATGACCATTCACATGATTTCTCAATTATGAGCACTTAGAGTTGGGAACACTAAGTTAATTTGAAATCATAGAAGTTGATTAAGATGATAAACCCATAATCTAGTCATAAATATAAAACCCTATTTTCTTAAATGAAAGTACTCTTGAAAGTGATGTACTCATGTATGATACCTCACAACATTCAAACTTAATTTTACTAGATCTGGCATATAAGCTTTCTATGTTTAAGGTAAATCACAAAAATCCTTTAAATGGTGAAATAAGGTGGAACATATGTTTTGTACCTCATGGTTGATGAAATGCCTATTGATTAAACCTACATTTTCCCTATTTTGATCAATCCTAAAACATAACTAAGCAAATGTATCCCTATTGATATGTGTTATGTTTATACGTAATATGACTATGTACTTAAACACCTAGATTATGATGAGAATACATCTTATAAGAGGAAAATCCTCTATTGAATACCATGCCTCTTTATAAGGCTTAATTTTAAACAATGTGAATCATATGGTCTTGACCACGACCCATGATACTCCAACTCATGGACTACCTATTTTGACATCTCTATGTATATCTATACACCCTTAGCTTGAAAGGAAGGACCTTGATCTTCAAAAATTACGAGACATGGTTGCCCTATTATGATCTTTATCTTTGAATTCATGACCTTAGAAATAGATTTTGATAATTGATACTCTCCCTATTTTGGTAGGATTGATGGTTCATGACTAATGAAGACTAATGTACTAGATTTGGGTGGTAGTTGGCTTATGTCTTCCCTAGCTTAGATCACATCCCTATTATGACTACCTCTTAAATTTAAACTTGTAGATTATTTAGATTTTGGAAGTGTAACCCCCTCCAAAAGATTTTGATTTCTTTACCTCAGCATCAATTCCATGATGATATTGATACTCAATCTTGAACCTCAATTCAATTATGATCATAAAATATAATGAGGTTGACTATAGCTTGTGATTGACTCCCTAAAAAGACCTATGTCTTGATCATTCATAAACCTTTGATACCATGAAAATGAACTTGATATTGATATCTTGAAATGTTGCTTGAATATTGCTCGAACTTTGTCAAATTGTTGTATACGAATGAATGATCAAACCAATGGTCTAGGTAGGAACGAAAGTCTAGCTTTGAAATATTTGGACATGTGACCTAGATATATAAACTTTGACTCTCAATAATGTGTTTGAAAATCTTGATTCATGATAATCAATCTTTATATTTTTTCAAATACTATGATCACCCCGTCAACATTATTCACCCATATATTCCTTGGATATTATACATAGGAGACATAGTTCTTTATTTATGACTACATATTTCATTTAACATGGTATCTTAAGAATCACCTGCCCAATCTACAAATGTCCTAGATCTAAGACAATATCTATTTTTGGTTATGTTGATACAGATTAGGTAGGTGATTCTCAAGATCTTTGATCTACCTCTAGCTTTAGCATCATGATAGGCAATCACCCAATTATCTGGAGGAGTAAAAAAAAGCTATTATGGCCAGTTCCAGCACCAAGGAAAAATATTGGACTATGGCCCATGTGTGTTGTGACTTACAGTGGGTACAATTCATCTTAACTGAGTTTGGAATCTCATTTTAGAGTCTAGCTACTTTATTTTGCAAGAACCAGACAACTTTACACATAGATAATAATCAGGTCTTTTGTGAACGCACAAAACATATTGAAGTAGATTGTTACTTTGTGTGATACTTGGGTAAATCTATGAAGATTATTACTCCTAATAAAAGGATAGGAAATCAAGAGTCAAATATTCACACTGTAAGGAGTGAGATCCCAGAGGAGAACCACTCAACATCCCTTGAACCAAACACCACATAATTGTTTTTTGACAAAGGGATGGAGACAAATTCATTCAATATGTATGTATCATAACACAATGAGTAGAAGTGGAAAAGATCATTATCTAACAATTTACAAAGCTTGATAACATTATACACCACTTCACCACACATGGATGTACAAAAAGGAAAACTAAACATATAAGCCAAAGATCAAGTCGAGGGTCATCTAACAACCTCTTCAAGTCTCCCAAAATCTCAGCCACAAGGTTGATGTCGAAGTTCACCTCTCTTGTTAGTGTAAATTGGGGTTGGAAGAATACCCCATAAAAGATGAGAAAAAAAGAGAACATCAGCAAAAAGATGGTATGTGTATACTAAATAAACGTTTGAGCAATATATTGACCAAAGGACATCAAGAATAAATTTTTTCCATAAAAGAGATAAAGACTACCCACAAGGGCATAAATATAAGAAACATCATCATCATAAAAGAAGATACATGCCATAAATGAAACAATAAAGATTGTGCAATACTGACACATAAAGCAAGTAGGACACAAACCCCACAATCAACATCAATAACCTGCATGCATGTGAGATAAACCTAGCCCTAGAACAATATAAACACAAAGGCAGGCAAGTATAAACTTGAAATCTGATAGAGAAAGGAATATTGCAAATCTCCCAATATATATAGTTGAGTATGAATTACTTCCAAACTCAGTTACAAAGAATAGTATACTGCCACCCTCCTTAATAATCAATAGGGGTCCCAAAACCAAAATAATATACACTACTCTAGTGCTACTGAATCACATAGCATGTAAAATGTAGAGGCAACTAGAAAAGTATAGTCAAAATTATACAATGTTGCCATCACAGAATGAACAACACAAACATATAAACATCAAATTCAAAGTGGGAATGTATCATTATATAAGACCAACATGCACCAAGGCATAAGAAAGATATCAAGAGAATATCCAAATCCATAACAAGCAAAATAGTTCACATGAACCATGATATCAAGAGAATATACTTATGTGTAGGCCAAAGTCAAAAGAATGATAAGATTGGTGAATTTCTCAACATAGAGGGATAGGGGATACAACATACCTCAACTTCAAAGTCTACTCTGTCCAAAACCAAGTCTATGTCCAAGCCTAGGCCTCCAAAGAACTTATGATGATGCATTTAGATGGAACTAGGGTTAGATTTCCATAAGTTATTCAAAACCCTAAAAATTGCCTTTTTATTATTAGTAAATTAGGTTATCAAAACCACACCATGTTTTAGGTTATACCTTCCTGAGTTCAAAAAATATTTTATTATATTTTTTGACTTATACATATTTAGTTATGAATTTTACAAGATGTTATCCAATTACATTACTTATTAATATCTAGTCTTATTTTATTCATAAGAATTAGATGTCAAGATTATTATTAACAGATAGATCATCTTTTTCCCATTTTATTGAATATTTATGTTATTTTTATGATTAGTGTAGATTTAGTTATGCATTTTATAAAAACAACCAATAAGAAAATAGAGAAATACCAAGTCAGCATATAGAGCCGAAAGAAAGAAGAGAGAGAGGAAGAGGCCTACACAGCCTGGGCCGATCAATCAGAGCCACCCAAGTCAGCGTGGTACTCATCCAACTCAACGGAAGACACACATAAAGCAAAGAGAGGGCTAGGATGAAAAGACAATTTTTCCCCACAACTAAAAAACTGAAACAAAGACAAAATAGAAGGGTAGAGAGGGGAATTCACATGAAGCTTTGTTTCCCCCGTGAAGACCATGTGATCCAGAGCACAGTGAGGGGATCTATGGACTACAAATTACAAACCAACTAAGATCAAGAGAAATGTTCTTCACAAACATTGTTAACAAAACTCCGGAGAACTCAACGATCAAAACAACGATGAGAACGATCAGTGTAGCTCGAGAAAACCCCATCGCAAAACACTGGATAAACCAAGGAAGTAAGGTAGAGAAGACAAGCCATCAGGGAGTCAAATGAAGAGCAGAGAAGAGATAGACATCCACACTCAAAGTGAGAAACCAAGAAAATTGGTGGAAAGACGCTCTACAGATGGTCAATCACCAAATCAAATAGAACTCAGAAGAAAGGGGTGAAATCAGAATACCTATTAATTGCATGAATGAAAGTCTTGTGAAACTTGCAAATTCCACCATGACATGAACCAAGCAAAGAAACACAGACGTAGACCACTAGAGCACCTCTGGTGAGGTCACCATCACCGGAGAAAAGATCAGTAGTGAGAAGGGGTTATAGATAAAATGGGACAAAATAGTCTACAGGAGAAGGTCTCTGGATGTTTGAGAGTCGTGGGGGAGGCCGTATATATAAGTGTTGAGTCTGGGTTTAGCGAGGAAATCTCAAGAAAAAGGAAACATGGGATAACAAGGAAACTCCTTATCGATCTAGCGATTGAGAGGGAGAAACTTACCAAAACTAGGGATCCTTAAAATCAAAAGAAGGTGAGGAACACAAAAAGGGAACCAAAAAATCCTGAGGAAGAGAGGAAAAAGAGATCGGGAAACCACAAAATCCAAAACACTATTAATAGAAGTTTGAGTTTGAGTCAGACAAGGCAGGTGAAGGAGGAGGCCTCTGGGCCGTTGATCTGATCCACAAATAGGAAACTTAAAACCTGAGCTGTCCGATGGCATGAAAAAGAAAGAAATAGGAAAGAAAACAATCACATGACAAATGAATATGGGAACTATAGGAAATTGAAGAAATATTAAATGTGATGGCTATAAAACCAAAGTGAAACATATTTAATGTACATATTTTCTTTTCCTCTTTTAAGGGTGCTATTCTTATCCAATTTAAACCAAACTTTGCACACAAGTTAAGTTAAACATGTAGATTCTGATTCTCTAATTAGATTTCACTTTTAGCAACTTTAGATGCATTATTTAATATATTCTTTATTTCTCTCCCCTGATGCCTTAATGATGCTTGGATTTTCAAAATTTTATGAACTTGACCCACAAGTCATATTTAATGGGTTGGATATGAATTTGCCATCAATTTTTTTTTTGGATAAGGTAAAATATTATTCTGAACAAAAGGGAGTATAAGGGAAACAAAAAAATCCCGTATACTATACAAGGTCTACAACATACCCCACATCATGAGAGCCATGGTATCAACACCCACCATGCCCTTCGGGTTCACCTTGAAGAACCACCCAATGCTATTGCTAATTACATAAAAAATGTTGAAACTATCCCTAGGCCGCTTGCCATGCAGCCTATTGTTCCTTTCACCCCAAATGTGAAAGATGAGAGAGGTAAACAAGATCCCTCCCAAGTTTCTATTCCTTGTATTGTTACTGGTCCTCTCCAAAATCCACTGCATCGCCTCATTCAACTCCAAGGGGGCTTGGCCACCCCACCCACACTTCAGCCCCCCCTCCTCCAGAGGTAGGCCGTACAGTCACATTCAAAGAAGATGTGCTTGTGCGTTTCAGCATCCCCTTTGCATAGAAAGCAGCAAGGGTCGCAATTAAGCCCCCACTCGATCAACCTGTCCTTGGTAGGCAGGCACCCCATGATAGCCCTATACGCACCAAAGCTCCACTTTGGGCATAAATTCTTCATCTACACAATCGAATGCCATAGGACCTGTGGTATATGCATGTTAAGATTCCAAGGTCTGAACTGTGTAAGCAAGCCGCCATTCTGGACATGCAACACAAAATGGTTGTTCATTTGTTCCCGAGCATCAACCATTTTCCTCCAAATCCTGGAATCATTTGGGTAGCATCCATTCCCCAAGGCCCCATACCTTTCAGTCATCCATATCACCCACGGATAATCCAAACAGTTAAGGAATCTGTACACTCTCCTATTAGTCGCTCCCCAGGCACTGTCCATAGGACAGGTGAGGCCCAAACCACCAGCGCTGCGTGGTTGAGCAACAATTTTCCAGCTAATACCATGAGCACCACCACCCCACAAGAAGCTGGCAGCAATCACTTTGAACTTCTCAAGGATGAACCCAGGTAGCTAAGTTTGTCTGCACCAAAAATTGATCTTAGCATTAAGGACCGATTGGACCAGGACAACCCTTCCAGCCATGGATACGTGAAGCCCACTCCATTTCTCAACTGTGGTTCTCATGTCATCCACACACCTCATATATATATAAATTGGAGTTGTTTGATAATTTATTTCATATTTTGAAGATTCTACACACACTCTCTCTCCCAATTTCACCTTTTAAGAAAACTTTTTCCAAATTGGATGAAAATTCACCCAAAGGCTATATTTAAAAAGATTACAAATCTAAGATTATATTCCTATTTTTGTGTAATTTATTATTTTATTTGGTATTTTGGGGGAGAACACACATATTCTTTTCCAATTTGAATTAAATTAATTATTATTATGTGAATAAAGTGAAACTTGACTCCCACAACAATTGGGACCCAAGGAACATGATTTTAAACTTAGATTTTACTTTTGGGATTTCTTTTTATGAGATAGGTCATATGGCCCATTAGAGGCCCATTAGTTCAATTACATTCTTACTATATCCATATGTGTATGATTATTAAGCATGATTTGTTATGTTGCACTTCTTGTGACACTTTTAGATTTCATTATTGGCTCTATATGAGCTTATCCTTGTTTGGCTAAGTCTAAGGGGTCAAACTTCTAAGGTAGGGTTCTAGTTCTAGTATGTTACAGTACACCACCCCTTAAAGGATTTCATCTTCAAAATCAAAACACCCATAAGCAACTTATCCACTACCCCTTAAAAGGGTTCATCTTATTATATTGGACTAAACTTTAGATACAAAAGGTTCAACTATACTTCTTACATCCAGCTATACAAGCAAAAAGCGAAAAGGAAACATAACTTGTAAAGACTAATCTAAGGAACTATGGGTTAACTTGCTCTTGATCATCATCATTAACTTCTTCACCATCCAAAGTAAAAACTCTTCCAACTTTTCTTTCCACAAGTCTTCCTCTATTATTGCTACCATTATTATTCCTCTTATTACTCAGATTCTGAGGAGGTGCTTGCTATTGTTGCACATGAGCTTGCCCATTATGACACCTAGGAAATTAGGTAGGATGTGTCTGAGTTCATTGCAATAGTGTCATACCACTGGTGCGCCTTGATTTCTAACATGAGGGCACTTCATTGGAGGATGGGGTCTATTGCACTTAGTACAACTGTCTCTTTTCTATTTATCACCAGAGAACTTCCTCTTCTTTTCAAACACCCTGGGTTGAAACCCTGGGTAAGACTCCACTGCCAAAGCTTTATCATCTATCTAGTCAAAGGTCAAAGACAGTTGTGGGATAAGAACACAACCCATGTTGTAGTTGATTCCCTGGAGGGATAGGTCAGCCCTTCACTCCTCACCCAAACCCACTGCATAACATTCCAACAGAAGAAGCTTTTGCAAAAATGTAGAAATAGATAAAGAACCTTGCTTCAAGCTATAAAACTCTGCTTCATTCTTCTTTAGTGCAGCAGTACACATATACTTTCCACAGAAGAGAGCCAAAAACTCCACCCAAGACATGGTTGAGATGTCTCTAGTCCTCCCAATTCCATTCCACCAAACTCTTGATGGTCCTTCCAAGACATATGAAGCAAACCTAACCTTCTGATGTGGAGGACATGCCATACCATCAAAAGTCCTCGCGATGGCTAACACCCAATCACCATCTTTGTTGACCATTTCTATCTCACCTTCACCCTTGAAGGAAGGTGGTTGCATCTTCATGAAATCCATGATTGAGAAATCCTTAGACTTTTTAGGTACACTTGGGTCTTTCATCTTCCCCACCATGGAGGTAGCAAAAAGTTGTCAAAACATGGCCTACTCTTGCTTTGGAGAGAGGACTACACCCGAACTAGGAGAAGCTGAGGTCCCCTGACCAAACCTAAGGTTTTGGGGTGTCTCATAACCGTACTGGTTATTAACCGTCGAGTTATCTCCCACCATCAGGGTTTTTCCTGCACAAGGCAAGGTACTAGGTGTAAGCACCCTAAGATAAAGGTAAACATCCCCATAAGATTATTATTAAATGATTACTTCTTCCTTATTCAAGTATATGTGCCAATGTGGGACTTCACAATGTTTACTCTGCATCTTTTTTTTACACCAAGTGCTCCTCTCCTTTTTATTTTCTTTATTCACGTGATAAAAGTTTCTCTAGACACTATAAATGAGAAAAAATAAGAAGACAAACATGAAGTAATTGTACATATGGGACAATATATGAAAAAAAGAAGAAACTATATTAGAGTATAAGAAGAAAGATTAAGCTAGAAAATCTTTGTCAGCTAGAATACTCCTCGCAAGAGTCAAAGCATTTGTAGATCTTCCCTCAAATATCCGTTTGTTCTTTTCCTTCCAAATAAAATAAAAAGAAAAGATACAACAACCTTAGCCTCATGGTTTGTTTGGACCAGAATCTTCCAACAAGTGACATGTCTCCCATATAGTTTGTCATACAGACCCCAAAGAATACTCGAAAAGGAACAAGTCAAGAATATGTGAATTTGATGAATCCTCTAGATTCATCATCACAGCCGCCATCTTGGGCCCAATTCAACTAAATTCATCATTTTCATCTCCTAAATCTTACAATATGCAATTTTTCCTAATTAGTTGAATTATTGAGTTATCGACTAAATCCTATATTGATTTCAAGCAAGTCACGATTGATGCTGAATCTTCAACTGGGGGCCCACCTCCACTCAACCCTAGATCCACCTTCCTCATCCATCTCAACCATCTGATCACATATCAATCCTTCCTCATGATTTTAACCAAACGGTCTTGGTCCTCTCAGTTTGCATCCACACGGTTTCAACCCCTCACAATCATCCATTCAGTCTTGGTCCTTCTCCTATCCCCACGATCTTGATTGCACGGTCTTCTCTCCTTGTAGTTTGATCATTCGGTTTTCCCCCCTCCCTCAAACGATCTCCTTCTCATGGTATTGAGACCGTGTGAACCCTCACGATCCCAAGACTGCAAGGAGAGATGTCTTCTCCATTCTCCTGCTACACCACCAATGATAGCCCCATTTTTCTCCTCCGCTCCCACCATCACAGCAACTGCCACGTCCTGCAACCTCTCGCTGATCCTGTTTCTCCTCTACTTTGACCTAAATCTCCCACTACCACTGCAACCCTAAACCTCCGTCGACGACCTGCTTCTACTACCTCCACATCGAGACGACCTGCTTCTACTCCTCAACAACACCGATGTCTTGCACAACTCTTCCTTAACCTGCACCTCTTCCTTGTCGCCCAAACCTGCAACCCTGATAGTGGCACGACTACCACCATCACCTGTCGTAGGCTTCGCTCGACCTGCAACCACAATGCCTGCAATCCTCCTTTTCACACCGATCACCTACCGTGCTAATCCCACCCTCACAGTCTCAAGACCATGAGAGCCCTCACAATTTCAAGACCGCGAGGAAGGCAGCTGACTACAGACCACGAGGGCATCCCAGACCATGAGACCCAAACCGTGAAGGCTCATGAGAGGCAACCGATCTTCCAAGACTGTGAAAGTATACAACCCTTCGCGTCACAAACCGTGAAGAACACTGAGGATGAAGACCAGTTGGAGGCAATAATGCAAGACCGTGAGGACGACTATTTGTTTTCAAAACCGTAAGATAGACCAGACTATTTCTTCCAAACCGTGAAGAGAATACTAATAGGTTCAAACCGTGTCAAGGACTCACACCAAAAATGTGAAGACCAATGTCTAAATCCAACTGGGACTCTACCCGAGCCTATAAATAGGACCACAGGGTCCTCACTTGGGCATCAGATCCGGGAGGCCGAAAGGCTGCTCCACTGCCACCTCAGCTCCATTGTTCCACCAAGCTCTACCCTGCTTTAATCATACGTCTATGGGGGTGTACATGAGTCACTAGTATAGAAATGGGTTATAACATCACTACATGTAGGGTCAGTTTTTCCAAATAACCGACTTTATATGTCTAAAAAAATGCGGGCACCACTTAAGACCTCTTAGGTCAGTTTTTTTTAAATAAACCGACCTTGTAGTGTAACTCTATAGGGTTGGTTTTCCAAACAACCGACCTTATATGTCTATAAAAAACGCGGGCACCACTTAAGACCTTTTGGGTCGCTTTTCTTAAAATAACCGACCATGTAGTGTATCTCTATAGGGTCGGTTTTCCAAATAACCGACCTTATATGTCTATAAAAAATGTGGGCACCACTTAAGACCTTTTGAGTCACTTTTTTTAAAATAACCGACCTTGTAGTACATCTCTATAGGGTCGGTTTTTCTAAAATAAGCGACCTTATAGAAAATTTTTCCGGCGAAAAAAATTTGCTTGATTTTGGTTTCGCGCCTCGATCTATAGCGTCGGTTTTACCTTATAACCGACCCTAAAGGGCTCCTCGGTCGACAAATTCGTCGACTGAATAAGAGTTGAATTTCACATATACAAGCACCTATAGGGTCGATTTTTCTTTATAACCGACCTTACAGTCCTCCTCGGTTCAACACCTCTAAGGTCGGTTATTCTTACAAAACCAACCTTAAAGGCCTTCTCAGTCGACAAATTCATTGACCGATATCTATTCTGGATCCAGATAGTTCACACATGTATAAGTGTCAGATTTGCACTTATAACCGACCTTAGAGCCTTCCTCGGTTGACCAATATTTCGACTGACTCACTCGGTCGACAAATTCGTCGACCGATAAGTACCTCTAAGGTCGGTTTTTTCCTTAAAACCGACCCTAGAGGTACTTATGCGAAGGAAATCTGGCTCTTTCTCGGTCGACAAATTCGTCGACCGATATCTATTCTGGATCCAGATAGTTCATGCATGTATAAGCACCTCTAGCGTCGGATTTGCACTTATAACCGACCTTATAGCATTTCTCGGTCGACAAATTTGTCGACCGATTAGGAGTCAATTTTCAAGTGTATAAGCAACTTTTAGGGTCGGTATTTTCTTTATAACCGACCTTAGAAGTCCATTCGGTCGACAATATTGTCGACCGAGATAAACTAGGATCCAGTTTAGTATTTCACACATGAATAAGTACCTCTAGGGTCGGTTTTTTCCTAAAAACCGACCCTAGAGGTACTTAAGCGAATGAAATATGGCTCAATCTCGGTCGACGAATTGTCGACCGCAACATATCAGTCGACAAATTTGTTGACCGAGGAACAGCTAGAAAATCAACCGTCGTAACGGCTAAAAAATCAACCGTCGTAACGGCTAGAATTTCAACCGTCGTAACGGCTATAAATACGACCGTTGGCCGACCAGGAGAATGGTCCCGAAAATGACCGTTTCGGGCGTCGGTCGACAAATTGTCGACCGAAATTGACTCTGTTTTGCTATAAATAGCACCCAAAACGATCCATTTCTTCACACCTTCACATTCTCACTTCTCTAGCTCCTCTCCAGTGTATTCTTGTGAAAATATTCAGCTTCTCTACATCCAATTCTTGCTTGCTATTTCTCCATTTCAAAGCAACGAAATGGCTTCATCATCTACGTGCGGAAAGAAGCAAGTTGCAGGTAGGAAAGGAAGGAGAGTCTCTTCAATGCTGCTGTTCATCAACGACGTCCCTTTCATCGATGCAGCTGCAGGCGACCGCTACCTCAGGCTCTTGTCAAAAAATCCTCTTCCACGACGGCCAGTCGACGTCATGGACTTCCAAAGCATTGTCGATTTGGAGGAACTTTTCGAGGTGCAACATTTGACTGATTTTCTAAATCCCTCCTTCCATTCCTACTCCTCCAAAGTAGTTAATGAATTCTATGCCAATTTATCCGAACATCCTGAACATGATTCCTTCTCCTCTATGGTTGGTGGGTATGGATTCCATTTTACTGAGGAGGGTATTCTTGATATGCTTGACATAGATATAGAAGAATATAAAAATTTTATTGATCTCACTAGAGGAAATCCACTCAACAAACTCTCCCAAGATGACACTACAACTAGCCTTAGTGATGTCAAAAGAGCCATCTTTCAATCAAATACGACTTGTCATGAAGATAGGGGTACCTATTATGCCATAGATTTAAAACCTGAAGCTAGGATCATAAATCTCATTGTTGCCACCAATATCCATCCTAGAGCAAACAAATCTGAAGTACCCACCTTTCGTATGTACCTTATCTATGTCATTCTCAAAGGTATTCCCATAAACTTTATTCGTATCATCCCTAAGAATATGCTTGAGTTTTCTGGCAATCCACCTTATGCTGACTTTGTATGCCAAATCACTCAACATTTTCTTAAGAAGAATATTGAGGATGACTTAGGTTACACATGGGATAGAAAGCCCCAAAAGATAAGTAAAAATACGGTGGAAAAGATGGGAATCAACTTTGGCCACAAAAGGCTAGGACTAAAGGGGAGACATCCACCCAAGACATACCTCTACCACCTCCTCCTACCAACCTACCCCATGATCCTATTACAAATACCTTGACATACATTGCTGGCTCCCAATATCACCTAAGTAAGCAATTGGATTTATAATCACCATGGCATGACTTATTTAAACCAAAGGATGCAAGCTCTCTCTCCTAACCAACCTAATGAATATCCCTATTCCCTTAATCCTGGCATGATAAATCCATACAATCCTTCCTACAACTACTATCAAATTCCACCTCCACCATCTCCTGATCTCACACATACTCAGTTTTCTCTAATTCAACTTCAAGACATTGCTGCCAACTTTCGCTTTGATCGTGTTCCCACCTTCTTGGAGGCTTATGCCTTAACCATGACAGGTGCCTTGGAGTGGCAGACACTGGTCAAATATTATGGAGCTGAGCCCTTTCTTGGAAAAGACCCAGACATTGATGTAATCCTTCAGTCTTTCTAGTGAGATTATGAGATCTTTGTAATGATGTAATGTATATCTTTTTATAAAGCAAGTATGTCATGTTTCATCTTATAAAGTGTATGGGCATTAAATTGTTAGGAATAAAAGTGTTTTCCATGGCTTCATTTGGACATATACATGTTATTTAAGAATATTGTTATTTCAAATGATTGAAAAATAAATTATGGCTAAATTTGACAAAGCATCACTTGGTTAATCTCATACACACACACTTGGTACTTAATTTAAAACATTGAAATAGGGTTAATCTCGATCGAAAATATTATCGACCGAGACAAATTCGGTCGACAATATTGTCGACTGAGGATGACTTTAGGGTCAATTTTTTCCTTATAACCGACCCTAGAACTCTTTCGGTCGACAAATAGTCGACCGAAATTTTTTTTGAATAGAGTATAGTACTTTTCAAAACGTTATAAAGCATTGGGATCTCAATCTTTTGTCTCATTGTTGGGAATTCACATCCCTCAATTACACCATCATCACATTTGCTAATTTTGGGTATTCAAACCCTTAGTTCATCACTAAACATGGTTATCACTTATCAGGTAACTATTACCTTCAGGTCATCTGACCGAGGTATTCAGGATATTTGTTACACAATCATCTCAATTTCATATCAACCATATCAATTTTATATCAACATCATGCAATACAAAAATAACATCTCTATTCCCTCATTAGGGTTAGAGTTTCCCATCTTTATCAATTAGGGTTTCACATATCATCATCCCATATTGAAATTTCACATAACATTATCCCATATTAGGGTTTTTACACAACACCACCCTATATTAAGGTTTCACATAACAATTCCATATTAGGGTTTCACATAACATCATTCCATATAAGGGTTTCACATAACATTATCCCATATTAGGGTTTCATACGACATCACCATATATTAAAGTTTCACATAACATCATTATTAGGGTTGTGGAAGCACTTTAGAGCTCCTCGGTCGACGAATTTGTTGACCGAGCTAGAGGCAGATTTCACGTGTATAAGCACCTATAGGGTCGGTTTTTCCTTTATAACTGACTCTAAAATGCTCCCCGGTCGACAATTATTGTCGACCGACCTGAATTTTCGATCCAGTTTTTCACGCATCTTCGGTCGACAAATTTGTCGACCGACACACATTCGGTCAACAAATTTGTCGACCGAATGAAGCCAGATTTCTTTCTTAGAAGTACCTCTAGGGTCAGTTTTTCTAATAACCGACCCTATAGGGGGTCTCGATCGACAATATTGTCGATCGACAATATTGTCGACCGACAATATCCAGTTTATTTTTTCACACATGCATAAGCACCTTAGGGTCGGTTATATGAAAAAACCGACCCTAGAGGTGCTTGTACGAAGGAAATCTTGCTCCTTCTCGATCGACAAATCGTCGACCGAAACGAGCCAGATTTCTTCGTATTAGCACTTGTAGCGTCGGTTTTACCTAATAACCGACCCTATAGGTCTTTTCGGTTGATAAATTCGTCGACCGAGTTTGCGTTTGATTGTTATTAAACAACCCGACACGGGCACCGTTTATCTGTAGAGTCAGGTTTTGGTTGTTAACCGACGCTACCGTTTTTCGCTCCGTGCAAAAAGCCGAAATTTTAGTCTTTCTTCCTCCCACAAAACCCTTTTCTCTTTTTAATCTCTCTCCCGCAGCGCCGCGAAACCCTTTTTCACTTTGTCATTCCGCCGTTGCCGCGAACGCTTCTCCGTGAAGTCGTTGCCGCCTCTCCACGCCGCCAAGAGGATCGTGAAGCTCGTTGTCTCCGCGAAGAGGATCGTGAAGCTCGTCCTCGCCACCTTCACTATTCCTCCACGAAGCCCATCGTTGCCGTGAAGCTTTTCGTTGCCGTGAAGCTCTTTGTTTCCATGAAGCTCGCCATCGCCGCCTTCCACTCTTCCACGAAGGTCACCGCCTCTTCGTGAAGTTCTTCTCTTCCTCCACGAAGCTCGCTGCCATTTCCAAGTAAGTTCGAGCTTCCTTCATTCCGTGTTCCCCTTCATTCCCGCCCGCTGCCATTGCTGCTTCCAGGTCCATCTCGGTCAACAATTAGTCGACCGAGAGCCCACCTGCGCGCAGCATCCAGGTCCACTCTCGGTCGACAATTTGTCGACCGAGTGTGGACCTGGTCGCTGCGCGCAGGTGGGCTCTCGGTCGACTAATTGTCAATCGAGATGGACCTGGAACTTATTTATGTTTGAGCTATAAATGTTTTAATCATATTTGATGTAATGTTCACAAATAGTTCTGAATATTATAATGATTTCAATCTTTGGACTGTTGGAAACGGCCTTACTTTGCTAATTTGTACAAGTATTTTCCATTTTATAAGATTTGATAACCCAATAATAAAAACATGCATGTCTTTTTTCATATGTAATCATTATATAAATTTTAGAAATTAATACTAGATTAGACATGTGTACTCCTAGATTGACACTTTAGGGTTGATGCATGATGTTTAACTTAATATATAAATATGAAAATAATGCATTTATATATTAACTTAGAAACCCGTTCAAAATTTACTCATTAGGAGTAAACTTTGGATAGTCCCCGATTTGGGACTGTTTTTGGATATTTTAATCTCACTTAGGATGTACTTGTATAATGTATGTTTAGTTTTGTAGATTATTTCAGTAGGATTTCTCCATTTGTTCTTTGGGTACATATGTGAGTGGTTATTTGCCATTTACATCAGTGTACTTGGAGAACTTAGGGAAAATGTTGCTGAAATTTTCTTCAAAACTAAACATACATTATACAGTTACTAGTGAGATTAAATATTCAAAAATGGGATAGGTGGTACACTTTAGTATATAAAATTAACTTTCTATCAATAAAAACTTACAGATTATTATAGTATCAATATTAAACTGTTAGTTTTATAATTAATTTTAATGTGATATAGAAAATGGATCGAAGTTGGATGTCTATCAAGAACCGTTGCAGTCCAGAGTTTGCCAAAGGTCTTGATGAATTTATCAGATTTGCTGAGGAACATAGGAAACTACCTACAGATAGGCTATATTGTGCATGTAGAAATTGTTGTAACAATTTGAAAGTTGATACTGGTGAGGAAATTAAGAATCATGTCATATGCAATGGGATCATACAAGGTTATAATGAATGGTATTGGCATGGAGAGAAATTGAATTATGGAGCAGAAATTGTCGATACTAATAGTTGTGGCATAGAAGATATAGATAATGATGATAATGTTAATGATGAACCGATTCAAGATGACCAGATTCAGGATGATATGATTGATGAGATGTTACGTAGTTGTCGGGACAATGTCATTGATCCACCTTCTTTATTTGCAAACATTGTCCATGATGCTGAAAAACCATTATATAAGGGTTGTACTAAGTTCACGAGGTTGAGTGCTGTGATGCGATTATGCACGCTTAAAGCTCAAAACCGGTGGAGCGATAAGAGTTTCACTTCACTGTTGTCTTTGTTAAAGGAAATTCTTCCTGAAGGCAACGAGCTTCCAATTTCAACATATCAAGCAAAGAAAATAATGTGCCCAATGGGAATGGAGGTTAAGAAGATTCATGCATGTCCAAATGATTGTGTGTTATTTCAGAAGGACTATAATAATTTGATAAATTGTCCAAAATGTGGTGCATCAAGGTATAAGACTACAAATTCAGCTAAGGCTAAAAATGGCTCTCCTGCCAAGGTGATGTCGTATCTACCAATAATACCACGATTTCCATGCTTATTTGCTAATACAAAAGATGCGCAAAATTTTTCTTGGCATGGGGAGTTAAAGGTCAATGATGATGGCGTCCTACGACATGCATCTGATTCACCACAATGGAAGAAAATTGATTTATTATACCCTCAATTTGGTAAAGAACCAAGAAACCTAAGACTTGGACTATGTACAAATGGAATGAATCCCTATGGTACATTAAGCAGCCAACATAGCACGTGGCCTGTTTTGATTGTTATATACAATCTTCCTCCTTGGTTGTGTATGAAAAATAAGTATGTGATGTTGTCAACATTGATATCAGGGCCCAAGCAACCTGGAAATGATATTGATGTTAACCTTCAATCTCTAATTGATGACCTAATGAAACTATGGGAAGAAGGTATTATGACATATGATGCTTCACGTAAAGAGATCTTTAGTTTGCGTGCTATGTTATTTTTCACGATTAATGACTTTCCAGCTTATGGAAATTTGTCTGGATATAGCATAAAAGGATACAAAGCATGTCCTGTTTGTGAGGAAAATACTGATTCAATCAGACGGAAACATGGTGGTAAAATCATATATCTTGGTCATCGGAGATTTCTCCCACCAGTGCATCCTTATCGAAGGAAACGCAAAACCTTTAATGGGTCAACTGAGGAACGAAGTGCTCCTAAACCTATACCAGGACATGTTGTATATGATAGGGTGAAACATATTGTTAATGAATTTGGAAAGAGTTCAAGTAGTCATACACTTGCATGTGACAAATCTCTATACAAGAAGAGGTCAATATTCTGGGATCTTCCTTATTGGAGATCTTTGGCAATTAGACACTGCATTGACGTCATGCATGTTGAAAAAAATATTTTTGATAGTATTCTATATTGATGACCCGGCAAATAAAAATTGGTCTGTCGTTCTTAATGGAAAAAGACAGTTTACTGTAGATCCTATAAATGAAGAAGAATACTACGAAAAGTAAGATGATTCCAGTCCATTCTCAGTTGGTTTGCCAAGTGTAAATGTTGAAGATAACACCGATGAATATTATAAACGTCAAGACCATGCTGAAGGAATTTTCCTTGACTAACAACTCAACCAATACTAAAGGCATGTATTCTTTGAATTATTTATTTTATTATCATGTATACCTCATCACTTGTGCTTTTATTATCACTTATTTTTTTATCATGTATACTTGTAGGTTCTAAAATGGCGAGTGAAGATGAACATTTTGAGCATGAGCACCATGAAGATGAACATTCTGAGCATGAGCACCATGAGGATGGTAGTGGTGATGCTAAGAACAGTAGAGGTCCTACATTGATGCGTAGGCTGTAGGAGCTCAGGGCTAAAGGGGATAAATTGCCAGTCCAGTTTGATATGACAGGAGCACCTATTGGGGAACATGCTAGTGCTTTCAAGCATTACGTAGGGGCGACCGCGCGCACTAAGGTGCCAATAGATATAGAAAATTGGCATGATGTTCCTAATGCCAAAAAAGACCTCATATGGAAAGATATATCTGTGAGTGGAAGTGATACGTTTTTATCTATTGATTCTAATTTAGTTTGCTTGGAATTAATTCCTTTTCAAAACAACATTATTAATTGCTTCTTTTGTATGTATAGGGTGTTTTTCATCTAAATGAAAAAGATCACAAGAAAAGAGTGCTACAACGTTGTGGTGTAAGATGGAGGGGTTTTAAGACATATCTTGTAAGGGAATTTATAAATAATCCTAAACAAAAGAAGAAAGCTATAGATGTATATATTTTTATTGATCCTGAGGTGTGGGAAAGATTTGTTGCAGCTAGGAGATCAGAATAGTTTCAGGTAATAAAGATTGTGATGTATTGTATGAATATTTAATTTTATACAATTAAGGAGGTGAATCTTTTTATACATGTTTGCCAAGTCTAAATTGCAATACCTCGTTTTAAATGACCATATTATTCACCAGGCTCAAAAGGAAAGACGGGCTAAAAATGTGCATGACCATCGCTTGGGGCCCGATGGTTATGCCTTCCGCCGCCAACTACAAGAGAAGCAATCATCTTCTGGAGAAGAATCAAGTACAACTCAAGTTGAGCGACCACCCCGACACATGACATGGATTGATGCTAGAAAGAATCGAGCCGGTGAAATTGTCAACCCTGAAACTAAGGAGGTGGCACAAAAGATGGTAGGTTTATCCCAACTAAGTAAAGAGTAACTTCCAAAAACTTAGATTTATTTATATCTAATTGATATTGTGATTTAATATTTTTATTAACTATGAATAGATTGATCTCCACGAGCAAAGGAAGGAAGGAAAGTTCATCCCAACTGGCTACATGGATGAACTAGCAGTTGCTCTTGGTACGAAGGAGCATCCTGGCCGTGTTAGGGTATTAGGAGCTGGCATAGGATTCAAGTCTTATTTTGGCCCTTCGCAATCTAAAAGAGGTCGTGTAGGAGGTTTTACACAAGAGGATCTTGAAGCATTAGTAGCGCAGAAAGTAAAAGAAATAATGTCTTCATTTCAGCCTACTCAACCTTCTCAACCTATTCATACTGCACATCTCTCAAGTGATGAGGTACTAGCCCATGCTACAGTTTTAGAAGGTCATGGGAGCACTCCCGATGAACCACCACAAAAATCTGCAGTAAGTTTTTGTTATATATATGTTGTGTTATTAGTATGATAAATATATGATAATATATATAGTTGTAACATGTATCTGTTCTACTGTTTCTTATATAACTTATATTATTTCAATCTAGGATGGTATGAACTGTAAACTTGCAGTGGAGGTTCCAGAATATAATGTTGTGGCAGGGGACAAAGTGTACAACCTTGGTGGTACATTGCATTGCCAACAAATTACTGATGACATCTGCCGTGTGTCCATCCATCTTGTGTATGACAGAATGGGGGACAAACCACTACCCATACCTAATCCTGAATATAGTACAGTTGAAGAAGCTGAGGGTGCTATGGTGGGTTGGCCTAGACACTTGGTTATCAATGACAAGGTATACCTTATTTCTACCATATTTTTCATATTTGACTGCATATATGAACTCATGTAATATAAGTATGTAATTTAATTAACAGGTTTGTAAACCAAAAAGTAAAACTTTTGCTAGTCATCCTCCTATGCCCAAGACATCTTTCATTCCCGAAACTACATTCGACGAATTGGGAAGCAAATCTAAATGTTTGTGTCGATACTTAGCCAACCAAAGATCGGGATCACATATGATGGTCAAGTTAACAAAAGATGCAGTTGCGAGGGACTTTGAGAATTTTACTTTTCTTGATGATATTATAGAGTTGTTCCGATATGATTGGCTGAACACTTCGATAATAGAAGTATGGATAAGGTAAGGATCTATCAATATATATAGAAAATTCCAATACACATATTTAGCTTATTTCTACATATGAAAATAATTACAAATGTTTAACAACCATTTATATACCGAGGTCACCAACTTTGATATAAAGAATATTGCATTCTTAGTTCCTTTGGTCACTAGTCAGGTGGAGACAAATATTAAGGATGTGAATGAGTACTTCTCTTATGCATTCAAATATTTTGCTAGTGAGGGGAAGGAAATTATCCTAATTCCTTTTAACGTCCAGTAAGTATTATTATTCAATATAATTTTAATAATGAATGAAACTATTTATTTTAATATTTGTTTTATTCTTACTCAGAGCTAGACATTGGGAATTACTGGTGATTGTCCCAAAATTGATGACTCTTTATTATCTTTACCCAATGGGTAAAACAACAAGGAGTCACAAACTGAAATTGTCAGCTATGGAGTAAGCATAAATTTAATCAATTTCTTCAACATGATATTTCTATTTAGAATTTCTATTTTACCAACTATCGTTTAATTGATAGGGGTATAAAGGCTTTTCGTGAAGCTGGAGGACAAATACCCACAAAATTAAAGACAATGACTTTGAAAAATGTCAAGGTAGCTACTTTGACAACTGCTTACTCTTTATGTATTAATTTTCAACTATAATATGTCAAATCTTATACTCTCATATCAATTGTTGTTTATAGTAGTTTACTAACATTAAGTATAATTTGTTATTTGTAGTGTCCTATGCAAAATAATGACTGGGCTTGTGGCTACTATGTCATGAAATATATGCAAACTATTGTCAAACAAGCATCACATGACATTCAGACTATAAGTCAGGTAATAAAGAATAACATCATAAATTTACAAGTGATTGTAGTCATTTTTATAAAATATTAACATGTGCATTTTCTGTTACAGATCTTTACAACTCAGCCTTACACACATGTGGACTTGAATGAATTCCGAGAAGAGTGGTCAAAGTGTTTTATAAGTGAAGTCGAAATAGCATTGGATTAAATATGTCGGCTCCATTTATGTATGTGGTTTGAGTACGTACTCTTTCATATTTTTTACTTTTGTAATATATGTCATCTCAGACTTGCACTCTATCATTTTGTAAATTATGATATTTATTATCATTTTTGTTATGAATGTGTGGTTTTGAATGGTGACGGTTGAGCATCAATGCTCCCCTCTCCCAGAATATATGAATCTTCTTGTTCTTTTGTTCTATATCAATTTCTACAGAATTTTTTTTTAAAAATCGTAACTTTTAGTGTCGGTTTTTTAAATAACCAACCCTAAAGATTGAATTCAGTGTACACTCTTCGGTCGAGAAAATTTTTGACCGAAATATAACTTCTAGCGTTGGTTTTTGTAAAAAAACCGAGTCTAAATGTCATCTATAAGGTCGGATTTTTGAAATAACCGACCCTAAAAATTGAATAAAACATTTCAGTGTAAGACTCGGTCGACAAACTTCTCGACCAAATTACTATCAGTCGAGAGGTTTGTCGACCGAGTCTTACACTGAAATGTTTTATTCAATCTTTAGGGTCAGTTATTTCAAAAATCCGACCTTATAGAGAGTTCTCGGTCGAGACCGAAATATTTTCGGTTGACAATTTTCTCGACTGAGTGTTATCACTGAATGTTATTCAATCTTTAGGGTTGGTTATTTCATAAAAACCGACCCTGTAAACGTTCTCGGTCGACAATTTTCTCGACCGAGAATGTTTACAGGGTCGGTTTTTATGAAATAACCGACCTTACAGTCTCCATTTTTCTCGCCTAGGTCAGAATTTTTACAACCTTTTGTGTCGGTGTTTACTCTGTAAGGTCGGTTTTATGTGGTTAAATAATCCGACGCTATAGACCAAATTCTATAGCGATGACCACCTAGGCGTCGGTTAAAAAGTGACGCTGTAGGCTTTAAAAAACCGATGCTACAGACCATTCCCGTACTAGTGAGTATTGAGGCAGCAAGAGACGAACTTCATCGACAAAGTCAGAGTAGTCCCGAAGACTGGGAAGATCTACACCAAGTTGTCACAGATCTACTTTTCTTCTCTAACGATTCTTATTCTATCTTTCTTCCCTATCTTTGTTTCTCCCTCTATGAGGAGCGAGTAGTGTAATTCACTAGGGTGCGGGGACTAGCTCCACTACCAATGCTTTGTAATCTGTACCTAAAGATACTATCTTTCCGATTCAATGCTAATCGTTTCATTGTATGCTCGAATGTTGGCCACCTTCTTGCGTGATCTATTGTCTTTTGTTGTGGATTGTCTACATCTACACTTGAGACTCGATTATCAATTAATCATTGGTTCTTGATGTGTATATCCACCACACATCTGTTTCGGTATCTAGGAATGCTTTTCAAGGAGTGAAGTAAACTCACCTCCATTGTTGTACTTTCATGCTATGAAATGGAATTAGTTGACGTATGAAAGTACAATCTTGATAGGTTGAGGAACACACTCTGCAAAGGGGGTGATGCAAAGTAAGTTACCATTCATTCGGGGATGGCTGGCATTGCAACACTCCCACGTTTCTCGTAGTTATGTCCTCAAAAGAGGGATAGTATATAAGAATACTAATGGAATTGATAATTTCACTCGCTTGTTATTCTTTCGATGTACATTTCATGAGGTTGAGTAAGATCTCTCTTTGGAGGGAACATATCTCCATTGACACATAGATATGTGCCTGATGGGAGCTAGTCAACCTGTAAAAGACGTATGCAATGCTCCTTGTCTGAGAAGGTATCGACATTGCACAACATCCATGTATCTTGCTTACAGGTCTTGCTATGATTGGTACAGGTACAATGCATGTGTAGTGGTGGTGAACATCCACATCACCCCAGTGATCCATCATCAAGTCATAATCTTAGATTTCATACTTGCCTTTACTTTTGCATGTTCTAGATTAGATTAGATTAATCCTATCAATCTCTTGGTTGTAAACGATTAACTTAGATCGAGACAAAATGAGACAAAGACATCCAGATTCTTCACGTTGTCCTTTGGGTTTGATCCTAAATCTGTTCTATGATAAGTGATAACACCAAATTTTGTGACGTTTTTGCCCTTTATTCTGTTATCAAAACTACCCTTTTCTGCTATTTTCCTCTATTTTATTAGCATTTTCACAAGAATTGGCCAAGCAACGCTCTTATTCCAATTTTTCCTATCTTCTACAGAGTTTTCCTCGTTTTTGTGCAATAAGGCCGATTCCGGCCCACAATAAGTCTAAGCCCGTCTCGACCTCCCTGACGCCCGATACAACCCAGCCCGACAGGGGCTGGGCGACACGAGAATGATCGGCGGAGAAGGGCGTTGCGCAAGAAGGACGTGTCGGCCGACATACCGTCTACCCGAAAGGGAGCCAAAGCCGCATCAACGACCTAACTCGTCGGGCGACACAGCCACCCACCGGCAGGCGTGCCGCCAGCCACGTGACCGATAGCCAGCGCCTCACGCCGAGACACACCTGTATCGGCCGTCCACATCCATCGACCGGCGTATAAGGGAGCTATGTGGCGTGTCCAGCACCATAACTCCTTCAACCGCCGGTATAAATAGCAGCTACAGGAAGCCGAAAGGAAGGGGTCGTCGTCGAGGTTGGTCACGAGTCGGAGAGTCGGAAGAGAATTCGGACAAGACAGTTCGAGAGCCACCTCTGAAGGAAGCTGTGAGAGCAAGAGTATCGCGCCCCAGTGCTTGCGCCAGGCGACACTAGGTGAGCTTTCCCTCATCCCGAGAGGGAAGGGATGGTTCACTTAGTGTTGTCCCGGGCGACACTGCGGGCCGGTATCGGCCGACGAAGACGAGCGACACGAGTGCCCGACAGTAGACTCATAGCTCTTTGCCTGACACGATATCGAACTCGATACGCTCCGCCCGTCACGCGTGCCACCCGAGAGGGTGCGCCGCCCAACATGAGCGTATCGGCCAGGGCCCTTGAGCGATACAGTCAGTCGTCAGTCGGCGCTGCCCGAGAGGGGGTGCCGCCCGACACTACCGTATCGGGCTCGGCTCCTGACCGGTATCGGGCTCGGCTCCTGACCGGTATCGGGAAGGAGAGCTACAATAGTCTGTCGTTCTTCTACATCAAGAAGGTGACATCTATCTTTAATTCTGTTATTTAAATTCTTAGCTTATGCATTGTATTAAGACCCTTATAGCTTATGGAAATAGAAATGCTTAATTGTTATTTGTTTAATGCTTAATGCCTTATGATTGGGTAACTGCTGTGTTGGATATCTGAACTCTAGTTTGCATGTTTTGGATCGCGTTTCTCTTAGCTACCGAATCATATTTCCCGTCGCAACTGCTTCGAGAGTTGGGTTGTGGCTCTAGTGTTCGGTCCGATTCTGGAGTACGAGAGTGCCCGGAACGGAGTTGTTTTAGTATCATTCCACTCTAACTTGAGCCCAGCAACCTCGAGAGGGGTGTTGAAGCTTGGTTAGAGGCACCCGCTCTGAGAGGAGGGGTGCAGGGTGATACTGCTACCGCTTGTCTTACTGAAGTCTTGTCCCTTGCATTACGCCTTAAACTGCAGTTTATCTTTCTATTTTCTGTTGCATGAAAATTCCTAAAAACTGCTAAATGTCAAAATCTTAATCTTTCTTGTAACTCCAGTTGGAGATAGTTTTCTTTGATTTAATCGTGACATCTTGTTGTTCCCCTTCGGGGAACTTTAATATCTCTTTATACCCACCAGAGTGTAGAGTGTCGATTCAGAGTCGTCAACACAACCCACCTTGTCCCTGTGTTCGACCCCGTATGACTACTTCGACCCCGTAAACAAAGTTGCGGGGGCCTAGAAGGATTCGGGTTATAAATGCGAAGGCTCGAATACCTCAAATACGCCTCCAATTTTAGGACGCGCGATTTAGGCCGGTCAACTTTCTGGCGCCGTTGCCTGGGACAAGGCAAATGGCACTGTTGACGAATCCGAATCCACTAACTACACTCCCGTGCCTCAAGCTTAGAAATAGGCTTGACAACACTTCTTTTTCTTTTTCTTTTTCTTTTTCTTTTTCTTTTACTTTAATCATTATTCTTTACCCCAATTATAATTTTCTAAACATGATTTTTATGTGGTTTTCAGGTACTCTGATCTACTGAACACCGAGACTGTCAACCATGCCTCCTCGCGTAGAGCCACCTACTGGAAACGAAAGCCCAGGAGGGAGGCCAGCTTCGCCTCCACCGGAAGACAACGACCGGTATAGTGATCATGAGCGGCAAGAAGATCTAGAATCACCAGGGCATGAGGAAGAGCATCATCAGCATAGACGTCGTCAGAGACACAGGAGGAATCATGATAACCGGGAGCGACACCGAGACGCCAGCAACAGTGACGACTCGGAGGAAGAAGAGAAAACTCTGAGAGAATTGGCTTCTACAAAGGCCAATAGATCGAGGTGCCCCGTTATCATCCCAAGGTTCAATGCGACAAACTTTGAGCTCAAGCCATCTGTGATCTCCATGATTCAGAATAAAAGCTTCAGGGGGAGTTCTAAGAGTGACAACCCTTACCATCACCTTGATGCTTTCAAAAATATCTGCGACACCATGAAGATGCGAGGGGTTCCCCAAGAGGTCATTTACTGCAAGGGTTTCATCTTCTCTTTGGAGGATAAGGCTCTATCATGGTACCTTGGGCTACCCCACCAAGCACTGAATTGATGGGGAGAACTGGCTGACGCATTTGTAAACAAGTTTTACCCCACTGAGAAGATGATGAGGAACAAGTTAAAAATCACGTCTTTCACGCAAAAGCCAAATGAAAACCTCCACGACGCCTGGGAACGGTATCTGGAATATCCGAGGGACCGCCCTCACCACAATTTCAAGAAGGGTTTCCTGGTCTCCACCTTCTACAATGGGCTAACTCCCGATGAAAGGGTATCGCTGAATGCGGCAGCAAGAAGTGACTTCTTAGGGAAAAAGCCGAGCAAGTCCGAAAAGATCATTAGGTACATGGCTGAGTTGAAGGCCGATGTTGACTATGATAGATCTGATAGAGGGCAGGCGAAGAAGGCAGGGGAAGGAACCTCTCTTGAGTCCAAGGCTCTAGAAAACATTACTTCTCAGATTCAAAGGATAGCAACAGATGTGAAACAACTGAAGGATCATGGCAGAAAGGGGAAGAAGCAAGTTGAGAAAGTCATGAAATGTGTTACCTGCGGTGAAGGAGGACATGGGGTAGACAACTGCGTCTACACCAAACCCGGCACCGAAAGCGACTTCGACTCTGAAGAAGAAAGGACCGAGAATGTATCCTACATGAACTTAAAGAGACCAGACCACCCTGGTTTTAATTATGGCAACAAGGACGCAGCCGAAAACTTGCATCAGCTACACACCTCGGCCAGAGCAGTGCAACCTTTCGAGAAGAGAGGGGGATCCGGGCAGTATAACAAGAACAGCCAGTTCCAACCAGCAAAAGGTAATTTCCAAGCACCAGGAAAATACCCAGGCCCGCCCCATGAACAAGAGAAAGGGGTGAACCAATCCGAAGTGATCGGCCAGTTGTTCGATTTTGTCAAGAAGCAGGACACCGTTAATCACCAGTTAGCGCAAAGTGCACTGTCCAATTTGGGGGTTTTGAACTCATTGCAGGTCCAGTTGGTAGATATGCAGACACATCAGCACCAAATCGACCAGCAGCTAGCGCAGCTCGCCGAGATTATGAAGAATCCTGTAGGGAAGATCCCGTCTAACACCGAACCTGCTAAAAGATAGATCAAGATGAAGAAGCTGAAAGACGTCTAGCTGTAGATAGGAAATGCAGCGCTCCTCGGGAGGCAGCCCGCGCTTTTATTTTCCTACAATAGGATGTTATTTACTTTCTTGAAAGACAGACATTACAAACATTATGGACTGTAATAAGGCCCGAGTCAGTGCATGCGCACGTGTGCTGACTCTTTTTGTTTTAAGGGCCACCGCTTTAGTTTTATTTGCCAGGATGGGTAAATACCATCTGAGGCCGGGTTTAGCCTTAGGCCAATGATGTTTTACCCGTATGTCGCCTTTTTCTTTAAGTGGGTTTTACCTCAGAGTTTTGTCCCGAAAAATCTTTTTTTTTTCTTCCAGATCGGATCGGGCGGCACACCAACCGACATACAGATTGCGCCCATCCCGGGATGGAATGGTTTTACCGCGACATCCGGCCGCTATATATAAGGCAAAAACTTTACCGTGTCGCGCTCCCGGACTTTACCTTTTTCAGCTACCGTATCGCGCAGTACTTTTCTTGCTCTCCGCTCCCGTGTCGCGCAGAGACCTCTCCCGATCCCGTGACGCGTAACACCTTACGGAAAACAAAGGTATCGCACGACAGCCCTATCGCCCTAGCATACCCGATACAGACCTTTATCGCGTACGATGTATCGGGCGAGGATTTTACGTTGATTTTCTTGTCGCCCGATACTGTTATCACGCGACACGCTTCTCTCGCGCCTGCCCGATACAGCTGTGTCGGGCTGCGACCGTATCGCCCGTTTATTCTTGTATCGGGCGACGCTCTTTCAAGACCCTGCCGGGTGCCCGGTTTCTCTTGACCGTATCATCCGACACAGTTGTATCAGGCAAACTTTACCTGATCTTGTCTCAAGGCCCGATACAGTCTTGTCGGGGTGTCTTTCCCCTTATTAATTTTCCTGTTGATAACAAAATAGCATTTGTTTGATTGATGATAGGGATGGCACGCACAAAGATAACTGTTAGGCTCGTTGACGAGCAAGGCAGGAGGGTTGTCACTGAGCCAGAGGCAGAGGTGGCAACGGTCGGGCAGAAGCGCTCGAACCCTGAAGCAGCTGGACCCTCAACTTCTGGAAAGAGGGTGAGGACGGAAGAAGCGGCCACTCCAGCTGCAGCACCTGCTCCAACAGCAGAACCCCTGGATCACATGCCGGGAAGGTTCGTGCCAAGAGATGAGGAGCACAGCCGCAGATATGCTGAACTAGGAGCCAAGCTCTACAGGCCGAGCAGGCTCGACCACCAGTCGTCCTTCATGCAGTTGGGCATCTTCGGGAGACTGGAGGACGTACTTACTGTAGCAGGTCTGAGGAAAATCTGCTTCAGCCTATCTGCCTCCTACACCGAGCTCACGAGGGAGTTCATGGCATCCCTTCACCGAGTAAAGAATACACCTGCTGAAGCCAAAAAGTATGGCGGAGCAGACAGACTCCAGGGGCGGCTTTACAATGCAGAGCACGTTATTTCGGAAAAGCTGCTCAACCAGATTTTCTCCTCCAGCGAAGAGGAGAGAGGGAGATTAGATAACGGTGCAAGGATCACCGAAGGAGACGGGTTTGACCCCGTAGATATCTGGAAAAATTTAACCGGGGAGTCATCTTTCAAACCCGGGAACAAGGTGGCGGAAGTGCACTCATGCTTCTGGAGGATAATGCACAAGCTGGTGGCGTGCCTCCTCTTCAGCAAGAACGAGTCCAGCAACATTTACTCCGAGGAACTCCACGTCATGTGGCACATGATGGAGGGCCAGACTATCAACCTGGGGCGCTTCTTGCTGAACAGGCTGCACCCAATAAAGGATGCCACCAAGGAATATTGCATGGGTGGCATCGTGAACCTAATCGCGGTGGGGTTGGGATACCCGCGCGAGCCGCGCAGCCTCTCAAGGACAAGAGGGGATGAGTTGATCGACCTCAAGTACCTCATGAGGTCGGGTATAATAAAGAAGGAGGGGCGGAGTTACTTCTATAAGTTCGCAAGGACGAAGATCCTTCTACCGCTTCCTCGTTGCACCGCCTACGACGCAGAAAAGCTAGTCTTCACCACAGCCGAGATCGAGGCTGTGGCAGCAGGCGCAAGCTGTGCTCCACCCCCAAGAAGCCAAGAGCGGGAAATCACCAGGAGGCCCATCCCGCTGGGTACTCGGCAGGACGTATCTTCAACAGCTCCTGCCGAGCGGCCCACTGCCTCGGAGCCATGAATGACAGCCACCACAACAAGGCCAGTGGTGGCAAGAGAAGAACCGGCGATCGTGGAGGTCGCCGAGACAAGAACTGGAACTGTAGCAAGAGAGACGGCTGCAGTCCTCGTAATTTCTGCTGCGCCCTTAGGGGCAATTGATGAAGTACAACCGGATGTCAGCGATGAGCTATTCACCGACATCCTACAAATGGAGCTCGAACGAGCACAGGTGACGCCGACACCGCCACCAAAGTCACCTGTTGCAGCTGTTGAGGAGATCGTCGACAACGTCGATATGGGTCAACATCCGTCCCCCACAACACGGTCTCCTCCGATACAACAAGAGGGCGGGGCAGCAATGACACCCCGCTCAGAAGCATCAGCCACGCGGACGATAGAAGTAGGTTCTGCCTCGTCAGGTAGAACATCGCGCGGGAGGAGCATTTCGAGGTCAAGGGGGAGACAAGCGGAAAACACTCCTTCGCTCGGAATGATGCTGGGACAAGAACTCGATTTCTTGCGGGAGGTAACAGAAAACCATTCTACTACATTTCTTTCCCTAACCCGCAAGTTATCGTTTTTCGAACAAAGGCTGGATAGCCAGGAACGAGAGCTGCTGGCTTTGGCCAGCCTACCTGGCCGACTAGAGGCAGTAAATGCCACGCTACGACAAGTTCTGCAGTGCCTTAGCGAGATCGAGGGGAGGCTGAACAGGGAGGACGACCATCCACGCCAAAGGCAACCGAGAAGATCACCGTCGCCTCCTGGTCCGGGCTCTCAATCCTCGTCGTCAAGAGCGTCGTCAGGATCATCATCATCCACCTCCTCCTCCGGCAGATCTTCATCGGCAACCGGAGGAAATTCATCATAAGGGCAACAGTATGAAACTCCAGCCAGACAAGGAAGCCCTTTTGACCTGAATGAGGCCGCTCCCTCAGCCCCCTTTGACGAAGCTGAGGATAACGACGAAGATATCAGCGTCGGGGAGGGCTCTTCTGATGAATCCGAGGGAGAAGGGGGAGACATCTGCACTGCAAACGAAAGACACCTCCCCAGAGGAAGGAGTTCCAGGGCTGATCTCACCGATTTCTCCGCACCGACAGAGATACCTTCCTTCGAAATGGCTGACTTTGACAGAAGGGTCATAGGATATCTAACGATCAGAGACCCGAAACTACTCAACATGGTTCTGAGATCGCAAGCCGACGAGGAAAAGGTACTCTGGAGCGACAGTTATTTTTCGGTGAAGCGGGGAACTCTGAGAAACATCTTCCGCGCCAAGGCCGTCATAGGGAAGAGTTTGTTCAGAGTACTACAAGGGGCCATTATAGAAAACGCCGACAAGAAGAAAGGCCAACATACAGTTTACGCTGCCACCCCGGCCCTAGCAAGAAGACTAATGATGGGGTTGTACAATTCTACGCAGGTAGAAAGTATGTTGGATTACATTGAAGCGCACAATCCGAAACTGGTACTGGACCCTTACAAACACAGAAACAACTGGTTCCTGTGCATTGCCGACCTCCGAAATCATGATGTCCAGCTGCATTGTTGCTGCAGCAATGAGGTCCCGCATACAGGAAGTACGTTCCTACACCCAAGGGACGTAAAGCTAAGACTGCTGCCGCTACATCTCCACCGGGTCATCAAGTACGGAGTCCAGCGCCACAGCGGCGTCTGGAATTTCTACTCACTAAGGGACTTCCCTGTCCAAGAAGAGGAGGGAAGTGGAAATAGCGCATTCATAGTCCTCATAGCCATGGAGATGATACATATCTTCGGATACTTCAAGCAACTCCAGAATAATAACTTCTACAGTCTCAGAAGTAAATATGCATTGCTGCTGATAAAGGACAATCGCTACTTCCGAGACGCGGGGATACCAGAAGAGCTGCTGGATAGTGAACAAGAAGAAGAGTCATCTCAACACAGCAGCCCTCCTGAAAAAGAAGCAGAAGCAGAGACGAACGTCTGTGGGGCATGCAAACAGATAAACATCTTGCGACAAGTTTTCAGACACGACAAACATGCCTCTCCCCAGAACTTGGAGGAGTCAATCCACAACTTCGACCGTTTCTCATGCGCTACCCTCACGTAGGAACAGGTCAACGAAATCCACATGAAGTTGGTTGACTCCAACCCTACAGACGTAGCCTACTCGGCAGGCGATGTCATAGTCCCGATTGACGACTTAAGGGACATGGCAAAAGAGGGAGGATGTCTGGTGTTATCTGTGGCGGTCGTCTACATCCAGATACTACGAAACAAGTCTGAACACGCATGCATAGCAGATCCAATGCTGTTCAATGACATTTTCCTGGCCGATGAGCAAGGGGCGAAGGAAGCTTTCCTAGCAGAGTTGGAATGCAGAGTCCCGGATACCATTCTCCTTCCCATCCTGCACAACAACCACTGGATGCTCTTAACGGTATACACCCAACAACGAGCAGGGATTTTCTACAACAACTCGGACAGCAATAAAGACCATCCAGTGCCTTGTACATTGACAACGCTGACATCTCTCGAACGATTAGTACGAAAGTACTATATCGATATAGCAGCGCTGATACAACCATTCCTGGGAATGCAAGCAAGAAGCTGGCATGAACTCCAGTTCTGCCACCACAGCCCACAACAAATTTAACTATCCAACGACTGCGACATCTTCGTCCTGGAATGGATGGCAAACGAGGCAACACCTGATCAGCTCCTCCACATCGACTATCAAAGCAAAAGAGGAGAATATGTGTGGGAGCTCTTATCTAGCCCAGGCGCGCTGATCATCTAACCCTCACTGATTAACATTTCCTTACCTCATCTACTTGACAACTCTGGGACAGAGTGTGGAGTAAGTTTGGGGGGGTACCATGTACCAGTGAGGGAGGTACAAAACTTTTCTCCTTTGATCCCCCTCATCCTATCCAATTCAATTAGTGTACATATAATTTTTTTTTTAGTGTACATATAGCATATAACCTTTTTTAGTGTACATATAACTTCTTACACAACCTTTTTCCTTCTTGCTAAAAGTCTTGAAAACTTTGAAAATTTTTGCTTATGATTCCCTATGCATATGTACAAAGTTGCTATAATAGTAAAAACCTGTTGTGACTTCTTGCAAAGTTTACTTTCTGTATATTTAACAAGTTACAAGTTTTGTCATATCTTTTTGATAATGCTGTCTCAAACAAACAAAAGATTGTGCCCTGCCATCCAAAAATTTTCGAAAAATAATAATCTCGCAAACAGCTAAGAGATGAGTATGGAGAAGGAAAAAGCTGCCCAAACAGCAGATATCTCTTTTGTTTTCCCTTACCCTGCAAAAATCCAAAAAAGAGAAAGAAGCCTCATGAGCGTGAATAAAAGCATGAGAGTTGTGCCCAATAAAAGAAAAGAAAAACAAATAGATATATACACACTTGTTTTCCAAAAGTACCCATCTTTAGGCATGGTAGATCCGGGGCAGTGGTACGTAGGATGTGAAATCACTGCTCTAAAGCCAACTGGCTTGGACTGTAGGGACCACTTGCCCATTAACGGACCCTTACCTGGATGGACTGATGGGAAACAAGAAGAAAAACCCAAAAAGCCTTAGCCTACCCTATACACAACTTTCTGCCCCTAAAATAAAGCTGTTTGGTGTGGAAGCTAACTTCGGAATCATACACCAAAGTCTCGCTGAAGCTGTGGAGAAGAAAAAATTTACTTAAGTAATAAGGCAAGTAGGGCAAGGTCTTTTGTTCGCATTAAGACAACATTACCTCCAAGACATCGCAAATCTTGTGCTACCCTTTAGCCTTAAAGTTTTGTTGTGCAAGAGGAAGCAACACAAAGTCTAGTTTAAATATTGATTGAGGACAATCAAAAAGCTAAGTTTGGGGGAGTTGATAATACCAAATTTTGTGACGTTTTTGCCCTTTATTCTGTTATCAAAACTACCCTTTTCTGCTATTTTCCTCTATTTTATTAGCATTTTCACAATAATTGGCCAAGCAATGCTCTTATTCCATTTTTTCCTATCTTCTACAAAGTTTTCCTCATTTTTGTGCAATAAGGCCGATTCCGGCCCACAATAAGTCTAAGCCCGTCTCGACCTCCCTGACGCCCGATACAACCCAGCCCGACAGGGGCTGGGCGACACGAGAATGATCGGCGGAGAAGGGCGCTGCGCAAGAAGGACGTGTCGGCCGACATACCATCTACCCGACAGGGAGCCAAAGCCGCATCGACGACCTAACTCGTCGGGCGACACAGCCACCCACCGGCAGGCGTGCCGCCAGCCACGTGACCGATAGCCAGCGCCTTGCGCCGAGACACACCTGTATCAGCCGTCCACATCCATCGACCGGCGTATAAGGGAGCTACGTGGCGTGTCCAGCACCATAACTCCTTCAACCGCCGGTATAAATAGCAGCTACAGGAAGCCGAAAGGAAGGGGTCGTCGTCGAGGTTGGTCACGAGTCGGAGAGTCGGAAGAGAATTCGGACAAGACAGTTCGAGAGCCACCTCCGAAGGAAGCTGTGAGAGCAAGAGTATCGCGCCCCAGTGCTTGCGCCGGGCGACACTAGGTGAGCTTTCCCTCATCCCGAGAGGGAAGGGATGGTTCACTTAGTGTTGTCCCGGGCGACACTGCGGGCCGGTATCGGCCGGCGAAGACGAGCGACACGAGTGCCCGACAGTAGACTCATAGCTCTTTGCCCGACACGATATCGAACCCGATACGCTCCGCCCGTCACGCGTGCCGCCCGAGAGGGTGCGCCACCCGACATGAGCGTATCGGCCAGGGCCCTTGAGCGATACAGTCAGTCGTCAGTCGGCGCTGCCCGAGAGGGGGTGCCGCCCGACACTGCCGTATCGGGCTCAGCTCCTGACCGGTATCGGGCAGGAGAGATACAGTAGTCTGTCGTTCTTCTACATCAAGAAGGCGACATCTATCTTTAATTCTGTTATTTAAATTCTTAGCTTATGCATTGTATTAAGACCCTTATTGCTTATGGAAATAGAAATGCTTAATTGCTATTTGTTTAATGCTTAATGCCTTATGATTGGGTAACTGCTGTGTTGGATATCTGAACTCTAGCTTGCATGTTTTGGATCGCGTTTCATTTAGCTACCAAATCGTCTTTCCCGTCGCAACTGCTTCGAGAGTTGGGTTGTGGCTCTAGTGTTCGGTCCGATTCTGGAGTACGAGAGTGCCCAGAACGAAGTTGTTTTAATATCATTCCACTCTAACTTGAGCCCAACAACCTCGAGAGGGGTGTTGAAGCTTGGTTAGAGGCACCCGTTCTGAGAGGAGGGGTGCAGGGTGATACTGCTACCACTTGTCTTACTGAAGTCTTGTCCCTTGCATTACGCCTTAAACTGCAGTTTATCTTTCTATTTTCTGTTGCATGAAAATTCCTAAAAACTGCTAAATGTCAAAATCTTAATCTTTCTTGTAACTCCAGTTGGAGATAGTTTTCTTTGATTTAATCGTGACATCTTGTTGTTCCCCTTCGGGGAACTTTAATATCTCTTTATACCCACCGGAGTGTAGAGTGTCGATTCAGAGTCGTCAACACAACCCACCTTGTCCCTGTGTTCGACCCCGTATGACTACTTCGACCCCGTAAACAAAGTTGCGGGGGCCTAGAAGGATTCGGGTTATAAATGCGAAGGCTCGACTACCTCAAATACGCCTCCAATTTTAGGACGCGCGATTTAGGCCGTTCAACTGTACACTTGTTTTCCAAAAGTACCCATCTTTAGGCATGGTAGATCTGGGGCAGTGGTACGTAGGATGTGAAATCACTGCTCTAAAGCCAACTGACTTGGACTGCAGGGACCACTTGCCCGTTACCGGACCCTTACCTGGATGGACTGATGGGAAACAATAAGAAAAACCCAAAAAGCCTTAGCCTACCCTATATACAACTTTCTGCCCCTAAAATAAAGTTGTTTGGTGTGGAATCTAACTTCGGAATCATACACCAAATCTCGCTGAAGCTGTGGAGAAGAAAAATTTTACTTAAATAGTAAGGCAAGTAGGGCAAGGTCTTTTGTTCGCATTAAGAAAGCATTACTTCCAAGACATCACAAATCTTGTGCTACCCTTTAGCCTTAAAGTTTTGCTGTGCAAGAGGAAGCAACACAAAGTCTATTTTAAATATTGATTGAGGACAATCAAAAAGCTAAGTTTGGGGGAGTTGATAACACCAAATTTTGTGACGTTTTTGCCCTTTATTCTGTTATCAAAACTACCCTTTTCTGCTATTTTCCTCTATTTTATTAGCATTTTCACAATAATTGGCCAAGCAACGCTCTTATTCCAATTTTTCCTATCTTCTACAAAGTTTTCCTCATTTTTGTGCAATAAGGCCGATTCCGGCCCACAATAAGTCTAAGCCCGTCTCGACCTCCCGGACGCCCAATACAACCCAGCCCGACAGGGGCTGGGCGACACGAGAATGATCGGCGGAGAAGGGCGATGCGCAAGAAGGACGTGTAGGCCGACATACCGTCTACCCGACAGGGAGCCAAAGCCGCATCGACGACCTAACTTGTCGGGTGACACAACCACCCACCGGCAGGCATGCCGCCAGCCACGTGACCGATAGCCAGTGCCTCGCGCTGAGACACACCTGTATCGGCCATCCACATCCATCGACCAGCGTATAAGGGAGCTACGTGGCGTGTCCAGCACCATAACTCCTTCAACCGCCGGTATAAATAGCAGCTACAGGAAGCCGAAAGAAAGGGGTCGTCATCGAGGTTGGTCACGAGTCGGAGAGTCGGAAGAGAATTCAGACAAGACAGTTCGAGAGCCACCTCCAAAGGAAGCTGTGAGAGCAAGAGTATCGCGCCCAAGTGCTTGCGCCGGGCGACACTAGGTGAGCTTTCCCTCATCCCGAGAGGGAAGGGATGGTTCACTAAGTGTTGTCCCGGGCGACACTGCGGGCCGGTATCGGCCGGCGAAGACGAGTGACACGAGTGCCCGACAGTAGACTCGTAGCTCTTTTCCCGACACGATATCGAACCCGATACGCTCCGCCCGTCACGCGTGCCGCCCGAGAGGGTGCGCCGCTCGACATGAGCGTATCGGACAGGGCCCTTGAGCGATACAGTCAGTCGTCAGTCGGCGCTGCCCGAGAGGGGGTGCCGCCCGACACTGCTGTATCGGGCTCAACTCCAGACCGGTATCGGGCAGGAGAGCTACAGTAGTCTGTCGTTCTTCTACATCAAGAAGGCGACATCTATCTTTAATTCTGTTATTTAAATTCTTAGCTTATGCATTGTATTAAGACCCTTATTGCTTAT
The DNA here is from genome assembly GCA_963693085.1 of Alisma plantago-aquatica. NCBI lineage: Eukaryota > Viridiplantae > Streptophyta > Magnoliopsida > Alismatales > Alismataceae > Alisma > Alisma plantago-aquatica. The sequence continues at coordinate 667,674,031 of OY856412.1, read as the reverse complement.
GGAAATAGAAATGCTTAATTGCTATTTGTTTAATGCTTAATGCCTTATGATTGGGTAACTGCTGTGTTGGATATCTGAACTCTAGCTTGCATGTTTTGGATCGCGTTTCGCTTAGCTACCGAATCGTCTTTCCCTTCGCAACTGCTTCGAGAGTTGGGTTGTGGCTCTAGTGTTCGGTCCGATTCTGGAGTACGAGAGTGCCCGGAACGGAGTTATTTTAGTATCATTCCACTCTAACTTGAGCCCAGCAACCTCGAGAGGGGTGTTGAAGCTTGGTTAGAGGCACCCACTCTGAGAGGAGGGGTGCAGGGTGATACTGCTACCGCTTGTCTTACTGAAGTCTTGTCCCTTGCATTACGCCTTAAACTGCAGTTTATCTTTCTATTTTCTGTTGCATGAAAATTCCTAAAAACTGCTAAATGTCAAAATCTTAATCTTTCTTGTAACTCCAGTTGGAGATAGTTTTCTTTGATTTAATCGTGACATCTTGTTGTTCCCCTTCGGGGAACTTTAATATCTCTTTATACCCACCGGAGTGTAGAGTGTCGATTCAGAGTCGTCAACACAACCCACCTTATCCCTGTGTTCGACCCCGTATGACTACTTCGACCCCGTAAACAAAGTTGCGGGGGCCTAGAAGCATTCGGGTTATAAATGCGAAGGCTCGACTACCTCAAATACGCCTCCAATTTTAGGACGCGCGATTTAGGCCGGTCAATAAGGCTTCCACACTCTTGTGGGGGTGGAGCATGTATCTAGCACCAGTTGTAGGTAAACCTAGAGAGAACATCAACTCCGTAGGGTTTTTGGTGCACATTAGGATTTCCATTGAAAGAGTAATCTTTTGGTGTAAATCCTAGCTCCATCAGAATTCAATCCTCTTCCTATGAACAATAAAACAACATTTGGGCACCATGCAAAATCCAAAGTGTCTGAGAACATTCTACGTGAGGAGCCTATCCAAAATAGCCTTCCAAATGGTGATCGAAACACGTCTAGGAATGAATTTGAAGAACAACCAATTCATCCTATTTCACCTCATGAAACGTAAGCCTCCAATCCTCCCAAGAAACACTGAAATTAATATCACCCTTCCCTCTAAACAAACTATGTTAGGTTTATCATCATGATCGTTTAGATTATTGAAGAACTCAATTGTAGGGAAGAACCATTTACTATCCACTATGAATTTAGAAAAATTTTAGAATTAACCTCTTCCAAACCTCAACATGATCTATCTACCAAGAAACGTATATGAATATATACCACCAGGGCACCATGGATCTCTCCATAAAAAGAGATTTTGACCATTACTAACGTCAAAGTGATACAAAAAGTTATCTTAAGTTATGAGGATTTGCATCCAAAGACAAGAGTAGTTAGCCTTGGTTTGCAATACCAAATAGAAGATCCCATAATATATCTCTCATGCACCCATTTGTCCCAGAGAGATGTTTTTTTCATAGCAATACTCTAGAGATTTTTATTAGCCCTATAATGAACCAATCATCAATGTGCCTTATGCTAAGGCCTCCTTATTTTTTCATTTTGCAAATATGGTCCCAAGATACAAAATGATTCTTCCTCATCTCCTCCTAATCCCCCATGAAATAAAATTCTTTAAAAATTCTCCAAATCCTTGATAATAGACTGGGAATAGGAAAATATGATGGCCAAAACATATAATACGAAGCTAGGGTATAATTCACAAGTACTAGCTTGCCAACCATAGACAACAATTTACTTTTTTAAGAGTTTATATTCATGTTAACTTTTTCCACAATATCAAGGCACATGCTTATTTTCACTATAACCAAAAATAAGGGAAGTCCCTAATACTTAACAGGAAGTCAAACCAATATTATCATTCAAGAAATTGACCATATCCTTTTCTCTAACATTTTTTCTGAGAAAAGAATGACTTATGGTAGGATTCCTTTTCAAACATGAGACATTACCACAAATATCAAGTACATGTTTGATGACAAGAATATTATCTACATTTCCTTTAGAAAAGATCATAAATTCATCCACAAAATTAGATGGGAAACACCAAAATATTTAGAAGTTTTCAAAGGTTCAATCTCCATATTTACAAACCACTTCACAACTAAACTAAAACTATGCATGGCAATCAAAAATAGATATGGGGCAATAGGATCCCTTTTATGAGCCCCAATTGTAGACTTAAAAGCCCTAGAAGTAACTCCATTAACCAACACCTAAAAGAAGGTAGTTTCAAAGTACGTATTGATCCACATAATCCAACACTCATGGAAATTTATTTTCATCATCATAAGGAGAATAAGTTTTCTATCCATAATATCTTTGGGCTTTGATGAATTAGCTTTCATATAGAGCTTGGGCCCACCATAATGTTCCGAGAATGATCTCAAAATTCCATTTTCTAGTAAGAGAGTATCATTAATATTCCTACTTTAATAAACATGAATTGGTTCAAATAAATAATACAAGAAAACACACCCTACATCCTATTAGCCATAATTTTCATGGACATTTGATTCACAATATTACATAAGGAAATTAATCTGTGTCCTTAATAGTCTCAAAATTGCCACTCTTAGGTATAAGAGAGATAAAGGTTATGTTGCATTCCTTTAGAAGTTTAGATTATAAAACATATTCAAAACTACCTTGGTAAATTCATCTCCCATGATATCCCAAGTCCATCTAGACCATGTGGCGTACTGCATTTGAGTCCGTCCATGAGAGACGTTACTTCCTTTTTAGTAACCCACTGACTAATATGGTTCACTTTATCCACAGACAACTGAGGAATATCCCACTCATCCTTCCAATCTTTAACAAAGGCAGAGGTAAAATAGAACAAGTCTTATAAAAACTAACAATGACTTTTTAATAGCGTTTTGATCGAAAACAAAGATGTTATTTGTGTGTCTATGAGATTTTAGATAAGTATAGAAAAATTTGTATTTCTATCTCCTTCAATTAGCCACTAGATTCTATACTTTTGCTTGTAAAATAACTACTCGACTTCCATAGATTCAATAATGTTTTTCCTAACAGTTGTAAGTTTACTTGCCATAACATAATCCAAAGGATCAACATCCACCACCTTTTGACGATCCAAATCCTCCATTTTCAATTTCCTGTCATTCATCATAAAATTCCCAATAAATGCTTTATTCTAGAACATAAGAGACCTTCTCAAAATATTTAATTTTCTATACGACTTATACATAGGAGGACCATAGAACACAATACTCTTCCAACTATCTTTAACAATTTTAAGGAAATAACTTCTCTTGAAACAATCATTAATTAATTGGAAAGGAGTTCCTTTCTTTAGAATTTTAGAAAAATTTACTTCAATAATTCTATGATCCCTATGAATGGTAGAGATAACCCAAGCTCACAAATTATTGAAGCAATTCAAAAACAAAAGGTTACTGGCAATCTTATAAAAAGTAGATATGCCATATTTCTTCCTACTATCCTGAGTGAAGAATGGTCCCTATGTAGGAACTTCCAGAAGACAAGTAGCTACTAAGAAATCATTAAAATCCTTCATAGAAACAAAGATAGAATGAGGTGTTTTTAATTTTATATAGTTGAGCCTAACCAAATTAAAATCACCAACCATACACCAAGGCTTGTCAACAGAGCTAGAAATATGTACAATGTCAAACCACAACTCCTTTATTTCCAAACCAAGATTCACACCATAGACCACTGATAAAAGAAAGTTCATATCAGCAATAGAGACCTCACAATATAGTAACTACAATATAGCAAATAGATTATTAAAATGGATCCATTACTCCACATAACAGTGGTTCTAACATAGGAATAGGAATGGCTATTTGATACAAAAGAAGCACCACACCACAAGGCTTGAATTGCTTCATAGATATTATCATACCTTATGCAAAGCTCCATGATATTCACAATATCACCTCCCACCATACTTATCCTTTATTGGACACATATAAAGTCTTATTTTGTCACCTCAAGTTCCAAGATGTAATAGAGATTGGATAGATCATTAGGTCTTTTAGTTAGAATCCTTTTGACCTCAGTAATAATTCCATCTTCACCATTCCCATTAAAATTCAGAATAGAAAACTTATTTAGTGATAGATCAAAGTGCTTACATGCCACACTAGGATGCTTCAATAACTTTGGAGGAATTTTAGATTTTTTTCCTTATAGTTATAACTATAGTAAATGATCAACAAGAGGAACTAAGACCAAGGGAATGCATAAAGGAGTAACATTATAAAAAATACCATTAGACTTCTTCTCCAGGATACCATCTGATATATCGTTAACTGCATCAACAAATTCTTCTCAAAGAGGAAGTTCTTCAGTAATCCTATTCTTATGAACCCATACTTTGTGACTAAGCTTCTTCTCAACTTTTTTCACCTTCCTTAAAAAATAGTAACATAAGTTATCCTCATGGCCAAACTTCCCATAGTTGTTACATTTTTTAGGAATCAACGCCTATTCAATATGAACAAGGTTCTTGAGTCCTTCATAACTAAAAATAGGAATTTTCTTAGGAAATACATAATGTTTTGAGATAAGAATATGCATTCTCACGAATTCCAATCTACTAGAAATATGTGTGGTAGTATCAACTCTCTTCAGACCAACTTGATAGGATCCAATGAAAGATAACATCTCGTCATCCCACAATTCAAATGGGAGATAAAGAATATTGGTCCATAACGGAGTTTCTAACAAACTTCACTTGTCGAAATGCTATCCTCACTCCCAAATTTTAATTATAATAGGTTTTACAATGATAAACCATGGATCCCCTTCAATATAAGTATCCAATCTTCATCACATAAGAAATTGATCATGAATAAACCCTTATCTTTTGATTTAACCTCAATCAACACCTTTATCGTCCATAGTTGGCTTAGGAAATCCATTAGAGAAGGATAGTATGGTTTTTAGCCAATGATGTAGAAAGTAGAAGACTAAATCCATCTATCCATGTTCTTCTCTGTAATTGCACTAGGGTAGAGATCAATTTCCCATCCAGAACAATGACCTCCTTCTTCCATAAACTTGATGCATCTCCCTCCTTTCTTTTGGTGACATGTGTGTACACTCATGATAGGAAACTCTTGATATGGAAGAAGGAACAAAGGACCATGTTCAAGATCCATCATCTGACCTCCCTCAATGGAAAATACCATTAGGAGGAGAAAACCAGTCACCTTCTCTATTTCCACTCCCACGCTACCTCTGTTTGAATTGGACATTAGAATTTTTTCTACTATAAATCTTGAGTGAGTATGTTAAAACTATTGATTAGATAGGCTTAGGCCCATTGTAATTGTAGGGAAATATGGATACAGAATAGGTAGCCAAAATAAAACTTTAACTGCCATATTCCCCTTATAATAGTAGATCACGTCAATATCTATATAATATAAATTATGGTTTTGAAGATATACCTGGTCCTCGAGCAAGTCCAATGACAATCTGCTCATCGTAGTGTGCACACTTCTTCAAGTGGCACTTGACCACATATGGAGCATATCCTGGTTGATCACCATGAACGACATCCTGACGTTGTTCTTCTAGTGGGAAAAGCTCCTTGCATATGGAGTAATCCACATGGACCACCAAGAACTCTTATCGTTCTAGTAGAATAGACAGGAAGGAGTTGTCCCTCCACATTGATGTACTAGCACCGACTTGCTCTCTCACAATTGTTGTCCCTTGATATCCCTCCCTTTATCAGGTAGTACTTGTTTGGGTTCTCTCAGTTATTACAACCAGAGAAGATAACAATTTTCAGATGCAATTGAGTTGTGTGTCTAGGAATCCCCTCATACCCTTCTATTTATAGGAGGATTAGGGTCAGGGTTCCTAGTATGTGTGAGACTGGAAGGGATGAGAATCTAACCAACTTTCTCAACCTACAAGTGGCAAAATAATCAGTTCATTGGTGAACCGATCGATTGGCATGCAAGCTGATTGGTTCAACCCTTGAACCAATCTTTTGTCATGTTTCCCAATCGCAATTGTATCGACAGTTTTAATCCAACTAATGCACATCATGATGTCAAAACTAATTCTTGCTGCAATAGAGTTGATCCATGAACTAGGCATATCATCCCATCAGTCGATCATTTTGTGACCTTGATCCGATCGGTTCACTAAGTGAACTGGTTGGTTCATGCCCTGGTTCATCTAAAATTCAGCAAATGCAATTTCCAATAAACCTAACACTCCATTTAGTTGGTTCAACACTTGAACCGGTCGGTTCAGAGTCTAGTCAGTCAGTTGTTGTTAAATTGAATACCTAAACACGTTTAGTATTCAAATAAAAAATCATTCATGAAAAACTCCTATCTAAGTGTATCCTATGTGTGTGACCCTATAGGTCCCAATTTTCACTGGAAGTGAATGTCCATAACTAGTTTATGACATCAAAAGAAAATAGAGGCATCTAGAAACACACCATTTCTACCAATGTAAATGGGAAGTTGGAGACAACTTCAACCTATAATATGTCATTGGTGTTATAGTGTTTTTATAGTTCCTTTGTCAGTGATATATAAATTGATCTTGGGGCATGGAATTATCATCCTCTTCAATGTTCAATTTGTGTTCCTTAAACTAGAGTAGATTGTCTAAGATATCATGGCCATTGATAATTGAGACTGAGAAAAGCATGTGCATGCACATGTAAATCAATGTATGATATTGAGGTCACACATATCTCAGACATTCTACTCTACTTCAAGGAACATGGATTGAACATTGAAAGGATGATGATTCCATGCCTCGAGTTCAATCTGAATATCAGTGATAAAGGAATTATTTCAATCATTGTAACACCAATTACAAATTGTAGGCTGAATTTGTTCACAAACTTACCAGTTACTTGGGCATCAATGATGTGCTACTAGATGCCACTCTTTGCTTGTGATGTCATAAATGTGTTATGGACATACACTGCCAATGTAACTTGGAACCTACAGGGTCACACACAAAGGATAGAATAGGAGTTCATTCATGAATATGGTTTAAACTTTTACTAAAGAGTTGAGTATTCAATTTAAACACCATTGGTTGAATATTAGCTGACTGAACTATGAGCTGACCGATTCAAGTATTGAACCAATCATTTCAGCATTTTAGTTCAATTGAACCAACTTACGAAATTCAAGATAGTGAACTAACTAGTTTATAAAATGAATTGATCGACTCAGGTTGTGAACTGAGTGGTTGGTGGAAAAATTTAATTGATTGAAGGATTTGTGTTGACATCATATTGTGCTTTAAATTGGATATTAATTTCCAAAACAATTGCAATTGGGAAACATGACAAAATGATTGGTTCAAGGGTTGAACCGATTGATTCACATGTGAACCAATTGATTCACCAGTGAATTGAGCATTTCACCACTGGTAGGTTGTAACAATTTGTGAAATTTTGATCCCTTCTATTCCCACTCAGACTGGGAACCCTAACCCTAACCCTCCTATAAATATAGGTGTACTGGGGGGCTTCTTAGAACATAACTCAATTGCCTCTGGCAATAATTTGTCTTTTGTAGTTGTGGTAACCGAGAGAACTCGAGCACGTCCTACTCAAAAAAGGGAGGGATATCAAGGGAGTTTAATTGTGGGAGAGCAAGTCGGTGCTAGTACACCAACACAGAGGGACAACTCCTTCTTGGTTGATCTACTATAACAACAAGAGTTCATGGTGATCTATGTAGAGTACTCGAGAGGCATGGAGCTTTTCTTGCTAGGAGGACAACATTAGGATGTTGTTCGTGGTGATCAACCAGGAGTAACTGTAGATGTGTTTGAGTGTGACTTGAAGAAATCCACATACTACAATGAGGAAAAGTCATTGGACCTGCTCAGGACCAGGTATGCAATTTTATAGTTGTTGACACAATCTTCTATTAATGGGGAATATGGAAGATAACTTTTTGATGGTGGATATGTAGCTTGGTAATGGCCAAAAACCCAAATATATGTGGGTGTTGTATGGTTGGTTTGTTCCTATTTATATCTCAGTTTGCATAATGAGTCTCTACCTTCTTGTTTGATGTGAAAGTATTATTCTTTCCTACCAATGCTCCCCTTGAATGTAGCTCGAGGTTTCTCATTACCATGTAAAAGTTCAATACCAATAGGATAGTTTGTTTTCTTGTTACGATGAAGAAGACGTTCAACACAAGACAAGTCGACCATTTGGAGGACCACTACAGAAGACTAATTAATCGACTGGTAGCACAAACAACTAATTGGAGGCGTCCATACATTAGTTGGATAGGAGGCTAGACGACTGGTCTGATAGACCAACTGACAGATTGAGCGGTAAGACAACTGGATCAAGGGTTGAACCAATCAACATCGATTGGTTCAAGCACAGATCTATGCCAAAAATAGGTTCATGCATGTGATGTAGAACTAGGCAACAATAATTCCTTGTCTCTCCAAGGAATTATATTAGTATGTCCATAACCATCACTAGTGTTTTATATTGTATGTTTGTGTTTTGTTGGATATATCATGAATACGATACATACTATAATATGTGGTGATTGGATACATACATATATATAATCCCTCAATCAAACGTATTAAGCCTAAGATGATTTATAATAGCAACACACATGGAAAACTTGATCGATCATGTGTAGACATGCCAAGTGTGGTGCACTATCTATCTTATGGAAATGTGATGGTAGTTATGTGGGCCTACCAAGAAGGACACATTTCTATCATGTTGGCTTTTGGGTAAGGCTTTACAGGGTGTCTTTAATGAGATTAAGAACCTAGAGGCAGGCATATGACTATATCAAGGAGTTGCACATAGCATCTATCCAAGAATTACATAAGATACAATTGGCAGATACTGCTTACCTTGATTAATTATGGACGCTGGTGTTGGTCGGGTAATAATTGAATTATTTTGCATCTTGGCTCATTATAAGTTTGTTTGCAGCAATATTTTAAATTGATAATTGAGGGTTATCAATTTCAACAAAATAGTGAGAATGATATTTAGTTAATGGACTAATTAAATATCCTCAAATTTATAAAAATCAAATCAAATCAAAATGAGTTTTTGAAAAATTGCAAACTTCACTTATAGAATCAAGTGGCAACACACAACAATACATTTTCTCTACAATTAGTCCTTGAGAAGGACAAGCTTAATGGGAATAACTTCCATGTCTGGTTTATTACACTGAAAATTGTTCTCACAGAGGAATGCAAGCTCTATGCCTTGGAGACACCAGAGCTAGAAGAACCTCTTCCCAATGTACCTAGGGTTGATAGGAATTCTTACAAAAAGCACACTGAAGACGTCATTAATGTCAAATGCTTAATGTTGTGCTCCATGAACTATCAGTTGTAGAGAAAACATGGGAACATGGATGTTATTGATATGGTCACACATCTTAAGGACATATTCCAAGATCAAGTAAGACAGGAGAGATTTGATGTCCCTAAGACGTTGCTCAAATTAACACGACAAAAGGAGATCTAGTAGGTCCTCATGTGCTCATGATTATTGGGTATGTGGAGAACGTTTCAAGATTGGGATCCCCTTTGGGTCAAGAGTTGGCCACTGATGTGATTTTATAGTCTCTACCAGAGTCATATAGTTAGTTTGTCATAAACTACAACATGAATGACTTTGACAATCCATTGACAGAGTTACTTGGCATGCTGAGAACAACTGAGGAAAAAATGAAGAAAGACAAGCTCAAGTCTGTGATGATGATCAGCAAACAAAAGGGGAAGTCCAAAGGAAAAGGCAAAGATAAAAAGGGTTCCAAATATAGCCATAAGTCCAAGTCTTCAATGCTTAAGGCAAAGGGAGGATTAAATAAGGGAGGAAATTGTCATCAACTTGGACACTAGAAGAGGAATTTCCCTCTCTACCAGGAGGAACTAAAGAAGAAGGAGGGGATAGAGAATTCCACATTAGGTATATATGTTATAAGATAAATCCAAATACTTCTTCATCTTGGGTATGTGACAACAGATACATATCTGACATATGTTTGAATATGCAAAATCTGATAAGAAGTAAGCCTTCATGAAAGGGAAAGGATGGAGTGTGAGGAGCAAGATTTGTTGCAACTTCAATCTACATTTAAAATTTATCTTAGCCCATAGGACATGTAATAGAGTTAGATGAACTGCTATTTTATTGTGCTAATAATAGAAACATTTTACTTTATGCATCTTGTATGGACAAGGATGATAATGGATAAACAATTGTTAATGGTTATGTTTCAAAGATGTGATTGTTGGGTTTTGTGGAAGGAAACATCCTCGGCAATAGCAACAAAATAAAATATGTTTCCATGCAATGTACAATAGGATCTCATCGACAACAAAATATTTCGGTAGAGTGTTTGTGGGATATACCTTGTCGCGGAGTAAGTCTGGAGACATCCCACTACACGATGATGTGCAATACTCATGGCTTACATAGATAATACTTCTCTCCCATCATCTGAATGCATCATGAGAAGATCCTACGGTGCTCCTTTCACATGGTGATGTACACCGTTCATAGCACATATGGATGGTCGTTGATGCCCTCTGAACGTAGGCGTCTCAGCATCTGGGCCTCTACTTCATCCATGCAGATGGACTGAAACTTCACATCGTACTTCCTAAGCCAAAAGGAAGGAGTAGTCTTTGTGCGAAGAAGTGCTAGTGTTGTGGTTCTCGCCTTTCTCTCTTGAGGATGGTGACGACTAGGGTTTACTTACGTGAGTGTAAACTAAAAAGCCTCTCTCAATATCTTGTAAAGATATCGGCCGTCAAGCCCCTTTAAATAGGAGACAAATGGAAGCATGGTTTCCTAAACCCATTGGTAAATATAAAGACTGCATTAATTAAAATGCTCCTAGACTAATTAGAATATTCTAGAATTAATTAATTAACCAATTAATCATATTAATTGATTAATTAATGTCTAACACCATGCAATTGCTCGGGATGGCTCTATGGGCATACATACCAATAGACTCCCACTTGCACTTAGAGCCAGTCACTCCAATTAATTGACTCAAACATTTTAAAATATTCCATTATTATTCTAATGGATTACATAAACATTTTAGGAATCAAACAATTCCAATCAAATCCACAATTATACTCCTATTCCGATACATCCCATGTGTGTGACCTGGTAGCCTCCAAATTACATTGGTAGTGATATCCATAATCATATTATGATTTCAAAAGTAATGATTGGTATCTAGCAAGACTTCATTGCCACCTTAGTAAGTGAAAAAGTCAGAGAACAACTTAACTTATCATTTATGACTGGTGTTGCAGTGATTGTGTAGTTCCTTTGTCACTAATATCCAGATTTAACTCGAGCCATGGGCTGTTATTCTCTTCAAAGTTCAATCCATGTTCCTTGAACTAGAGCAAACTATCTAATATATATGTAAGCTCAATATCAAATATTGACTCACATCAGCATGGCCATGCATTTCTCATTCTCACGTATCAAGTGGCCAAAATATCAAACTCCTATAGGAAGGACAAATTCTATTGACATCACTCACAGTCATCCCCATGTGTCACAATGCACCCAAGCACCATCTTTATGGAAATCCTTATTTAGGACCATGATGGATGATGTCAACGTACACCGAATGACATGTGATAAGTGTAGTGACTTCAGGTCTAAGAACCACAATCACCACCATCACTATGAGATGTGACTCTAACTGTCAATCATGGTATCCATGTATCACTCTCAAGGTGGGTCTGTTGGATATAGTGTTCTCTAACAAGTATCTATGTATTTGGTTTGATATCTTCATATCATGGATAATGAGATTCTTCCATCAACCAACATACATTCTAATCTTATGTGTTATTGATGTCTATGGATATTTCAACCATAACAACTGACTAGGGACAAAACATGAATACATACTCTTAGCATACATATGATCTCATTGTTCAGGTCATCAACATGAAGACATATGTCATCGAGTACATTATTCTGTAGGCATCTATAATTTTTGTGGTCATATCACAATATAAAACATAAATATATAGATTACAAACTTGCCTTTATTGATATGATCAACATAGTATTACAAATCATTTACATAGTATCCCATTACAATCATCAAATGATACTCTCTTTGGGCATACATACCAACATATTCTCAGTTGCACTTATACCCAATCACTCATAAATCTCAATCCAAGTGATCAAACATGTCCGTCATATTTTTGCTATGAAAGTTCTTTTATGAGTGGGTCATCCATATTACTTTCTGTAGGTACTCTACAAATCTTCACATCTCCTCACTGTATGATCTCTCATATGAAATGGAACTGTCGTAGAATATATTTGAAACATTGATGTGATCTTGATTCTTTAGTCTGTGCAATTGCTCCATTGTCATAAAAAAACAACTCAATTGCACCACTAGTGCTTGGAACCACTCCAAGTTTAGAAATGAACTTCTTAATCCACACAACTTCCTTTGCAGCATTAGATGCAGCAATATATTTGGCCTCTATTATAGAATCATCAACTTCCTCTTGCTTAGAACTCTTCCAGCTCACAACTCTGTTGTTCAGGCAAAACACAAATCCAGATTGTGATATTTTCATCTTTGTCAGTTTGGAAGCTAGCATCGGTGTAACTCTTTATCACAAGCTCTTCCTCACCTACGTATACTAAGAATTGATCCTTAGTCCTTCATAAGTACTTTAGGATATTCTTTATGACTATATAGTGACATTCACCTAGATCTTAGTGATACCGGCTCATTGTGCTCAAAGCATACGACACATCAGGACGAGTACATAGCATCAAACACATGATAAATACAATTGTTGATGCATATGGAATCTTACTCGTGCGTGCTCGTTCATTACATGATCTAGGACATTGGGATTTAGAGATCATAACCCCATGAGACATGGGAAAGTTACCGATCTTAGAACCCTCCATGTTAAACCTCTTTAGCACCTTATCAATATATGTTCTCTGTCTTAGGCCTAGAAGCCTTCTAGATCTATCTCTATAGATCTTCATTCCTAGTATATAGGATGCTTCACCTAAATCCTTCATAGAGAAGGTCTTCCCCAACCAACCTTTTACTGTTTGAAGAGTAGGGATGTCATTTCCCATCAATAATATGACATACACATACAATATGAGAAATACAAGTGTGCTCCCACTAACCTTTTTGTAAACACAAGGTTCATCTTCATTTTGACTAAAGAAAAACTTTTTGACTACTTTGTCAAAATGTAGATTCTAGCTTCGAGATGCTTGCTTCAATCCATAGATTGACCTTTGTAGCTTACATACTTTATTGGCTTCCTTTGGATTGATAAAACCCTTAGACTGTGTCATGTACAAATCCTCGAGTAAATTCCCATTAAGGAATGTCATTTTAACATCCATCTGCCAAATCTTATAGTCATGATAAGCTACAATGGGAAAGCATGATCCTGATGGATTTAACCATGGAAACTGGTGAGAAGGTCTTGTCATAATCAACACCTTGAATTTGACAAAATCCTTTCACAACCAATCTACCTTTATATGTTCGAACATTTCCATCCACATCGGTCTTCTTCTTGAAGATCCACTTTCACCCTATGGGTTTTACCCCTTTAGGTGGATCCACCAAGGTCCATACATTGTTGGTGTACATGGATTCCATCTCAGATCTCATGGAGAGCCATTTCTCAGATTATGGTCCCTTAGTAGCTTCTATATAGGAAGTTGGCTCATCTGATATGCCCAATTCATCACTATCTTGAGTCACGAGAAATCCAAATCTCTTAGGCTCAAGTCGTATCCTACTAGACCTACGAGGTTCATGTGTTACATTTGGAACTTGAAATTCCACAATAGTTTGTGAGTCTTCATGTTCCTTATGTACCTCCTCGGGTTCTCTACTTTCTAGTTGATCTCAAACTTCTTCAAGCTCTACATTCCTCCCACTGTTTCTTTTGGAAATAAATTCCTTTTCAAGAAATATAGTAGTCCAAGCAATAAACACTTTGTTATCAGTTGGCAAGTTTCCTTGGGGTATCCAACAAAATAGCATTTATTAGATTTGGGTCCAAGCTTTTTAGGAAATTGTTTCCTAACATAAGCTTCACATCCCTAAATCTTTAACATAGACAAATTGGGATGATTCCCATTTCATATCTCATATGGTGTCTTTTGACTGATTTGGAAGGTACACTGTTAAGTGTAAATGCTGCGGTTTCAAGAGCATATCCCCAGAACAATATTAGAAGTTTGGCTAAATCATCATTGATCGTACCATGTCTAATACTGTATGATTCCTTCTTTCTAACACACCATTATGTTGTGGTGTACCAGGTGGGGTCCATTGTGATACAATACCACAGTCTCTCAGAAGGTCCTCAAACTCTTGGCTTAAGTATGCACCACCTCGATCTGACATTGTTCTTTAATACTCTTACCAAGTTGCTTCTCTAAGTTTTGAACATTACAAGAGATGTTGACTTGTATTTCATAAGATACAGATAGCCATACCTATTGAGGTCATTAGTGAAGGTAATGAAGTATTGATAGCCTCCTCTAGTATTTGATCTAAAAGTTCCATATACATCAGTATGTATGAGCCCTAGTAGATCATTGGCTCTCTCATCATTTCCAGTGAAAGGAGTCTTAGCCATCTTGCCTAATAAACAAGTCTCACCTGTCTCTAATGATTCAAAATCAAAAGAGTCTAGATAACCATCCTTATGGAGTCTAGATATTCACTTCTCATTTATGTGCCCAAGACGAAAATGCCATAAGTACGTTTTGTTTGAGCCATCAAGTTTTAGCCTTTTAGTATTTATGTTTTACATGCCAGCCCCAAGTTCTAACAAGTAGATACCATAAGATATAAGGGCATTGCCATAAAAGATCTCATCTTTAGAAATAGAAATCATTCCGTTATTAATGTGAAATTCCAATCCACTCTTGTCCATACAAGATACAAAAATAATATTTCTATTAATGACAAGTACATAATAGCAATTCTCTAATTCTATTGCAAGGCCAAAGGCAAAGATAAACTAAAAACTCCAATTTTTGTGGAAGAAACTCTTGCCCCATTAGCGAACCGCAGCTCAACTTGACCCTTTCATAAAGGCTTACTTCTTATCAGATCATGCATATTTGAAAATATATGAGATCCATATATGGTATCCAGTACCCATGATGAAGAAAGATTTAAGTTTATCTCAATAATGTATATATATTAAGTGGAGATCTCTATCCCCTAATTCTTCTTCCTTAGTTCCTCCAAGTAGAGAGGACATTTTCTTTTCCAATGTCCATCTTGGTGACAATGGTGACAACTGCCTTCTATGGAGATCCCACCTTTAGCTTTGAGCGTGGATGACTTTGGCTTATGCCCAACATTAGAACCTTTCTTAGCCTTACCTTTGTCTTTTGACTTTGACTTTGTCGTGTTGGTCATCATCACAGACTTGGGCTTGTCTTTCTTCATCTATGCTTTAGCTGTCTTCAACATGCCCAACAATTGTGACAACGTCTTGTCAAGATTTTTCATATTGTAATTCATGACAAAATGATTATATGATTCAGGCAGTGATTGTAGAATCATGTCAGTGGCCAACTCTTAACCTAGGGGAAATCCCAACTTGTATAGTATTTCGATGTACCCAATCAAAGTGAGTATATGGGTGCCCACTAAGTCTCCCTCTTTCATTTGGCTTTTGAACAAAGCCTAGGAGACATCATATCTCTCCTGTCTTGCTTGATGTTGATACATGAACTTGAGATGTGTTACCATCTCCATAACATTCATGTTCTCATGCTACTCTTGCAACTCATAGTCCATTGAGCACAACATCAAGCACTTGGCATCCACAACGTCATCAAGGTGATTCTTGTATGCATCCTTTATAGCCTTGGGCATATTTGAGGTGGGTTCTACTGGCTCTGGTGTTTCAAGGACATAGAGCTTATGCTCATACACGAGAACAATTCTTAGCATCCTAAACCAGTTTTAAAAGTTGATTCTAATAAGTTTTTCCTTCTCAAGGACCGATTACAATGAGACTTTGTGAGTATTGTTTGCCATTTGATTGCTACAAAAGAAAAAGTTTGCATTTAGTCCAAAACATTTTGACTTGTAAAGATTTGATAAATGAGATTAATTAGGCCTTTAATTAATTATTCTCCCACTATTTTATTCAGATTGATAGCCCTCACTATCAACTCATAAGATTGCAACATACAACCTTCTAGTGAGAAAGATCAAAATAATTGGATTAATGTCCAACCCACGTTGGCATCAAAGACCAAATACTAAGGTAGGCAACTTTTTCCAATTCCATCATATGCAACTCTTGGATAGATGATCATGCACAACTCCTTGGCATGGTGCATCTGTATACCTCTAGGTACTTGATCCTATCAAGGTTCCCTAATTAAGTCCAACCCATAAGCCAACACGATAAGTGTGCACCCTGCGGAGGCAGACCCACATACCCACCATCACACTTCCACGAGATAGACAATGTACCACACAGAGGTGTGCCCACACATAGTCGATCAAGATTTTCATGTGTGTTTATTTTTGGAAGGAAACTAAAACTTAATATTATAAATTGAGGGTTTTATTAATACATATACATATCCAAACACCACATACTTATATAACATATCATATACTACTATGTCCACAACCACAAATGACAGACATGTAATTACAAACACAAAATTATCAGTTATGTCCAATCTATTGTAATCCTTTAGAGCCACAAAGGATTATGGTCCACCTAAGGTATTATGCAACTCATGCAACAACACCTATGAATCAACATGTAAGGATCAACATTACAATGGACAACTTCATGGATGCTCTGTGAGGTTGGAACTTCAAGTTGCTTCTCCATTGATGCTCATTGGAGTTGGATCTTTAGGTCGCTTATTGGAATTGCATCTTTAGGTTTCTTCTCCATGGAAGCTCCTTGGAGTTGGATCTTTAAGTGGCCTCCTTACATCAAGTTTACAAAGACTAAAACTAATCATATCTCTATTACATCATATGAGTACAAATATAAAGAGAAAGAATTAATCACGCTTTGATATAAGAGATGAGGTTAGGCATACAAGCCAAATACTTTATACAAAGGATCCATGTACAATGATTATACATCCATAGCATTTAAAAATAAACATATCCACAATAATCACAACCACATTCATTCATAACATTCACAAAAGGGGATTCTAGGCCATAACCATGCATGAATGCTCCACATTAAATAGATTTTAAAGGCGACATGTATGATATCATAGATATATCTACATATACGTACATACATATTAAAATTGTAGGCCTTTTAATGTGGGACATTCCCCATTAAATAAATTTTCAACTCACAGAGGCAGTGCCCCTGTGCGAGGATCTCACTACCCATTCAACGAGCGGAGGTTGAGGGGAGGCCACCCCTCATGGGGTCTCAATGGCAGAGCCCCTGAAAGGTTTATAAAATTTTACTTCTATGCACATAGGAAAATTAGTATTTTCTATATTCGACCCCGTCTGAAACATAAAAAACAAAATCCTGCGACGTATGTAGAATTAGGTTTAGATATGTACATTAACATTTTAAGTTTGCATCGTATGCAACCACAAAATAGTATACATTGATTTGATCATATTGAAATGAATCCAAATACAACATAGATCAATGTTGCTCTGATACCACTATTGGGTTTTGTGAAAGGAAACATGTACATCAGAAGAAACAAAATAAAATATGTTTCCACACAACCCATAATAGGATCTCATCGACAACAACATATTTAGGAAGAGTGTTCAAAGGATATGCCTTGTTGCGGAGAAAGTCTGATGATGTCCAACTACACGATGGTGTGCAACACTCTTAGCTTACACAGATGATACTTCTCTCCTATCCTCCAAATATGTCGTGGGAAGATTTGGCAGTGCTCCTTTCGTGCGATGATGTACACTGCTCATAGCACGTATGGATGGTTGTTGATGCCCTCTGAACACAGGCATGCCAACGTCTACATCTCTACGTAGTCCACGTGGATGGACTAGAACTCCACGTCATGCTTCCTAAGCTGACAGAAAGGAGTAGTCTTTGTTCGATGATGTTCTAGCATCCCAGTGTTCTCCTTTCTCTCCTGAGGAGATGACGACTAGGGTTTATGTACGTGAGCATAAAATAAAAAGCCTTTCTCAATATCTTTGTAAAGATATCAGCCGTCAAGCCCCTTTAAATAGGAGGAGAAAGAAAGTAGGGTTTCCTAAACCCATTGATAAACAGAAAGATAGTGTTAATTAAAACACTTGTTGATTAATTAGAATATTATGGAATTAATAAATTAATGAATTAATCATATTAATTGATTAATTAATATCCGACTCCATGCAATTGCTCGGGATGGCTCTATGTGCATAGATACCAACCATGATCTTGTATGGCAATTCTCTAAATGTCTAGTGATCTTTTATGAAAGCATCTAAATATTAATGTTTATAATGTGAATACTTGAATAATTACAATTCATAACTGAAACAATCTATAACATTATCATCTAGAGCATATATGTGAGAAATACATTTCTAGAATACATGATGATGTTTTTGTAGAATATTTTAATTATTGAAGCAATAAGAAACATGCAAGTCCTATATATGAGCAACATTGCAAGAAACCTCTAGCTATATGTAGTGGGAGAGCAAGCATTCTATTAGGGCTTATACATACTAATGTATGAAGATTTTTTAGAATAAATGCCAGAGGTAGTTATTTGTACTTTATTATATTTACTCATGATATCAATAGGTATGGGGTTTGTATTTGGTCAAATACAAACATGAATCTTTTGAAGTTTTCAAGAAGATTGTAAATGAGGTATAGATTTGATAATAGTATTAAGAAAATTTGATATGATCAAATGTCAAAATACTTTACACCAATAGTTTGAGGACTTTCTGGAAAGAATGTGATAGTGTATCGCAACGAACTCCATCTGAAACATGATAATGTATAAGAAAGATGGAATCACATCCTGATGTGTCATAATGTAATTATCATTCAATATAATATTATTATTTCCTCATATTTACTTGATTTACACTAAAATAATGTACCTTCAAAATTGGTTTTCTAGACAACATATAAGATATAGTATGGGAAAATTCTCGTTATGTTCCTAAGAATTGAACCTTATATAAGCAAATAGTTTTTTGAAAGGTTTATCCACATGCCATATGAATGTAATTTTTTTAAATACTACCTTTAAATCTGAATCTGATAACAAAATATTTGTTACTAGGATAGCTGAGTTCCAAAAGAATCAGTGGGAGTGAAAGTATAACTCAAAACGTTTAAGGTTAACAAGGAGGTACAATGAGAAAAAGAAGAATCACAAATTGTTGTGGAATCTCAAAGTTTCCTTCTGTAACACAAAAATTGTAGTTCTAGTTAAACATGTCTGAGATTAAAAGATTGAGAATTCTATACTCAGATAAGTCATGAGATGATCATAGGATGATGAGCTAATAATTAACTAAGAGCTATTAAAGGACCAAAGTCTAAGAAATGGCTTAAGGCCATTACATCCAGAATGGAATCCACGGACACCAACAAGGTATGACCTTAGTGGTACCACCTAGATGGTCAAAACTCATAAGGTACAATTGGGCTTTCAAGTAGAAAGACTGTCTGGATAATATAAAATGACAAATTGGTTGAAAAGGTTTTCAAACTAGTTCAAAGGGCTGAACATTAACAAATCCCTTCACCAATTGACATGCTTATCATTGTAGCTTATTAAGACAATTATATTTGGCATATGAAGATTAAAATCACAATCCTTAAAGAAACAATTTAGAGGATGTGCACCTGACACAGCCTAAAGGTTTTACAACCCCATTAATGCAAATAAAGCCTATAAGATAAAAAGATAAATCTAGAGTTAAAATAAGCACCTTAGAGCTGGAATCTTTATTTTGATAAGAAAGTCAAAGAGTTTGACTATAGTCGAGATAAAAGATGAAATATGTGATTACAAAAGATTCAGTGGGAGCATATAGATATCCCACATATTGATGAGGAATAACATCGAGACTTGGCACGGAAACACCTTCAACATGAAGAATTAGGTGAAACATCCTATGTGATAGGAACTGAGATCTATAGAGATAGTTCTGGAAAGTTTCTTAATCTAAGTATGAACACAAATATTGGCAAGATGTTGAACGGGTTTAGTGTGAATGATATAGGGAGAGAGAATATGTCCATGATACATGCGGTTAGTCTCTCAAGAACCTTAAGTTTTGATCATTTCAAAGAATGAAAAGACATGAGTAAGATGCCATATGCACCAGAAGTTGGATATGACATGTATGCTAACATTCTCATCCCATTATTTTGTATGTATTAGACATGATAGAAGGTATTAGTCATATTCCAATGATGGTCATTGGAATACCATAAAGAACATCCATTAGTACTTGAAGAGCAGTAAAGGATCAATTTCAATATTATGGCAATAAGGAAGATTTGGGTGTAAGGGGTTACATTGAAACAAGCTTCCAAAAATGACAGATCATGATCGTAATATAAAATTGTGTTTTATCTTAGAATAAGAGTTTTGAGTTGGAAAGGGTTCCAAACCACATACCATTATTTAATTTCTACAATGGAAGTCAAGTATCATGGTGCTATGAACACAAGAGTGGACACTCTATGGATCTAGAAGTTCATATAGATGCACTTATAGATGTTTCAACCATTCATGACACAATATAGATACTATGACAACAATGGGCCTCATAGTGAGGCAAGAAATATTAGATAGCATATCATGGTAGTTCCATCTCATATGAGATGTCGTGCAATGAAGATATGAGATACATGGCAAAATATTGCTAACCTACTGGATGAACACTTGCACAAAAAAAACATTATGGTTATGTTTAAATCACTAAGAATGATATTTGTGGGTGATTATATCTAAGTGCAAGTGGGAGTTTGTTGGTATGTATGCCCAGAGAGCCAATCATATGATGCTTGAGATTGAATATCATATAATTAATTCGATTAATAATGAAGGCAAACTTTCAATTTGTTCTGTTACACTCAGTTATGAGATAATGAGGAAACATAATGAATGTCTAAAGAATGACATTACTCAATGGTATATGTCTTCATGTTGATGACCTAAACAATGAGATCATACATATGTCAAGAGTATGTACATTCTTGATAATATCCCAAGTTGGATGTCTTTGTGGAAGACTAATAGACAGTAATGACACATAAGACTGGAGTGTGTGTTGGTTGATGATAGAATCTCATCAGTAACGATATATGTGATATAAAACCAAAAACATATATATTTGTTAGAGAAAAATGTATCATATAGACCCACCTTGAGAATGACATATGGAAACCATAATTGGTGGTCATAGTCATCTCTCATAGTGAAGTTGGTGATTGTGGTTTTTATACATGAGATCACTACATTTATCACATGTCATTCAATGTACTTTGACATCATCAACCATGACCTCAAATAAGGGTTGTCATAAAGGTGATGATTGGATGCACTGTGACACATGGGAATTATAGTGAGTTTGATATCATTGCTACTTGATAAGTGAGTCTAAGAAAAGCATGTGCACGCACATTTGAATCGATATATGATATTTAGGTCGCATATATCACAGATAGTCTTCTTTAGTTCAAAGTACATGGATTGAACATTGAAAGGATGATGATTCCATTCCTTGAGTTCAATCTGAATATCAGTGACAAAGGAATTATACAATCATTGTAACACCAATCACAAATTGTAGGGTGAAGTTGTTTTCCAACTTTCCAATTGCTAGGGTAGCAATTATGTGTTACTAGATGCCGCTCTTTGCTTGTGATGTCATAAATGGGTTATGGACATACACTGCCAATGTCACCTGGAACCTATAGGGTCACACACCTAGGATACACTTGAAATATGAGTTAATTCATAATATGGTTTAAACTTGATTAGTAAAGAGTTAAGTATTCAACTTAAACAACATTAGTTGAATATTGGCTGATTGAGTTGAGAACTGACCGTTTCAAGTATTGAACCAATCGTTTCAGTGTCAGGGAAATTGAACCAACTTTAACAATTCTAGATAGTGAACCGATTGGTTTATAAAGTTAACCAATCGACTCAAGTCTATGAACTGATCAACTCAGGTTGTCAACTGAGCAGTTGGTGGATCAATCCAATTAATTCACATCATGTTGCACATTAAATGTGATATGAATTGCCAAAATAAATGTGATTGGGAAACATGATGAAATGACTGGTTCAAGAGTTGAACAGATTGACTCACATTCCAACCAATTGATTCACTAGTGAACTAACCATTTTTCTTCTTGTAGGTTGCAAAAATTCATGAAACTTCAGTCCCTTTTGCTTCCACAAAGACTGAGAACCCTAAACCTAACCCTCCTATAAATAGAGGGGTATTGGTGCCTTCTCAAAACATAACTCAATTTCCTCAAAAAATTGTTTGTCTTATCTAGTTGTGGTAACCAAGAGAACCTGGGAAAGTTGTACTCGAGAAAAGGAGGGATAGTAAGGGAGAACAATTGTAGGAGAGAAAGTTGGTTCTAGTACACCAAGAGAGCAGGAAAACTCCTTCGTGGTTGTTCTACTAGAGAAACATTAGTTTTTGGTGGTCTGTGTGGCCTACTCTAGAGGCATGGAGATTTTCCTACTAGGAGGACGATGTTAGGATGTTGTTTGTGGTGATCAATCAGGAGCTACTATAGATGTGTTCGAGTGTGACTTGAAGAAAGACCCATACTGAAACAAGGAATAGCCATTGGACTTGTTCCAAGACCAAGTTTGACCTTGTAAACCATCCTTCCGATTACATAGTTTTTGATGTGATAGTCTGTTAATGGGTAATATGGTAGATAATTTTTTTGTTTCTACTACCTATCTGATGCCATATTTCCCAATAGTGTTATCAGATCCACATCAGACTACTATGTTTTGGGATTTAATTGATACGATCAAATTTTGGTTTTCATCTTTTATTTATTGCATACGATGTGAATATCTAAAATGACTAATACGCTTATCAGATTAAAGACCACAGGTAGTCCCAAACTAATATATATGCAATTTAATCATGTTTCCCTAAAATTGAATTTGAGGGTGGATGTGTAGCATGGTTATAACCAATAATCCAAATATCTATTTATGATTGGATGGTTTGTTTATTCCTATTCATGTCTCAGTTTTCATACCAAGCCTCTACCTTCTTCTTCCCAATGTAGAATTATTATTTTTTCCTTCCTTTGCTCCCTCAAATGTAACTAAAGGTTTCTCATTACCATGTTGAAGTTTAATAGAAGTAAGATAATTTATTTTCTTATTATGACGAAGAAGAAGTTAGACATAAAATGAGCCAGTGTTTTGGATTACCACTACAAGAGATGAACCAATCGGTTGGTTTCCCAACTGACCTTTTAGAGGCATCCAAGCATCGCTTGAATAGGAGGCCAGACAACTGGTCTGACAGACCAACTGAAAGACTGAGAGGTGAGCCAACTAGTTCAAGGGTTGATTGGTTCAAGCACAGATCTACACCAAAAACAAGTTCATGCATGTGATGTAGACCTAGGTGGTAGTAATTCCTTATGGCTCCAAGGAATTATATCAGTATGTCCATAACCACCTAATATTTTATATTGCATGTTTATATTTGTGGTATATAGCATGTATATGATACATGCTATAGTAGGTGGTGATTGGATACATATATATATTAATATATAAAACCCCTTAATCAAACATATTAAGTTAAAGATGCTTTCTATTAGAAACACACATGAAAAGCTTGATCGATATTTGTAGGCATGCCAAGCATGGAGAGCTATATATCTCGTGGAAGTGTGTTGGTAGTTATGTGGGCCTGCCATGTGGTGTGTTTTCACATACTTGGGATCTTTCTATATTTATAAGGGGGCCCCTAAACTAAATCAATCACACAAACCCAAATATATCACCCACAAGCGTACTAGATCATATTGTAGTGTAGGTGAGAGAAAAGTAAAGGGGTTAATTCATAGGGAGATAGGGGGCACTAGATCTAGGTTAGAGAGGGATATGTTCCTAATGTGGAGAGTAGGGTTTTTAGGGTTTGTTGGTGGTTTGTTTGATTAAACTAAGAATGCAAGAAATTAAAGGCAATAAGGAAACTAGATTATCAAAAGTCCTACGTTACCCTAAACAAGCTAAGACTAATTAATAAGGCATGACAATTAACTAAGAAAGAGCAAGAGACTACACTACACTATTAATTAAGGATCTTGAGAAATTAATGACCTAGTCTATAACTAACTAGCAAGATCAAAATTAGAAAACTCAAAAGATCACTAACTATTCTAGCAAAGCCTAACTAGAAGGAATTAAGCAATAGACTAAGAGCCAATTAAAAGCAAGCAACTAACTAGAATGAACAAGCTAAGTTAACAAGATGTGTTTTAGTAATGATAAAGATAGGTGGGCTGTTTGGAAATGAAACTAACATTCCAATTGGGGGAAAGATAGAACAAGCAAGCTTAAGCATTCATTCTAGATTGCTAAATCAAACAACTAGTCATCATAAATCACCCTACACTATTAGTTAGCCTAAGGTATAGGTGAGATTTCACTAGGATTTGACTGATCTAGGTTTCTAGCATAGGATTTATGAGTGTAATTGGGGATCCAATGGTATAATTGGGGATTAGAGGCGAGGGTATTTCACCCCACATTACTCACCACCTAGATTTTAACAAACTCCTAGGCAATTACATAAATCAACCCTATACTAGCTACTTAGATCACACACCTAGAAGTAGGAGAAGGATTATATATGTGGTAGGTGATGTGAGGTTAAAAACCCTCATTTCCACCCTTCACTACTACTCTTATCCTCTAATTACCCTAAGAGTGTCCATCACAGAAACCCAGACTTGATTAGATCCTAATTGAATGTCATTTAAACCCTAATTCAATGGAGCCTCACAAGGGTGGATAGGGAATGATAGGGAGTAATTCCACTATACCCTCCTTATCCCATCTACGACCAATTAGTAGTTTATTTCCTTGCCTCTTTAATTGTTTGCTTTATCAACCTTAGTGTTATTAACTAAAACCAAGATCAAACCCTTAAACCCTAGACTCAATAGTTGGAACCTAGCTCCAAAAAAAACCTAGCTCTAATGCCTCCTCTCTCCTTGTGGACCAACCCCTAACTTGCCACCTTCCTATGCTACAAAACAAACCTTTGCACCTACGAGTGAAGTGTCTTAGTCTAAGTGTATGTGTTCAATCTTAACACTTTATAAAATTTGAAAGATCCCTATTGTGTACATTGGGGGCACATCCGATCCAAATTTAATTGGTTAATTACACCTCAAGTGATATGCACCAAGAATTCTGGCTCTATTGTTGGGGAGAAAGGTGCTCATCCTAGCTACTTTCTTTAGCCTTGACTTTTCCTAATAACCTCACCATTTCTATTATGTACTCTTTATATTATTTTTGGATATTGGTTTGCTAACTTTTTCTCTTTTGTTTGATTGTACCTTGTTCATGTGACAAGCAACCTGTGGAAGACAAGATGGGAGACCAAAATGCACCTCATAAGCCACTTCATATATATTTTATGCCCAACAACTACAAATCACCAATTGCAAATAGGGTTGATTAAATACAATGGGAGCAATTCTCTATCCCTCTATGTCTTCTTGAGCTCCTTCCCACCTTCTATGACTTGGATAGTGAGAACCCCTACAAGCACTTGGACTCTTTTCTTTAGATATGCTCTACCTTCAGGACACTAATAGCTAGTGATGACTTCAGTGGGATCACTTTGTTTTCATTCTCACTCAAAGGTAAGGCCAAAGATTGGTATGAGTCGAGAGGAACATCATGAGTTGGGGGGCCATGGACAATGCCTTTCTAAGTAAATTCTATTTCGTTGAAAGCTTGACACAAATGCGGCATGCCATAGTGAGTTTTAGCCAAATGGCTAATGAGCAGTTCCATGATGCTTGAGAAAGATTTCAGATAATGTTGAGAGAGTGTCCCCACCATGAAATTACTTTATGGAAACTCTTCCAAGCATTTTAGTCCAGTCACTCTCCAATAGGTCAAGGTACAATGGATGCTTCTTGTGGAGGTACTTTCATGGCTAAACCACCCAAAGAGTCATGGCCATTGTTTGAGGACTTGGAAGTAAATTCAAGGAACTGAGCTTCTAGCATGGTTAATGATGGTGACTAAGCCTTTAGTATGACACCTGGAGCTCCTAGTGATTCAAGCCCACAAATGATGAAGATTATTGTGGAAATTATGAACTTTATGAAGAATCAAGTGGGAAATGTTCCTTGTCACTGAATGAAGTTTATTGAGCTTTTTGGTGACAATGTAAAGGCACCTCATTCTTATAGCAACCCAGAACAACAAAGTACAAGATACAACTTAAGGTTTGAGGGCTAAGTTCTCTCTGGTTGAAAAATTTTGTTCATGTTCAAAAGAATGTGAAAAATCTTGAGCAAAAAGTATCAACTCTCTTCAATAATTTATCTTCAAGTGGAAAGAAAATTACCTTCCCACGCCATGATGAACTTCAATGAAGCAAGTGGACCAATGGATGCCTCTCGACTCTTCTATAGTCCACCTCCAACACATGTGTAGTTCATGTACCAATTTTGAGTCCATACTAAGCCTTGTATGCCTCCACCACCTCCATCACCACAACCATCCCTACACTTCACTTGCCAACCTCAACTTTCTCCTCCACCTGAATTTGATTACCAAGGGCCACCTGCACCTTCTCCACAGACACAACAAGCTCCCCCATTCCATTATGAGTAAGATAGTGGTGCAACAGTTCTAAGGAGTGGAACATCTCTTGAGCAACCCACAAGCCAAAGGAATGTTGATGAAACAAGGAAAAGATAGCCAAATAGTGATATTGTGGTTGAGATTGTTGAATATGATTCTGTCACACCTCATGTTGAGTATGTATACTTTGTGTTCCACCTCACACTCCTTTTATAGGTTCTACAATCCATAGTGTTCCACCCCATATCATGCCATAATAATATCACATTGATTCAAATAATTCAACAGAAAGTGAGACACCATTTCCCAATGCATTAGATGAGCCTCCGTCATAAAAAAGGAGGCACAAGCACAATGTTGACATCTTAGAGATTTTTCAACAAGTGAAGGTCAATATCCATTTGTTGGATGCTATCATGCAAATTCCACTTTATGCCAAATTTCTCAAGGATATTTTCACCATCGAGAGGAAGTCAACAAGGAGTATGCCTAAGAAGATCAAGTTGATAGAATAAGTGATATTTATCATAAAAAACTCACTTCCAATGAAGAGGAAACACCCAGGAGCCTCACATCTCCAAAGCACCTCTTAAACATATATGTAGAATTATGGCTAGGTTTATACTAATATTACAAACCCTAAAAACTACCTTTTATTTTTATTAAATTAGGTTATGCAACTGTACCATATTTTAGATTTTTTTTTGAGTTCATAACAATTTTTCTTGTTTTATTTTTCTCACTTATATATTATTGTCTATGAATTTTAGAAAATCTAGCCAATTTGATAAATCCTTTTAAACTGCATATTTTAAATTGGAATTTGTTGATGAAACAAGTACCATAAGATAGAGAAAAACCAATATTTTAAAACATCTTTTCTTTTATTTTTTGAGATATAAATTAATTACTATAAATTTTAGAGGATTTGACTAATAAAAAAAATAGGCAATGCCACATATTTTCTCTAATTGATTTTTTAAAACTAGGGTGTGATGGCCCAATAAGGATCGACCACCTATCCCAAACCACCAACCATTCATGTGCACATGTCAGAGTGATTAAACAAAACCAATAAGGAAAAAGATGCAATTTCCTACCAAAAGTGATAACAATTAGAAAAAGTCAAGGATTCCATCCATTTGATTCTTCTTCTTCCTTTCAGCACTCGAGTGCAGAGCTTTGCTGCCTAAAATCCAGGACCCAAACCTCATCCGATGATGAACTATATCACAAAGGATCTACTCTGCTAGGTTCCCCAACTCTAGTTCATTCCAGTAAAACCTAGGCTCGACTTGTGGGAGAACCTGGGGCTCTCTGATTCTGCCATACTGGTTGGGAAATAACTCAAAACAAAGATACATGAAAATAATGTGAATTAATGCACACATACATGCCGAAAAACATTGGGGCAATCATAAAAAGTCAATCAAGGTTGGAACGGGGGAAAATGCACAACCAAAGTCTAATCTCATCACTATTGGTCGAATGCTAAGAAATAGGAGACAAAGTAGCAAACATCAATTCCTACCATGGTTCAAAGTCGACCAATGATTGAAGGAGCTTTGGGAGGATCTCTTGAACTTGCTGGTGTCACCTTGAGTTGTAGGAATACCTCAAGCATCTCGCTCAAGAAGTTGAGATGTTTTTTAGAACCAAGAGTTGGGGAGAAAATTTGGGTGGTACCCACAATCAAAGAAGTCGGGAGGCAAATTATTGGGTTCTACAAGGTGGTATTTGTGAAGGTAATTGGGAAGATATGACAACTATATGAAATGGTGAATCCAAAGGTCATCAAATAGGAGGCATGCAATATGTGATGGATGAGTCGATATATGACAAAATTGAAAATAAAAGGAGATCTAAAATTATCGCATGAGATATATAGATTGCTAGTTCTTCTAGAACTCAGGAAGATGGGTTCCTACAAGTAATGGTGGTGAGGGGTAGAACTGTATATCGGGGACTTCTTATATACTAGGTTTTAGGGTAAAATTGTAGGATCTAGTTGTTTGGGTTTAGGAGAGAAAACCAATCATGAATAAATCTCTAGGAAAGGTGGGGTGAGAGGAGAGAGAGATGGAAATAAAAATGTGTATATGAAAACTACCGTGGTGCGTGCAAAAAAGGAAACTGGCTCAAGGAATGAGATAGATGTTTGTCCCTTGGATCAATATCTGACCGATGATAGGGACCGTGCTCCTCATAAAATTGGGAACTAGAGGCTTTAGCGTGATAGTGAGATTAGAAAACCGAGAAATAAAATTTGGGAACTTTAGGATACCAAGTTATATTTACCTAATATTTGACATTTTTTAAACATCAGTTGCTATCACATTTATAAAAACCATACGACATCTACATATAAGAGTAGTTCGCCGCTCATGAGAAAAGAAATAAAAAGTACATCAATATTTAGATGATGGGATTTGATACAAATAAAATGCTTTAGAATGGATTCCTCCCTAACAAGATCACCAAAGAAGTTTTTTTTCAAAATCAAACCACAATCATGGGTGTTCTCTATACAGTAGATGAATCTTCCATCAAGACAAGAGTAAACAAGACCCTTCTCTGTCTATAAACTATCTGAACTCTATGAATATAACACCAAAAAGTATCCACAAAGCAACTGACCACAACATAAGAAGGGGGGAACCCCCAATCATGGTTGAGGCATAGGGGTAAACCTTGAGCCCGACCACCTCCACTATGGAAGGACTAAACCCTTTATTCAAAAGGACTGAAAAAAATGACATCCTGATGTTGAAACTTGCAGAGAAACTACCCTAAACTAAGGAACTAAAATTAGGAAAGTAAAAACATAGGTACAATAAGAGAGGGGGGTGGAGCTCGACTCCAGCAAATCTATCTGTGAACATGGAAGAAGAATCAATACTTTGCACCTTCCGACAGCTAGCGTATGGGGAGACGGCACAACCACTCCCAACCCTCCAGATTGCCACCTGACACAACAACAAACCCCAGACTAGGTCTGATGATTTGCATGGTCAAAGTGGGAGAAGGGGAAAAGGGGGAAAGAACTACTACTCTCTGAAAAAGGCATATCTGTTGAGAAAGCGAACCAAAGAAAAATGCCCAGGGGAAGCTAGGTGGCAGATGACCGTCGTCGAGGCCCACTCCCCCGAGCTCGCCATCCACACACCTTAACTGGACCTTGCATTCACTAGAGTGGAGCACACCTCACATATCGTGAAGATCTAACGAACGACTCTATCCTTAAGTACCAAATATTTGACATTTAATCATATTTCCTTTTCTATTTTCTGTAAGGACTCAAATGTTGTTCAAATGATACCAAATTGGAGTCTGTGACTAATTAGGACATCTAGATCAGGTTTTGAAATTTGTTTCTCCTTTTAGGATAATTTACTATCTTATTTAATATTTTGGGACCTTAAGCCATTTTCTCTCTAAACTACACTAGGATAGATAAGTTTGTCTAATTAATGTAAAAATTCATACATAGACCAATTTTAGTATGTAGAATTAAAATTTATGACTTGTTTCCACTTTTTATATCATTGAATAATTTATTTCATATTTTTTTGTTATTCTTATTTTATTTTCCAAATATAAATAAGATAGTTATTTTATTCAAATAATGTGAAATTTGGCACCCAAGACAATTGAGACCGAAGAATACTATGTTCCCATTAGATTTGGATTTTGAGGTTTCTTTTTATGAGTTAGGATGACATTACGAATTTTGTCTTATTAACATTATATATATTAAAGTTATATATATATATATATATATATTATATCATCAACATCCACTTAATTGTGTCCTATTAAATACATATTGTTACAAAAAAGTTATATATTATTATTATGCATGAAATTCTACATTTTACTTGTTTTACATATTATGTTCATTAATTCCATACTTATTTAAATTATAGGACATAATTAATATTTATGGTCATAAAATTACCAAATGTTACTCCAAAACATATTTTTCATTTTTCTTTAACATATTTCATGATTTTATTTACATGTTGGCACATAATTTGGTTATTATGTAATATGCTTAATTGTTTATCCTTGTTTTGTCAAATGTGATGAACCAAACATTCTAGTCTCATAGTAAAAATGTTAGGTTTCTATTCGTTATACCTGATATGTAACTCCATTAGTTGTATATATTTGAGTATCTTAGCATAATATTTTCCAATTTAGGCTATGTTTTAACTATATACACGTCCTAAATTGCCCTAAAACTAGTTAAAAAAAAGGGGCTCAACATGATGAAATCTTAGGAGGTCACAAATCCTAGTACTAATTTCTCCCAATCACACTTAGATACAAAGTTCTGATGGGATTCGATGCATTAGTGCTAATATGCTCACACATGTCATATATCTTCTATTAGTTAAATACATCAAAGTCACCTAAAAAATTTCCAATGTGCCCCCCACTTAGACCATACTTTTACCCTATGTTGGCCCAACTTGTTACGAGCCACTCATGACATACAAATGCCATGCATGTCAAAAAAGGAATAACATAAAGAAAGGGTGGAACACAAGGACTTCCTAGGAGGGCACCTGTCCTAGTACTACTCTTTCCCAAGCACACTTAATTGTGGAGTGTTGATGGGGTTTGATGCATTAGTGATGGTATGATCATAATTTTTAATGTATCTGCCATTAGTTGTGTATATATGAGTTTCCTAGCACACTTCATCAAATATGGGCTCAATTTTGACTGTTTCCATGTCCTAGGTTGACCAATAAACAATTCTATTCCTAGTTGTGGCATATAGACACCATTGATGTGAAAGCAAAATAACAACATCCAAAAGGGGTATAGCATAAAGATTTCTCATGAGGTCAACCCTACTAGTGCTAGTATCACCTAAGCACCCTTAAATTGGATCTTTTATGAAATCATGTATTAGTGTTGGTATGATCACACCTATCATGTAACTGCCATATGTTTTATATATTCAAGTCTCATGGAACACATTTTCCCAACTTTCCCATCTTTTTTTACTGTATTTGTGTCCTAGGTTGACCCAAAGCCATAAATGACCCCACTCAAGATATACATACCCCATGCATGATGAAAAGATAATCACATCAAAAAAGAGGTGGAAGACAAGGACTTCCGAAGAGGTCACCCATCTTAGTTCTATTATGTCCCAACACATTTAACTGTAGAATTTTGATGGGATTCAATGCTTTAGTTTTGGTATGATTGCACATGTCATGTAACTACCATCGATTGATTATATTAGAGTCTCATGGAATAAACATTTCTAGCATGCCTCCTTTTTACCATATTCATGTCATAAGTTGATTGAAAACCAATTACGAGCCCAATTGTAGCATATATACGTGACACATGTGAAACCAAAAAGGACTAAGTAAAAAATGATGTGCAGCACGAGGAGATCCATAGGGAGTCACCCTTCCTAGTAGTACTCTCTACCAAGCACACTTGACTGTAGAGCTTTGGTGGGATGTAATGCATGCTTTTTAGTACGATGGCACCTATAATGTAACTTCCATATGTTTTATAGATCCGAGTCTCTTGGCACATGTTTTTCCAAGGTGGGACCCCTTTTAGAACATATTTGTGTACTAGGTTGACCCAAAACTAGTTCCCAACCCACTCACGGCATACAAACCCCATGCATACAGAAACAAAAAGAATAAAGTCAAGAAAGGGATGAAACATTAGGAATTTTTAGGAGGTCACCCATCCTATTAATACTCCCAACTACACACTTAATAGAGGAGTTTTATGGGATCCAATGCATTACTACTAGTTTGATAACACTTGTTAGTTAACTACCATTAGTTGCATAGTTCCAAGTCTACTAACACACATTTTACTAACAATGACCTCATTTTGACCATATATGTGTCCTATGTTGACCCAAAACTAGTTATGGACCCACTCACAACATGTAAACCCCATTCAATAAAAAAAATAATGTCAAAAAAGGATTCAACTTGAGGATTCCATGAAGGTCAACAATTTGAGTACTACTATCTCCTAAGGGCGCTTAGTTATTGAGCTCTATTGAGATCTAGTGCAATAGTTGGTGTAATCACTCTTATTGTGGTGTGTTGATGGGATCAGTTCATTAGTGCTGGTATAGCCACACTTGTGATGTAGCTTTCATCATTCATATGTATCCAAGTCTCTTGGCATGAGTGTTTCCAATGTGACACCCATTTTGACCATATTTGTGTGCTAAGTTGACCCAAAACCAGTTCCATGCCAACTCACAACATACAACAACTGTGCATGTAGAAAAGAAAAAAGAAAAACATCAAAAAATTGCAACACGAGGACTTACAAGGAAGTCACCCTTC
Source organism: Alisma plantago-aquatica (assembly GCA_963693085.1). Taxonomy (NCBI): domain Eukaryota; kingdom Viridiplantae; phylum Streptophyta; class Magnoliopsida; order Alismatales; family Alismataceae; genus Alisma; species Alisma plantago-aquatica. Next base: position 667,640,758 of record OY856412.1, on the reverse strand, counting down.
CTAGTACTTATCTCACCCGTTCATGATTAACAACAAAGTTCTAATGAGATTCCATTCATTTATCTTGTTATGCTTGCACTATCATGTGACTTCCACCAATTTTGTATATTTGAGTTTCCTAACATTACCGTTTTCCAACATGGTCCCCATTTTAACCATGTTTGTGTAGGTTGACTCGAAACCAGCTCTGGCCTACACGCACACATAACCCATTCATGTGAAAATAAAATAACTTCAAAAAAAGGTTGTAGCTTGAGGGCTTTCTAGCAGGTCACACATCCTAGGACTACCCTCACCCGATAATGCTTCACGGTGGAGTTTTGAATGGATCTTATGCATTGGTATAGTATTATCATACCTATCATGTAATTTCAATCAATTTTTATATATGAGTCTCGTGGTGCACATTTTTCCAATGTAGGCCCCATTTTGATTGTATACTTGTCTAAGTTGTCCTAGAAATAGTTTTGGGCCCGCTAACAACATTCAGATCCAAACATGTGAGTAAAAGAACAATGTCAAAAAGTAGGTGAAATGCTAGGACTTACTAGGAGGTCACTTAGCCTAGTACTTACTTCACCTAAGTCTGCATAATAACATAGTTGTGATGGAGTCTATTTGATTAGATCTTGTATAACTGCACATGCAGTGCAACTACATCAAATCTGTATATTTGAGTCTCCAAGAACTCATTTTTACAATATGGGCCCCAAATTTAATAAAATTTGTGACCTATCTTGATCAATATCTAGGTCCACTCATTGGATACCAACCCCATGTATGCAAAAATAAAAAGGAATAACATAAAAAGTGGGGTACAAATGGGGAATTCTTAGGATTTCATCAATACTATTGCTACTCTTGCCCAAACATGCTTAGCTATAGAGTTTGATGGGATCTACTACATTTATGTTGGTATGATTCCACATGTAATGAATCTTCCATCACTTGGATATGTTTGAGTCTCCTAACACACATTTTTCAAATGTCAGCCTCATTTTGACCTCATTTGTATCCTCTGTTGATTGAAACTAATTCTGGACCCAATCACGACATACAAAAATGCATACAAAAGAAAGAATGATTCACAAATGAGTGAAACATGAGGATTTTCTAGGAGGTCACCCATCCTAGTATTAATCTCACCCAAGCATGCTCAACTATGGAATTCGAATCAAATCTAGTGCATTACTGCAGGTGCGATCACACTTCGCATTGAACTGCCACAAGTTATAAATATTAGAGTCTTCCAACACACATTTTACCAGTCTAAACCCCTTTTGACCAAATTCATGTCCTACATTGACTCAAAACCACTTTTCAGCCCACTCATGGTATACACACCCCATGCATGCAAAACCAAAAAAAATAACATTAAAAGATTGTGCAACACAAGGACTTCCCAAGTTGTCACCGATCCTAATACTACTATTCCAAAGCATGATTAATTGTGGAGTCCTCATAGGATCTAGTTCATTTGTACTTGTATGATTGCACCTATCATGTAACTACCATCACTTGTATATATAAGCCTCATGACACATATTTTCAATGCAGACTCCATTTTGACCATATATGTGTCCTATGTTAACCAAAAACCAATTCTTGGACCACAAAAAACACAGAACCCATGCATATAGAAACAAAAAAGTTTAATGTCAAAGAAGGGTACAACATGAGGACTTACCAAGAGGTCACCCGTGCCAATACCACTCTCTTCAAAGCAAGCTTCACCGTAGAGTTTTGACATGATCCTTTGGATTAGAGTTGTACAATCACACATGTCATGTAACTTCCATTAGTTGTATATATATATATATATATATATATATATATATATATATATATATATATATATATATATGAGTCTTTAGAAACATATTTTACTAATATGGGGCACATTATTTACATATTCCTTTCCTAGGTTAGTCTAAAGTTAGTTCTAGTTTGACTAGTGGCATATAAAACCTATGTATGTAAAAAGAAAAAAAATTACATAAAAAAAGGAGTGCAACATGAATACTTCCTATGAAGTCATACCATCCTAGTAGTACCCTTACCAAAGCACGCTTCATGATAGTTTTTGATGGAATCTGGTGCATTTGTGCTAGTATGTTCACACCTATCATGTTACTGCCATAGTTATAGGTTACCTAAAACTAGTACTAGGGCAACTCACATATACATACCACTTGTATATGAAAAAAAAAGAATAACATCAAAATAGGGATGAAACATGAGGACTACCCATGAGGTCACCCATCCTAGTACTACTTCTGATTGAGCATGCATACATGTGTAGTTGTGATGGAATGCAACTCATTGTTGCTGGTATGATCACACTTGTCATGTAACTACATTTGTTTATATATATAGAAGTTTCCTGGCACACATTTTTCCAATGTGGGGATTATTTTGACTATGTTCATAACATAGGTTGACCCAAAGCAGTTTTGGACCCACTCACAACATACATACCCCATGCATGCAAACAGAGAAAGGAGTAAGAATGTGTCATAATGAAGACTTCCTAGTATGTCACCCATCCTATTGCTACTCTCACCTAAGATTGCTTAATTTTAGAGTTTTGATGAGATCTAGTGCATTGGTTTGGTATGATCACACATGTCATGTAACTACCATCAATGGTATATATTTGAGTGTCCCAACTCATGGATTTCCAATGTGTGTCCCATTTTGACTGTATTCATGTGCTAGGTTGACTTGAAACCAATTCATGGCACTCTCAACATACAACACCCATCATGCATATACAAAAAAGAATTACATCCAAAAAGGCATGCAACATGAGTATTTTCCAAGTGGTCACCCATAGTAGTACTTCTATCCCCCAAGCATGCCAAGATGAGGAGTTTTGATAGGATTTTTTGCATTAGTGTTAGTATGATCGAACATGTCATGTGTTGGTTATATATGCCTTAAGAGTCATCATGTGATGATTGCAATAGGGATGTATTATATGTCATTCAATTATTAATAAAGTCAATTCCAGTTATTATGTTTGTAAAATATTAATATAATTGATAAATGTAGTAATGGCCTAATAATGTTTTGACTCAATGAAATCTGGCTTGAATTGAGGAAAATACAAACACATATGTGCTAAATTGATAGGTTAGGGTTTAAATGGATAAGCACACATCTAACCACAATATTGTTGTTAACCTTGATTAATTATGAGATGTCTAGTTGTGATGTTTCAAACCTAAGGAGGAACTCTAGTCATGATTTTATTTTTAATGATTAGGGTTTGAGAGTGTAAACCCTAATCAACCAAATTTAGTGTTTTGATAGTACATAGATACAAAATTTGATAGGTATAGAAGTATATTAAATTATGTTTCACATAGATTTGGATTTACTTGAAATTTGGATATGATATGGATAACTCATAGTCATAACTTAAGCATACCATGAGATCTGAGTTTTAGTTGATATAGAGATAGCCCACACATATATGTGGGACGAGAACTAATGATACTTAAGGATATAAATAACAAAGAAAAAAATATTTGGGAATCTTATCATGATAGTATTATAGGATTGTGAAGAATTCAATTATGAATCTAATAGAAAAAGAATGAACCAAATTAGAGTTAAAAGAAGAAAGTTATATCACTTTTAGTAACATGTAAATATTTCCATCTAGATGCCATTTTTGTACACCACTAGGATGGAATTTTTTCGTCAATTGATTTCATCGATTGACGGAATTGAGCTTCCATTGACCACTGAGATTGGTCTGTTGACCTCCTAAAAACTCATTGATCGCTGAGAATTTCTATTGTTCACTGTGAAGATAACCAATTACAAAAAGGGGAATAAATTTTTGTATATACATATCTATTTTTGACAAAAGAAAGTGAATAGAACTGTAATTCAATCCTCTACACAATAAGACCCTTATATCTACAAAAATACCATATGGAAGTCAATTTAGATGGCAATTTTTAGAGGGAACATGAAGAACAACTGGAGATTGATGAACTAGCCACAAATCCTTCATGGTAAGTAGTTCTAGGCAGTAGATCAATTCTTTTTGCCTCTCTTCTCTATTCAAGATCTTCTGTTCGTCCCACTGAAGGTTCTATTCCTCCTTTTTTCTTCATCATCTTCCTCCAGTCAGCCTTTTGGAAGTTGTAGATCTATTTTTGGGTAGTTATAAGTATGTTTGGGGGCTATATACTCAAACCCAAGCTCGATAGGCCATGAGTTAGGACTTACAAAGTGTATATGCAAGATCACTAGGCTAGGATTAGATCTAGGTGAGTGGGTACTTCCTTTAAATAGTAGATTGCACAAAATTGGATTAAATCTACTATAATATTCAACTCTTTCTATATGCGACAATGAAATCTGATTCTATTTTTCAATATAGCTTTTACAAGATGATCTAGAAATGTATTAAATAATGATGTGATGAATTTATACGTTGAAATTATATTAGAATTGGATATAAAACATCTATAATGGAATTTCTAAAGACATTGTAGAAAGTAGAAGAATATACTGAAATTTAGTATTTATAGTTACATCTGAAATTGCCATATATCTAATTGAGGATTTTTCCTATTTGAATCTCCTTATTTATAAATTTTTGGTTTTATCTGAATGTGTAGTAAAATTATCTCAAATACCATCTTGAATTTCATTTGATGTTATCAATGTTTGCTTGATAACTCAGTAAATAGGGTGAAACCCTAGATGAATGGAAAGTTGTAAGTTTGTGAATAGACATCATGAAATTTAACTGATATGATTCTTTTATAATTATAAATTCATATATTAAAGGTTATTATTGATGCATATTATTTCAATTAATGGCATGGAAACCCTAGTTCAATTCATTCTAAAGTTTCATGTATATGTTTGGTTATATGTGAACTGTTGAAAGTTGTCTTTTATCAGTGAAAGTTTTTGACACATTAAATCCTTATGTGAGTCATGTGGTATGAGAATGAGGAAAATGAAACCCTAAGGATAGGTAATTCAATGAATCAAGTACTTTCATATCCGTATTTCTCAATATGAGATGTGATGTTTCACATCAACTTAGTTTATAATACATATTACAAATGATTTATGAAATGAACTATTTACATAGCTAAATTAAGAAATGTTGATGTGATAGTTGAACTATTAATTTAAATAGGGAATTAGACATTTAAATGCCATGAACATAGAATCCTCATTAGAGGACTTCATTGTGGGGAGGAAATGTACTTCATGACTTTAGGTCTCACATAGGTCAAGGTAAGTGAGAGAGCTCTAGTGGGGTACAGGGGTCTTGGCCAGTGAGGACAAACTCCTTAAATGATTGGTATCCAACATTAACAGGAGATGTCAGTGGTAACTGAGTTTTCATATTAGTGGACATCTTCAATAATTCCACTAATGCAAAGTTGTCATGATTAATTGACATCTTCAGTAGGTCCATTGATGCACACGAAGCCTACAAGCTTTGACTCCCTGCTTGAGTATCCAAGTTGAGAGGAGGAGTCTAATATATCTGACTGCTCTTATTATCATTCGAGATCTAGATGTGGTAATGCCATATGCAGATGTGGTATTGAGATTTTAGACTTAGGAACCCAGACTTGCTTCTAAGTCTTGTACAGTGATATCGTAGCCTACTGTGATACTTTTTCACATTGTGGTACATCTCATGTGGGTTCAGGGCATAATAATATAAATGAGAGATTAATCAAGACTGTGTAGCTATTCAATTGTTATTTGTATGTTTATGAGTTATTATTTCTCTTTGTGATTAATCAAACATGTTCAGATATTGATTCACTCTTGTAGATACTTATCATGTCCTATATATGTTTGTGAATGATTAGTTCCTTATAGTTTGGTATTGTTCTACTTAAAATTCAATTTCTTATCAATATATAATTCTAAGAATTGAAGTTCTTTGAACTATTTCTTTGAAGTACTCATTCAGTGAGGGAGTAGATTTATCCCTCTACTCACAAATATATAGGGAAACCATGTGGAATGAAGAATGTGAATGCTACAGTAGATGTGCCACAAGAGCTTAGTATCAAATCAGTCAAGTGCATTTGGTCCTAGTAAGTCTAGGTCCTTGTATAAAGTTGAGAGAGTTGTAAATGATGATGTATAACTTTGTTTTCTTCTTAGAAAAGTATGTATTTGATAATCAAGGCATGTGTACATGGAAGTGTGAGAAACAACAAGAATGTTTACTTATGTATCTTTATCATTGAAATCATATTGGAGGAATCAATGTTTTAATTCCTTTGCAATGTTAGTTTAAGTGATTGGATGCGAGAAATTAAAGAATTTGAAATCAATGAAAATTTCAAGAGTGATCTTTGTATTATGTTAAATTCTAAAGTATGCCCTAATATCATTATTAGATCCTATTATGGGACGTGGGCATAACTACCTAAACATGAGATCATATGTACACTTAATATTATTCATTCTTTTGATGTCCCTATTCAATTATTATTGTGGATATTATAGACAAAAATAAAACACAAGGCTAGTGTGTATGCTAAGTGATGATCATGCCTCCATAGTCATGATAATGGATATCAACTCATATGAACAAATACATGTTAGAGAGTAACTTTTTCTGGACAACCCCAATATGATAATGTCATATAGAAGCCATTTTATGACAATCTAGAATCATATATCCATGTGTCAAGGGTGAATGTGATCCTTAGACCTATAGTCACTACAATAATCACATTTGTTCAATTTACTTTAATAGTGACCCAATGCGACTTTGAATAAGGATTTATATATAGGTAGCGATTAGGTGCATTGTGACATTTGTGGATTACTGTGCGTGGTTAGATGGAATTTGTCCCTATTGGATCCTAGGATGGGCAATTTGCTCTAGAGGAGGGGGTGAATGTAGCTAAAAAGCACTTAAACATAATTCATTAGACCTTCAATAAGTATATCGCAAGATAAGGTTGCTAAATAGGAATTGGAGTGCAACTAAAGATACATAGCAAGGATGAGAGAGAGATTTCACATGCACCAATTAACAATCTATGTAGAGTAGTTCCATACTCTAAACTAGGAGTAAGTCAGTCCACTACCTAGAGAGGACAACCTCTAGGATTTCTTAACCATTGCACTTTTATATTCCATCATAACACTTACAATACATGAACCTACCTTTTTCGGGACAAGGTTACCCAACTTTCCCTTTGAGGAAAAGGAATCCAACAACCTACCAAAGGACTTATCTATCCAACAAAGAGTATTCTACCTCACAAAGGTCTTACCCACTATGAAAGGAGTGTTCGACCTTCACCAATGACTTATCCACTCTTTCACAAGTTTTCAATATTTGAGGAATTACCCACTCTTCTTGGATCTTCCACCTTTGACTTCACCTTCTCCAAGGAGAAGCTTTCACCAAGGGACACCTTCCCTTCTTCTTCTTCTTAACCTCTCTTAGCTAAGAGAGATAACCTTCATCTTCATCTTCATGGTAGAAATGAGAGATTGGGAGGTGGTGGAAGTGAGAGCCTCACAAGATTTACATGTAGTACTAGCTCTCTTACAAATATCCTACTCACTTTAACAGATGTAACAAGTGATTAAGCTTAGAGAGGGGGGGGGTTAAGGTGCACTCAACTATAGAATAGGAACCTCATATATAGTTTTTCATTGAATGATCAACTTTGGAATGAAGCCCAAGCAAACCTATTTATAGTTGGGGATGCCTAGTAGCCTTTGGGAACACTTAAGGCTGAACACTAGCTGTTTGGGTTGTTGCAACATAATTTTTTTTAGTTTTACAACATTTCAATGGCTAGAAACACTTTTATGCACTTTTCTGTATAGTGCGATCGGTCAAGTTTTGGTGTGTTTCTCAAACTCAACAAAACAAATTGGAAAAAGATGGTACCAAAGTGGAGTGTCAACACCAGAACTACTAGGTCGATATGACACTTTCTATCCCCGAAAACTATGCCCAAAATATTAGTGCATCTCTGCTAATGGTGTTACACAGTAGTCAATTGGAGTTTGAATATATATAACTCTATGAACAAACACACACAAGGGGATCACTTTCAAAATTTATAAGGACCTACACAAACACACTCACATACACCAAAACAAAAAACCTGCAAGCGCACAAGGTCGTGTCATAGTATAGGAGTGCGGAAAGTATAGGGTCGATCCACATGGAGAAAAGGGGGCACTAGAGCTAGGTTAGTTTTTGGGCTAGGTTCCTACTGCATAGTCTAGGGTTTAAGGGTTTGAAGGTTGTTTTGATTGATTACACTATGTTGAGCAAGAAAAAAATTAAATGAAAGCAAACAAGATTAAAAGCTAAGTCAACCCTAGACAATTAACTCTATTGAGAAAGAAAAGGTAAGGCAAGGCACGGGAAGAGAAAAAGTTATGCTAAGGTAGGCAAGAGGAAGTATACACTACACTAAGCTAGCAAAATAAGCACAAGAGCATTTAAAGACCTAAACTAGCAAGAACTAAGCAAGAACAAGGTAAGAAGCTAACAAGAAAGTACAAAACTAACTAAGATAACACTAGCTAAACAAGATGGCAATTAGGGTTTTAAAGAAATAAAGGGGTGTGTGGGCTGTTTGGCCAATGCACTTATCAATTAAGTTGGGGGGTGATGTATGAACATTATGCTTTCATTTAGATTATCAAACCAAAATGAATTATCCTAAACTACTAACTGGCCATGTATATGCTAGGTTGTCTATAGGGGAACTAGTCCCTAACACCCCCTACTACCCTTACGAGGCTCTTAGGATGATCAGGGGTTGAGGTTAGCAATGGGAGTGGAAGTGAGGTCTTAGGCCTCCGATCACCCACATACTAGCCTTGAGAAAGTTCCATTCTAAGCATCTAAGTTCATCTAAACTAGCTACTTAGATCTCTCAACTAGGGTAAGAAAAATTTATTGGCATGTAGGAAGATGGGTAGCTAGATAGGGATCCATGAATTGGACATAAGAGCACATCCCAAAATTCACACATATAAGCAATTTCCATAGATTCCAAGATGATTTGAAGCACAAACCAACAATCAATTCATTAAGAGTGAGATATAAATTGAACATAATCATTAGCAAATGAAATTAGAATGTTCACATATCATTTTTCCCCAACATGGTATCAGAGTAACATTCTTGACCCCAAACAACCCACCCAAGGGGCCTAGCTACTCATGAAAATGTAAAATACAAAAAGAAAGGAAAAAGAGGTAGAAGAGTCCATGGAGCTCGGTGTAGATGGAGTAATCCTCCTCTTAAGAAGCTGCAAGTCATCTACCTCCTTCTTCCAAGATGCAAGGGCATGGGATGATGGTGGAATGGGGTCAAAACACTAGGGAACTAGGGTTTTGGTGGTGGAAATAGTGAAATGGAGTGGAATGAAGATGGAAATGGAGTGAAATGGGTGGAATGCAAAAATGGTGAGCTAGGAGGTGGTAGAAGAGCCTATGCCCAAGTATATATAGGTGGTGGGTAAGCATTAGGTTAAGTGGGGGTAAAATAGGTAGAACAGTGCAGAAAATTGGGTAAAATTGTGAGTAGCACAGTCGTGCTAGACAACAAGACCGTGGTGGACAGTAGGTAGCTTGAACATGGTGGATGGGAATGACAGTGGTGAAAATGGAATGAATAGGGGAATTTTGGGTGTTTGGGGTTGGTAGCACGGTCGTTCTGACCAGCACGACCGTGTTCGGAATTGCTAGCACAATTGTTTTGGCTAGAATGGATGTTTTGGCCAATTGGGTGATTTTTTGAAGATTCTGCTGCTTAGGGCATGTCTCATAAAGGTCATTCCTTGGTAGCACGAATGTTCTGGGGTCCTTCCCCTACAAATGAGTACTTGGATATCCATGAAGGTTATTGCTTCAACACATTCTTTGACCACTTGGGGTAGGTTGGGAGTAGTTTGAGCCTCATTTTGGGCTCCTCCAAGTCTGGGGAAACCCTAGATTCAACCATCATCTCTCTCTTCCATCAATTAGTGTTCAAAGTAGCTATAAAACCTACAAAAACCATCTATAAGTGCATTTGATAGTAAAACACATATTGAGGGAAATAAAATGCAATCTAACAGCTATATATTTGATTGAAATGTAATATGACACAAAATGGAGCCCTAAAATAGGGCTACATCACCACCCCAAACTAACATAGTTTTCCTCAAGTATGCTCCAACTCAATCTCTCTTTCAATTTTTCCACAATCAAGAAATGACAAATGCATTGCAATAGATGAATATTGACTAAATGGGCCCAAGGATGACTAAGTACATGCATTCCACCTCTCTCATCTCCTATTTCACAAACCAATCATGATTAGAGCACTGAGCCTACAAACTTTACATATAGATCATAGAAAACACAATCAATCCATATGGCTGTCATACCACTCTAGGTAAACTGTTTCATGGTAGCAAAGGTAAAAAATGACTATTTTGGTCATTTACATTCATGTATTCAATCTCATATGTCTATCCACACTAAGTAACCCATGTGGATCAAAAAAGGGCAAAATAAGCTAGGTTTGATGTTTCCTAGTTCCATGGGCATGCAAAAGGAAGAAAGGGTGCAGTAAGATTTTGGAGTGCTTTTACACACTCATCTTTTCTTTATTTAGATGCTCTTAATCACGAGCATCTTTTATTTTCTTTTTCCATTATTTTCTTTTTCTTTGCCCTTGGTGTGGATAGGGCGTGTGGTGATGAAGGTGAAGCGGGGAGATATAGATGTGGCCACCCCAAACTTTTGAAGGTGGCCACGACTGAATATGTGCACATTGGCATCCTTTCATGAGTCTGAGAGGTAAGAAAATGGTAGAAGAAAAGTGAGTCAAAGAGGGGTTACTAATGTGGACATCAACATGAGATCTCTTGCATGAATGTTACTCCAAAAATTTCATCAAGCAATGATACATTACTTGAATGAGCAATATTAAATTCCACATTTCTATCATGAGATTATACAAAACTCTTAGCATTTGGGACTTGCTTCAATCACAATTCAAAAAAATAGTTCAAAAGCATGAGAGAGGTGAATCACATGCATAAAGTCAATATTGAGACCATTTAGCAATAAACTATATAAATTCACATGCATTTGTCAAAGGTCAACATTTTCAATCCAATAAGTACAAATTGGGCCAAAATAAGCTTTTAGGCAAGAAGTTCCAAATCTGAGAAAAATAGGTCAAAGGGTGCCAAATCGCCTTCTCACATCTAAGCCTTCATTATGGAACATAAAGCAAAAAACATGAAAATCCTAGATAAAATGATATGTAATGCACGACAAAAAGTGGAGTTTTTTTTACAATTATGCAAAAAATGCATGAAATTGACCTATATGGTATGCATGTATGTAAAGTAAGCACACATATGGATACACAACTATGAGAGGTGGTTATACTATTTGATCATCTTGAGAAAAAATTATAACATGAAACTGAAGTCTAGGATGATAGGGTAGAGGGCATGGGGTCATGATATACAAAAACCAAGAGGGGAGAGAGATCTAAAGGTTTCTAGTGAGTAGGTGTAAGGAGTGGGACCCAAGATGGGTATCCACTCCCTACTAAAAAAATTTGAAATTTGAAGAATAAACCATCCATACCAAACACACCCTAAGGTATGATGTAATATGTGTAAATTTTCAAATCTCAATAAATGGTATTCAAGATCACCAAAGTGTAGCATAAAAATTAAACCAATTACTATATTCAATTTTATGAAACATTATATAATCTCCCATAAGGGTTTATATGTATGATACAACATAACGATCTAAGTAGAGGGAAGTCTAAACTACTTCAAATCAGTCTCCAAGCAACATCTCAAAGATCTAGGTCCATGTTGGAAGCTATGTTCTCCTTGATCATGTTTAATACCTTGATCTAAACCTGGGTGGTTGGGAAATCACCCAACAAGAGTGAAAGAAAACAAGGTATGTTTCAAATAATGATCAAGGACAAAAGATAAGGAAATAACATGAAAGTAAAGGCTAAGATTTCATCATAAGATGAAGAGAACAAGAGCATGAGCCATAATCAAAATAGATATTTGCGATAACATTAAAATAGTAAAGGAATTGCATGCATGATTAATATTGACTACATTAACTAAGTAGGGTTGAGGCACCTACTGGACCTCAACCTATAGGTGAGGGGAGAATTAATACATTCCCAATCACCGACACAAATTTTCATGGGTGAGAATAAGACCTTCCCCAGGGCGAATTAATACATTCCCTATCTATTAGGACTGTCAATGGGGAGGGTATTATCCATTTACCCTTACCCATACCCTGGAGGGTAAGGGTAAGGGTAGAGATTTTTTTTACCCTTTTCCCATTTACCCGTTCCCCATTTCACCACTATACTATAAGGGGAGGGTAAGATATAGACATTATCCATACCATTTTACCCTTTTACCCACACATGATATAAAGGTTAAACAAAAATATATTCTAAAGGGGTTTGTATGTAAATGTTTAACCCTAATACTTTATTCTGTCATTGGAAAATGACTTGGTGTTGTTCTTGTAATACTTTCTTGTTGAGGGAAAAACATATATATCTTGCGGAAAATGAGGTGTTAGTGAAACACTTATTTGTTATGCATACTTATGCAAAGGAAAAAAATGATTTATCGATAAAAAAATGTTATTGTGTGAATTGACTTAGCTTTACACGGAGAAACATATGATTTTGAATTGGATATAATGTTTTATATGTTGTTATCAATAAATTGGTTATAACATTATTAAAAATCAACACACAATGTGTATAAAATTCTTTTTTTTTATCAAAATTACCCGCCTATCCTTTACCCTCCCCGTTTACCCTGTGGAGTAGAGGGTAAGGGTAAGGGGAGGGTAAGGGAATTGCTAAGAAGGATAATTACCCTTACCCTTACCCTCTACCAAAAAGAGGGTAAGGGTATGGGTAAGACCTTACCCTCCCCATACCTTCCCCATCGATAGCCCTACTATCTATGGGTGGTCGTACATAAGTACCAATACTATAGCTAAATAGTCCATAAAATCAACATGCTAAAAAAGAAATCATGGCAAGTAAAATCATCATATGAATTAGAACATGACAGTGGAGTACAAGATCGAAGAAAAAGAATATGATTACCAATTTTGAGGCAATTTAACAAAAGAGTCATGAATAGAGGGAATAGGGTTCATTAAAGCCTCATTAGGGAAATTTAGGGCTTGCTTTGCAAATCTCCCAACTTAGGGTGTAAGAATGTGCATACCTCTCTTACTGATATCAAATACTAATTTTCACCACTTTAATGGAGTCCAAGTTCCTCTTTTCCTATTTTCAATGTATTAACATGTATTAGAGTACATAATGCACATTAATGTATGGAAACCCTAAACTTTAGACCTTTTTAGAAAAACTCAGATTAGACTCTAAAAATCGCACTAATGAACTGATTATGTTCTTCTGGTCAAGAAAATATATTATATGTTAACTTTGGAGTTATGACGATTAAGATGTAATTTTTATGGATTTTACGCATTAAATTTATTTTACAAAAATAACCCTTATTCAAACCATGAAATAATACATTGAAAATATTTTTATTAGATAGAGATTAATTTTCTAATTCTAAAACATATTTATTTGTCAAATTTAGATAAGCGGATCAAAAGATATGCATTTTTCAATTTGAACCAATTAGGAAATGACAAGTCAAAAATCTTTGAGAGAGAGGAAGAGTGAGAGAGAGGGAGAAAATAACATTTGACCCAACAAAGCTCCTTTCTCAAGCAATAAATACCTTCTTCACTTTGGAGGTGAAAAACCCTAGCAAAAGAACTTGGAGATTAGGTGTTTAAGGCTCTAGGTGGGGTTTTACCATAGAAGGCCATGGTTCTGACCTGCAAGAAGGTAGGAGGAAGAATAAAAACATGAATAAAGGGAAGGAAAGGAGGAAACTTACGATTTTTGGTCGAAATAACCAAGAAGGAGCTTTAGAAACCCTATACCGAGCAACGTTTGAGCCCTAGAATCCTTCTTCATCAGGGTAAGCACTCTCTTTTACCTTGGGACAGTACCTTCATGGACCAATAAAGTAGGAACAATGCTCTAAGCTAAGGGAAAATAGAAGGAGAGGAAGAGTTTTTAAATTGGGAGGAGGGAAGGGGTAGACATGTCTTTATAAAGAAGGGGGCTAGAATGAGGTGTCTATGGGACTTTCCATGTGTCCCTAGCCTAGGGCTTCATGGACATGTAAGAGGACAACTCATAAAGACTACTTTTATATCAAATGTCAATTCTAAAATCCCATGGAGACTTCTAGGCCATCCCCACCACCCTTCAATCAAAGAAATAACCCCATTGGTTGATAGCTTTTAAAGATAAGCTCATTTATAAAGTGGGTAATCCCTAAAATGCCCTTGGAGAGAAACACCTTCAAACCAAGGTGCAACTTGGTACCCCATGGTTCAAAATATTGAGAATGGTAAAGGAATATCTAAGTATTATTATGCACTAATTTGGAAAGAAAACTTCCCAATTGGGTAAATTGCATAAAAGTCTAGAATGTACCTAAAATTGCATAACTTGCACAAACAACATCCCAATCGAACCAAATTTGAAACTTAGGTTCATTTTGTTTTTTAAAAACACATCAAAAAGTTGTATTCAAGTTTATAGCACTTAATTATGGTATTTAAGCTTGTTCAATACATTAAGCAAGGTTTGTGGCCTTACATGCACTTCTAGCATGAATGTATTTACCATTGTTCCACTTAAGTGGTGATTTTGCATTTTAGATCCTTAAATAAGCTTTCACTGAGGTATTTGTGCATAAACCCTTCCATTGGTATAATTATAGAATAATTGTTCATCAAACCACTATAAATTTCACAATTTAAACATCAAGGCAAAAAAGTATAGAAAGGAAAGGAAAAGCTTGGAAAAGGGACATGAAGAGAATATGTCCAAGTTTTGATATGTTACAATAGGGGGGATATCCACCATGTCCATGGTGGCCACCACAACCATTTTGTATTGCCTCCACCTCGACTATTGTGTATTGCCTCCACCACGACTGTTTTGCATTGCCTCCCACCATGGCCATACTATGTGGCACGACCGTTCTGATCTCCTTCCTATAGCTTTTCTACTGATTTGTAATTTTCTCTTCAATTTCGATCTTCTTCTTGTCAATATCATCCATGCATCCTCCTCCTTCCAATGTACCTATCCTAAGATGATTCACAAACAACAAAAACCATAAAGTATAAAGTGTGTGTGTGTTTTCTTGGAACAAGTGTAAAAATAACCAAAAGTATCAAACATGGAAGGTTGGGAGAAAAATTCCCAAATCTATGTGGTTTGCCTCCCACAAGCACTAAGTTCCATGCCTTTAGTTGGGCTTCTTGGAGATTCTTACATCATTCATCAATTTGACATCCTCATGTTCCCATTCTTGCAGTAAATGCATCTCTCATTTGTACTCAACCTATGCTCTGCATCCTTTTGATCACGAAAGCTATCCTCAAGTCTTTCATCTAGATCTCTATCTCTCAAATGACCAGTCAGACTCTTGAAGTAACCATGCCCAATATTCTCATCTTGAACTCGCCAAGTTGAGGAATTGTATATGTTGGTCTTTATCTTTTGTCCATGAAAGAGACTACCCTTATGCCACTGCAAACATGTATCTCGACATCAGCTGTAGATAAGAATGGTCTTCCCAAGATGATGGGAATCTTCCTATCATTCAGCTCCATGTCAAGAACAATGAAATCTACTGGGAACATTGCTCCTCTTTCCTTGTCAATCATCACCAAAACATCATCCACCCTTCCTCTTGGCACTTTGATGGAAGAGTCTACCAATTGGAGAGTGCAATGTTCTAGTTTAACCTTGCCTAAGACCATCTCAACATAGACACTATATGGCATCAATTTCACACTAGATCCGAAATCAAGTAGGGGTTTGTCTATGCAACATACCCCAATGTAGCTAGGTATGATTGGGGCTCCTGGGTCTTTCATCTTCATGGGAAGTGAGTGTTGAAGGATTGAGCTCACTTGTTCGGTCAACTTGACTGTCTTTGGTATTCTCCTCATCGACCTTCTCTTCACCATGCATAAATTCTTAAGAATCTTAGAATATGTTGGGATTTGCTTGATAGCATCCAACAATGGGATGTTGACCTTCGCTTGGTCAAACACCTCAACAATATCAAAATTATACTTTTATCTCCTCCTTACTTCATTTGGCTCATCTAATGCTTTGGCTTTGCGTGCATCAACATTGTTGACCTAGAGGTTATAATTACCTATATTTTGATAATGACTTAACCATTCCATTCATATGTATCTTATATGTGCGTTTAAGATTGTTTGCAGGCATCAGGTACATGAAAAGGATCATATATACAAAGCCCTAGAATGGGCCAAGTGCAAGTCAAAATGGCTACAAGTGTGCAATTTAGGATTTCTATGTAAACTACCTTAGAACATCAATGTAATCACTTGTAATGATGAATTGGCTTGTAACTTAGAAGAGAAAAATGTTTGGGACAAAATTCACCAAGTGCTAATCACTTTTATTGCAAATTAGAAAATCAATTACAGACACTTGGTCGGTCGAGTTTCCCTAGTCTGAAACTCGACCGATCAACCTTGGTCGATTTTCTAAAGATTGCATCGGTCGAGTTGTGCACCCACAGAACTCGACCGATCGGGTTGCAGGCCATTTCCAGTTAAAATGGTCGGTCGAGTTTCCTCAGGACAAACTCGACCGATCCTTTGAATATCGGTTTGTTGTTACTTGATCGATCGAGTTACCCCCATTGGAACTCGACCGATTGCACTGTACGGAATTTGCAGAGAAAGTAATATGACCGTTGGTGAATTGTTTTGGGAAAAAATAGAGCCGTTTTCTTGAACAAAAAACGAATACTTTTGCATCCAAGTGTCCCACAACTTAAAAGACCACCCTCAACTATAAATAGAACCCCTTGGACTTCATTCCAAGCCGCTCTTCCATTGCAAACTTGGTTCTAGCTTAGTTGAGAGTGTTCCAAGCCCTTGAGCCCCTTTCTCTCTCTACCTTCAAGAAAAATTCCTGAGTTAAGAGTGAGTTAGGTCCCTGTGTATGAGAGCTATCCTTTGTATTATGTAAAGCTCTCCTTTCTCTCTTCCTACCTCCAAATCCCATTGAAGATTGATTGAAGCTACTTCTCCAAGTGAAAGAGGAGTTGCTGCTGTTCTTCTCCGAGTGAAGGGGAAGATGTGTTGCTGATCTTCAAGAGTGAAGATATCTCGTTTCTCCAGATCCCTTGGTGAAGGTAAAACGTGGAGAAGCTCTCCAAGTGAAGGAGAGGTGCAAGGAAAAGCTCAAATGAGATAGGTAAATCCTGCAAGGCTGAAGACAAAGGTAAGATTGAGTAAGTCCTTTGAAGAAGGCTGAAGAATCTTGCTTTGTGGGTAAGTCCTTGGATAGGTAGAAGATCTTAGCTTGAAAAATTAAGCCCTTGGTTGTGTGGTTTATGTATCTTGTAATCTTATAGTGATATATAAGAAAACCAAGTTGCAAATCCTAGAGTCTAACCAACTCTAGGTAGTGGACTGACATCTTTCCTAAGTTTAGGACATGGAACCACTCTAAACCACCTGTCCAAGTGCATGCTATTCGTTATCTCTTATCCTTGCTTTGTATGCTCGAATAGGACATCAAATTGTTGATTGCTTTAGTTTTTGCACTACGATTAAATTGGTGGTCTAATTGATTTTGTGAAGTGTGTGTAGCTCTATTCACCCCCCTCTAGAGCCCATTGATCCAAGAAGTGGTATCAGAGCAAGTCTTCTCCAAGCTACTTCAACAAGTAGGAGAAGATGGGCGATTCGGCTCTTGGGTCACTCAACCTCGAAGGAAGCTTCTCAATGAAACCCCCGGTCTTCGACGGCACAAACTTCCTATATTGGAAGAGGAGAATGAAATTCTACCTACAAGGGGTGAGCTACAAAATGTGGAAGATTGTCCACCTCAAGTATGAAGATCCAAAAGGGGACATCACCACATGGATGGAAGATGAGATGAAGCGTGCTCAACTCAACTCCAAAGTCGTGAGCATCATCTATGCCGCCCTTACTCCATCCGAGTTCAACTGGATCTCTTCTTGGGACACGGCGCATGAGATATGGCACAAGTTGTGTGTCACCTATGAAGGGACCAAGCAAGTCAAGGAGGCCAAAGTCTACATGCTTGGTGGTCTTCTTGAGAACTTCAAGATGGGGAAGAATCAAAGAGTAGCGGACATGTACACAAGGTTAAATGTCATCTTGAATAGCCTTGCAGCTCTTGGGAGTGTCATGGATAGAGGTACAATCAATGCCAAAATCTTGAGATCTCTTCCAAAGAGATGGGAGCCAAAGGTCACTTCTATTGAAGAAGTCTACAAGCTAAGCGAGTTGTCAACCGAGGAGTTGTTTGGTAACCTCCAAGCCCATGAACCTAGGCTTGACAAGCAAGAGGAAGAGGAGAAAAGAGAAGAGAAGGAATCAAAGAAGATAAAGGAAACATCCTTCAAAGCTCAAATTGAAGAAATGGTCTGACAACAACAACTTGCCATGAAGTCTCCCTGCCCTTCCTCAAGTGAAGATGAAGGTGTTAATGATCATGAAGCTAACTACTCAAAAGGGAAACACTTCAAGATCAAGCCCTCCTCCTCAACTCCTAGGTGCTACAAGTGTGGTCAAAAAGGCCACTACAAGAGTGACTGCCCAAAGGCCAAGAAGAGCCATCATAAGAGCAGCCACAAGAAGGATGACAAGTACAAAAGAGAAGCAAAGTACAAGAGGAAAGACAAGAAGGAGAGAAGATCCAAAGATGCATCTCATGTGGCATGGGAGGAGTCTTCTTCAAGCTCCTCAAGCTCCGAAGATGGAGAATGCCATATTACCCTCATGGCCACAACTAGTGAAGATGTAATTGAGGTAAGTGAGGTAAGCAAGGTTAGTGATGTTAATTTACTTGAGCTATCTAAGGAAACTCTCATTGATATGATTAATGAATGCCAATCATCTTTTGCTAAATGTAAATCTAAGAGGAAAAGATTAGGCAAAATAGTTGATGATCTTTATGCAAAAATTGACATTCTTGATGAAAATGAAAAATTGCATCTTGATAGCATAGAATCCTTGCAAGGGCAATATCTTGACCTTGAACTTCAATACAATGGAGTAGAGGTTGAGAATGGTACATATCTTAAAAATATTGAAAATATTAAGATAGAAAACCAAAAGTGCCTAGATGAGCTTGATACTTTTAAAACTGAAAATGTAGAACTCAAGCTTACTAATGATGCTAGGAGAGAAGAAATCTATGCCTATCAAAGAGAGATAGTTGTTCTTAAATCTGAAAATGCAAAATTGCTTGCTCAAATTAATGATTTATCTTCTAGACCTATTTTTCCTAGAAATGAAGTTGCTAGCTTAACTCTAGAAAAAGATTCTCTTCTTACTAAAGCCCTCTGTCTTTTGCATACTAGAGAAGATCTTGCTAGTCTATCTACTACTATTGTAAATCTTAGTGATGATAATGCTAAATTAAGATCTACTTTGCAAAGGTTTCTTTCGGGAAAGAAATCCCTAAATGATGTCCTAGAGCACTCTACCAAACAAGTTGGTACTAGTGGTTTAGGATATAATGGGACTTCTCCCAAAGGTAAGAAGAAGAAGGGTAAGAAGAAGAGTGTGGAACGTCCAATTTTAAATGGAGTCTTCCGGCTCTAAAAACCCTATGGTTTGTATTCATTGCAAATGTGATGACCATTATTCTACCTATTGTCCTTACAAGCCCAAGGGGACCAACCCAAAGATGAAATGGGTCCCCAAGCAAACCCCAGACCCCAAAGTTTGAGTTGGGTTCCGACACCCTCCTTTCTTGCAGGTTAAAAAGAAATGGATTGTTGATAGTGGCTGCTCTAAGCATATGACTGGAGAAATCAGCTATTTCAACAAATTTGTGAAAAAGAAAGGAGGATCGGTAACCTTCAGGGACAACAAGAAGGGTAAGGTTATATGTGAGGGTGATGTAGGCAATGAATTATGTATTAAAAATGTATTGCTTGTTGATGGCCAACATCACAATTTAATTAGTGTTAGCCAATTATGTGATAATGGTTATCTTGTGTTATTTACTGCTTTAGAATGCTTGCTTCTAGATTCCCTCTCCTACAATGTTATATATAAGGGAACTAGAAATGGTAATCTTTATGTTATTCTTCTCGATGCTCTTAATACCATACTAAATAGATGCTTAGTTGTGGATAAAAACGATCTTTCTCTTTGGCATCGTCGTTTGGGTCATGTGCATTTGCATCAAATGAAAAAGTTGAACAAAAAAGACTTGGTTCGAGGACTTCCTAAATTGGATTTTGATAAGGATGAGGAATGCCAACCTTGTACACAAGGGAAACAAACCAAATCCTTCTTCAAATCCAAAGGAGTCATGATTACCAAGAGAGTTCTTGAACTTCTTCATATTGATCTATTCGGACCAATGAGAACTCAAACGCTTCGTGATTCCAAGTATTGTCTTGTTATTGTTGATGATTTCTCTAGATATACTTGGACTTTCTTTCTCATTTCTAAAAGCAATACTCTTGATGCTTTCTCGAGCTTTTGTAAATGGGCTGAAAATGAAGCTTCTTGCCATATTGTTTCTATCTGTAGTAATCATGGAGGAGAGTTTGAAAATGATCTTTTTGAGCGTTTTTGTGAAAAATCGGGTTACTCGCACAATTTCTCTTCTCCTCGCACACCTCAACAAAATGGGGTTGTTGAGAGGAAGAATAGGTCACTACAAGAGATGGCTAGGACCATGCTTCTTGAGTTTGACACTCCTAAGAAGTTTTGGGCTGAAGCCGTTAGCACGTCATGTTTTGAGCAAAATCGAGTTTTCACACATCCGACTTTCAAGAAAACCCCCTATGAACTATGGCGTGGTAGGAAGCCGTCCATTGATTTCTTTCATGTTTTCGGAAGTCCTTGTTTTGTTTTAAACATGAAGGATTATCTCGACAAGTTTGATCTGAAATCTTATAAGGCTTTCTTCCTAGGCTATAGCACTACTAGTAGGGCATATAGAGTATTTAACATTGAATTGTCTAAAATTGAAGAATCTATCAATGTTAAGTTTATTGAAACTAGCCCTGTTGTTGGCAAGCATATTGGTGATGATGATGTTGCAGATGAAATAATTCCTATCTTAAAAGATCTCAACATCAAAGACAAAGGCAAGAAGGTGGTAGAAGAAGAAAAAGAAGAAGAAAAGAAGGATCCCACTCCACACTTTGCAAAGAATCACCCCAAGGAGTTGATCATTGGCAACCCGTTTGAGAGAGTGAGGACACGAGCTGCTCACAACAAAGAACAAGAAGATAGTGCCTTCATCTCCCAACTTGAGCCAAAGAACATCAAAGAAGCCCTTGGTGATGATGAGTGGATCCTTTCCATGCCATAAGAGCTTGAGCAATTCGAGAAGAATCGAGTGTGGACCTTAGTGCCAAGACCAAGTGATAGAAAAATCATTGGCACCAAATGGGTCTACCGCGACAAGCTAGATGAGCATGGAAAAGTGGTAAGAAACAAAGCAAGGTTAGTAGCACAAGGATACAACCAACAAGAAGGTATTGATTTTGATGAAACTTATGCTCTTGTTGCTAGATTAGAATCTATTCATATGCTACTTGCCTTTGCTAGCTATAAAAATTTCTTTCTATATCAAATGGATGTTAAAAGTGCATTTTTGAATGGTACAATCGAGGAGGAAGTTTTTGTTGCTCAACCTCCGGGCTTTGAAAATGACAAATTACCCAATCATGTTTATTTGTTGCAAAAAGATCTCTATGGAATCAAACAAGCACCTCGAGCTTGGTATGAGAAATTAAAGAACTTTTTGTTAGATAATGGGTATGTCATGGGCAAAGTTGATTCTACCTTGTTTCTAAAACACACTTCTAACCATTTTCTTATAATTCAAATATATGTTGATGATATCATTTTTGGCGGGAATGATCTTGATCTTTGCAAGGAGTTTAGTTCTCTTATGCAGAGTGAATTTGAAATGAGCATGGTGGGTGAGTTGACCTTCTTCCTCGGCTTTCAAATCAAACAAACAAAGGAAGGAAACTTCATCAACTAAGGAAAATACACAACTGAACTACTCAAGCACTTTGGGATGGAGAATATGAAGCCGATGGATACACCCTTGTCAAATACCGCCAAACTTGACAAAGATGAAGAAGGTGAAAAGGTAGATGAGAAGCTCTATACAGGTATGATTGGAAGTTTACTTTATTTAACTGCCTCTAGACCTGATATTATGTTTAGTGTTGGATTGTGTTCTCACTTTCAATCTTGCCCTAAGAAGTCGCATCTCACTGCTGTTAAGAGAATTTTGAGGTACTTAGCCAAAACCCAAAATTTTGGTCTATGGTATCCTAAATCAAGGGATTTTACTCTTAGAGCATATAGTGATGTGGATTATGCAGGGTGTTTGATTGATAGAAAGTGCACAAGTGGCACTTGCTTCCTCCTAGGACCATGCTTAGTGTCTTGGTTCTCCAAGAAACAAAGCACAGTGGCATTATCAACTATCGAAGCTGAATACATTGCAGCCGGGAGTTGTTGTGCACAGGTCCTATGGATGAAGCAAATGCTCCAAGACTTTAACATATTTTTTGATGCTTCTCCTATCTTTTGTGAAAATACTAGTGCAATTAATCTATCTTACAATCCTATATTGCATAGTAGAGCCAAGCATATAGAGGTTCGCCATCATTTTCTTCGTGACCACATTGCCAAGAAAGTTATATATATAAATAACACACGTGGACATGGAAAATCAGTTGGCGGACATTTTTACAAAACCTCTATCTAGAGATCAATTTAATTTTATTCGATCTAAACTGCTCATTGTTGATTTAAATGATATTGTTGTGTGATCTAGCTAGTGGTCTCTCTCCTATATGCTTGCTCATGTCAATCTTCACCTTATGTTGCTCATATGCATGCTTGTTTGTGCTTAAACTGCCTATCAACATGCTTAGTTTTTGCTTATTTTTGGGTTTTATAGAATTTCACATTTTATCTCTAAATAGTGCCCAATGATGAGCTAAATGTGCCTAGGTATGTTAATTATGCATAATAGAATAGAAAAAAAAATTTAATCGACATATATATGGCTAGAATCTAAGAATTAGACTACTAGGTCAGGTTGACCTTCGATCTAGTTTCCACCCTGGAAAACTCGGCTGATCAGGAGCCGAGAGCTTATCTTCACTAGACCGTTCGGTCGAGTTTGTCACCCTCAAAACTTGACCGATCGACGGGCTGCGCCAACTTAAAAGTTAGGATCGGCCGACTATTTTCCCTTGCAACTAGAAAATAGCCGACCGATTCCTCATCTCCTAGCCCATGCTCTCAACCCAAGCCCTAACCCTCCCCCATTCCTAATCCTAGGGCAACTTAGCAACCTGTTCTTGACCTTCTTGGGCGTATGTGGTGTGTCTTCTTCGGCTTTTGAGGTTTGTATTTCTTGTGTGCACAGTTTCTCTTCTTGTTTTCATTCCCATGGCTTCCCATAGGAGAAAATGGGCCGCCCCTAGCAATGCTCCAGCCTCCTCCTCTGTTAATAGCTTGATTCCTTTTGATAACACCTCTTATGTGTCTATTGAGGAGGTAAATCAGTATAAGGATCTTCTTCCACGATCTCCTTTTCCTTTTTACCCCTTAGTTGATGCAAATCATTTTCAAGAGTATATCACCTCTGTTTCGGGGCTTCTTGCCACACACCACTTATCCGCCCTAGAAATCGAATGTGACTACTTCAATAATCAATTATCTAGCACAAAAGCAGTTCACGAGTTCTACACAAACCTACGTTGGAACTACGATTCGCTTGTTCCCCCGCCAAATACCGAAGTAGTCCTAACATCGATGATCGCCGGTTGTCGTTTTCAAATCTCCGAGGAAACTTTCAACTACTATCTTACCGGAGACGAGGAAAACAACACTTGGCGTAAGGACTATGGTGAGTATTTCAATCTTCTTGACCAGTAAGGTTTCTATAAACATCATGAATTGATGCTACCGGACATTCATCGGTTTTTAAAGAAACCCGACGCGGCCTACAAGAAGCGGTCAACCTTGCCCTCACCTCCCTTGACCTCTAGAGATGCATCTTGGCCCTTGTGATTAACTGCAATATCCATCCCAAGCGTAATCAAACGGACATTGTGGAAAACACAGCGGTCATGATGTATTATTTGTTAAACAACATAGGTGTCAAATGGGCTCGTTACATCTTACACCATATGACCTATTTTGACACCGGAAAGAACACTAAGGGTACCCATCCTCCATACCCAACCCTGATTTGTGGT
The DNA here is from genome assembly GCA_963693085.1 of Alisma plantago-aquatica. Taxonomy (NCBI): domain Eukaryota; kingdom Viridiplantae; phylum Streptophyta; class Magnoliopsida; order Alismatales; family Alismataceae; genus Alisma; species Alisma plantago-aquatica. Next base: position 667,616,306 of record OY856412.1, on the reverse strand, counting down.
CTCTTCCAGTTCGCCACTGATAAATCACTCTTTTCTGACTTCCATTACCCGGTTGCTAGAAAGGGAGTGTGCATTAGTGAAACCATCCTTCTGAAGGCTGTCCCGGTTCCTACCTCAGCCCCTGGTGCTTCGGGCTCCGCCTCAGCCTCAGCCTCTGCTTCTGGTTCCCCTCCCACCTCCACCCATGCTCCACCCCCGCAGCCCCATCCCCGCCCTAGCCGTGCATCCTTCAGAGCATCAAATGAAACCCTTCTTGGATATATGATGCATGAACAGGCATACAATCACCAGGTCTAGGACCACCTCCATCAGGATTTGTGTTCGATCATGTCTACCATGAACCTATCCTGTGCTTCACCCTACCCTACCTATCAGCCATACCCAGGTAGTGCCTATGCCTCTTATGCATATGAGCATTACTTCCCTGCTCCACCACCATATGTTGTTGAGCCTTCCGCTGCTGCTCCACCTCAGTATCCCTCTGGTAGCTCCACTCCTGCATATCTGCCGCTACCTGCTGGCCCCCTGGCCTCTCTACTCGCTTCCTTGGGGGACTCTGCTCCGTCCTTCCCGCAGGCCAAGGAGCTTCTAGCTCTTGGTATGTCGTGGGCCGAGCAGAATGCCCACTGGCCCGATCTCTCTTTTGGTCCTGATGATGAGGAGATGCCCGACCAGGTTGAGGATGCCGACAAGTATGCTGATGATGGTGACGCTGAGGATGCTTCTGACGAGGATGGTGCTAATGGTGCTGGATCTGCTACTGGCACAACTACCCCGCCTTCAGATGGCGATGAGGACTACAACCCAGGCGATGACGAGGAAGCAGTTGACATAGATAGCTTAGATGTCTAGGAGGTTGTCTTATCTTATAGTCTAGCATGTCTATTATATATATATCTTTCTAGACTCTTTTATATAAACAACATCCTGACACATTATTCTGAGCTGTACTATTTTCTTATTTCCTGTTTTCTCACTTTTATGGTTGTAGTTGCTTATGAGGACATATGTCTGAGTTGGAATATCATTCCTATGCACTTTGGCTATTTACTCTATGTTATCTTATGCTTGGTTCTTGTTGAGCTATATTTTGATTCTGACTTGGATTGTGTGTTCTCCTTCATGGTTGTATGATATATGCTTTTACATTGCTTATTACTTTGCATATATGTGTGGTTGAGTCTTGGAGAAGACCTAGTTTTTTCTCTTCTACCCCCCCTACCTTTTTGATAATGTCAAAAGGGGGAGAAATATCTCATGGTTTGAGACTCAATCATATTGTTTCTTGTTGTTATACTATTGCTTTCTTGCCTAAGTGATCCTTTTCTTGTTAATTTGTTGTTGATCATGTGACATGCAAAGGATTACATATTACACAAATATTGGTATTGCCATGTATAGAAAACCTAACATGCAGGTGAGAGGAAGAATAGTTTGAGGGGGAGCAAATTCAAATTGTTCTTATCGTGAATCCCCCTAATTCACAAGGCAATGGTATAACTTTCTTATCCTTTTCAATATGTTTGAGGAATGGTTTGTCATTATCAAAAAGGGGGAGAATGTTGACCTAGAGGTTATACATTACCTATATTTTGATAATGACTTAACCATTCCATTCATATGTATCTAATATGTGCGTTTAAGATTGTTTGCAGGAATTAGGTACATGAAAAGGATCATATATACAAAGCCCTGGAATGGGCCAAGTGCAAGTCAAAATGGCTACAAGTGTGCAATTTAGGATTTCTATGTAAACTACCTTAGAACATCAATGTAATCACTTGTAATGATGAATTGGCTTGTAAATTAGAAGAGAAAAATGGTTGGGACAAAATTCACCAAGTGCTAATCACTTTTATTGCAAATTAGAAAATAAATTACAGGCACTTGGTCGGTCGAGTTTCCCTAGCCTGAAACTCGACTGATCAACCTTGGTCGATTTTCTGAAGATTGCATCGGTCGAGTTGTGCACCCATAGAACTCGACCGATCGGGTAGCAGGCCACTTCCAGTTGAAATGGTCGGTCGAGTTTTCTCAGGACAAACTCGACCGATCCTTTGAATATCGGTTTTCCTGTTACTTGATCGGTCGAGTTACCCCCATTGGAACTCGACCGATTGCACTGTATGGAATTTGCAGAAAAAGTAATATGACCGTTGGTGAATTGTTTTGGGCAAAAATAGAGCCATTTTCTTAAACAAAAAATCACTACTTTTGCATCCAAGTATCCCACAACTTAAAGGGCCACCCTCAACTATAAATAGAACCCCTTGGACTTCATTCCAAGCTGCTCTTCCATTGCAAACTTGGTTCTAGCTTAGTTGAGAGTGTTCCAAGCCCTTGAGCCCCTTTCTCTCTCCACCTTCAAGACAAATTCATGAGTTAAGAGTGAGTTAGGTCCCTGTGTATGAGAGCTATCCTTTGTATTATGTAAAGCTCTCCTTTCTCTCTTCCTACCTCCAAATCCCATTGAAGATTGATTGAAGCTACTTCTCCAAGTGAAAGAGGAGTTGCTTTTGTTCTTCTCCGAGTGAAGGGGAAGATGTGTTGCTGATCTTCAAGAGTGAAGATGGATCGTTTCTCCAGATCCCTTGGTGAATGGAAAACGTGGAGAAGCTCTCCAAGTGAAGGAGAGGTGCAAGGCAAAGCTCAAGTGAGATAGGTAAATCCTGCAAGGCTGAAGACAAAGGTAAGATTGGGTAAGTCCTTTGAAGAAGGCTGAAGAATCTTGCTTTGTGGGTAAGTCCTTGGATAGGTAGAAGATCCTAGCTTGAAAAATTAAGCCCTTGGTTGTGTGTTTTATGTATATTGTAATCTTATAGTGATATATAAGAAAACCCAATTGCAAATCCTAGAGTCTAACCAACTCTAGGTAGTGGACTAACATCGTTCCTAAGTTTAGGACGTGGAACCACTCTAAACCACCTGTCCAAGTTCATGCTATTCATTATCTCTTATCCTTGCTTTGTATGCTAGAATAGGACATTAAATTGTTGATTGCTTTAGTTTTTGCACTACGATTAAATTGGTGGTCTAATTGATTTTGTGAAGTGTGTGTAGCTCTATTCACCCCCCTCTAGAGCCCATTGATCCAACAAACATGAGATGGAACACTAGGGATGGTGGGGTCTACAAAATGGAGTGTGAGGTGAAGCACATGGTATCCCAAAATCAATAGGCGGTGTCATAGAACTATCTTTGGCAATCTCAATCATAGTATCACCACTTCGTTGCCTTTTCTTTGCTTTATCAACCTTTCTTTGACTTGCAGGCTGCTCAAGATTTGTTCCACTCCATAGAACTATCACCACATTTTATTTCTCATGGTGGAGAGGGGGAGCTAGTTGTGTCTATGGAGGAGGTGGAGGTGTTACTTGGTATTGAAATTGAGGTGGAGGGCAGAATTGAGGTTGTAAGGTGAATTGTTGAGAAAGTTGTGGAGATGAAGAAGGAGGAGGAGTGTAAGGCTTGATATTTACTTAAAAGCGGTATATGGGCTACACTTCCATGGGAGGTGGACTATAGAAAACTTGTGAAGAAGGCATTGACCCACTTGCTTCATTAATAATCAAGATGGTTTTTGAAGACAATTTTTATTCTTGGAGAGAATGTATGGAAGATAGCTGCTCTATCCTTTCCTCAAACCTTGTAACATACTTTTGGACATCATCAAAACTTTTTAACCTAGAGAGAACCTCTTCCTTAAATCTTGAGCTATATCTTGGACTTTGTGGTTCCTTATAGCTATAGGAGTGAGGTGTCTTCATTTTTTCACCATGGAACTCAACAGAATTGACCGAGTGACAAGGAATACTTCTCACTTCGTTCTTCATGAAACTCACCATGTCACCAAGAATCTACATCACTTACAGGCTTGATTCATTATGAGTTAGAGCCGTCACATCAAAGGGGCGATCACCATCATTCATCACACTAGAAGCTCAAATTCTTGAACCTTCTGCCAGCTTTTCATACAATGGTCATATCTCCTCCGGTGGCCTATCCATGAAAACTCCTCCACAAGATGAATCTACTAAAGCTCGACCCTTTGGATATAGAACAGAGTAAAAGGACTGAACTAGCTACCACAAAGGGATCTCATGGTGTGAGCATTCTCTTAACATCTTCTTAAATCTCTCCCAAGCATTGTGAAACTTCTTACTGCTTATTTGACTAAAACTCACTATGGCATGCTGCATTAGTGTCAACCTTGCAATGGAGTAGACTTGCCTTAGGCAGACATTCTTCATCCCTTCCTAGCTCATGATGTCCCTCCTTGAATCATACCAATATTTGCCTTTGTCTTTGAGGGAAAAGAGAACAAGGTCAACCAGATTGTGTCATCACTAGTCATCGATGTCCTGAAGGTGGAGCATACTTCAAAAAAGGAGTCTGAGTGTTTGTAGGGTCTCTCACTCTCCAATCCATAGAAGATGGGAAAGTTCCCAAGAATACATGGAGGGATGAATAATTTCTCCCCTGACATTTGATCAACTCTATTAGCAATTGGTAATTTGTAGTTTCTAGGCATGAAGTAATCTTGAAGTGGCTTGTGAGGTGCAATTTGGCCTTCCATTTGTCTTCCCTGAGTGGCTTGTCACTTGCAAAAGGCACAACCAAACAAAAGATACCAAGCTACCAAACCAATATTACAAATAATACAAAGAATAAAGAATAAAGAAGAGAAATGATGAGGGAAGTAGGAAAAGATCAAAGAAAAACTAACTAGCTAGGACGAGCACCTTTCTCCCCAGAAATAGAGTCAAAAAGCCTGGTCTATTTCTCAAACACAACAAAATAAATTAGAAAAAGATGATGCCAAAGGGGAGAGTCAACACCACAACTACTAGGTAGATATAAAACTTTCTATCCCCGACAACAGTGCCGAAAATCTTGGTGTGTTTCTCAAATGTAACAAAACAAACTGGAAAATGATGGTGCCAAAGGGGAGAGTCAACATCACAACTAATAGGTAGATATGAAACTTTCTATCCCTGACAATGATGCCAGAAAGTTTGGTGCATCTCTGATAATGGTGTTACACACTACTCAATTGGAGTTTGAATAGATGCAACTTTGTGAGTAGTCACATACAAGGGGATCACTTTCAAAATTTATAAGGACCTAGACAAATGTATTCACATACACCAAAACACTACACTCGCAAGTTCACACGGTTGTGTCATAGTATAGGAGGGCAGAAAGTATAGGGTCAATCCACAGGGAGAAAAGGGGGTACTAGAGCTAGGTTAGTTTTTGGGCTAGGTTCCTACTATGGAGTCTTTGGTTTAAGGGTTTTAAGTTTGTTTTGATTTATTACACCAAGTTGAGAAAAAAAGAAATTAAATAAAAACAAACAAGATTAAAACCTAAGTTAAGCATAGATAGTTAATTCTAGAATAGGCAAGATAGGGATAGAAAACAAGTCATGGTAAGGCAGGAAAGAGGAAGTTTACACTAAGCTAGCAAACTAAGAACAATAGTAATTTAAATACCTAAACTAGCAAGAACAAAGTAAGAACAAGGCAAGAAGCTAACTATGAAAGTATAGAACAAACTAAGGTAACACTAACTAAGCAAGGTGGGAATTAGGGTTTTAAAGCAATAAAGGGGTGTGTGGGCTATTTGGGCGATGCACTTATCAATTAAGTTGGGGGTGACATGTGAACATTATGCTTTCATTTAGATTATGAAACCAAACAACAAGCTAGAGTCTAATGAATTATCTAAACTACTAACTGGCCATGGATATGCTAGGTTGTATATAGGGAACTAGTCCCTAACACCTTGTACTACCCTTACGAGGCTCAATTGGGTAATGGTTTAGGTGAAATTCAACCAAAGTCTAAAAAAGCCTAGGTTTCTAGGTTAGATGATCTTAGGATGGTTAGGGGTTGAGGTTAGTAATGGGAGTGGAAGTGAGGTCTTAGGCCTCCCATCACCCACATCATAGCCTTGAGAAAGCTCCATGCTAAGCATACTAAATTCATCTAAAATAGATACTTATATCTCTCAACTAGGGTTAGGAGAATTGATTAGCATGTAGGAATATGGGTAGCTAGCTAGGTATCCATGAATCGGACCTAAGAGCACATCCCAAAATTCATACATATAAGTAATTTTACTAGATTCCTAGGTGATTTCAAGAACAAACCAACAAGCAATTCATGAAGAGTGGGATATAAATAGAACATAATCATTAGCAAACAATATTACAATGTTTACATATCATTTACCCCAACATGGTATCAAAGTAGCATTTTTGACCCCAAACAGCCCACCCAAGGGGCCTAGCTACTCATGGAAATGCAAAATACAAAAAGAAAGGAGAAAGAGGCAGAAGAAGCCATGGATCTTGGTGTAGATGGAGTATTCCTCCTCTTCAGCTACTGCAAGATGTCCTCCTCCTTCCAAGATGCAGGGGCATGGGTGATCGTGGAATGGGGTCAAAACACTAGAGAACTAGGTTTTGGTGGTGGAAATGGTGAAATGGAATGGAATGGAGGTGGAAATGGAATGGAATGGGTGGCATACAAAAATGGGGATCTAGGAGGTCATAAAAGGTAGATAGGGATGTCCAACCTCATGCTAGAGCCACCACCCAATTATATAGAGGTGGTGGGGAAGCATTAGGTTAAGTGGGGGTAAAATATGTAGAATAGTGCAAAAAATTGGGTAAATTTATGAGTAGCATGGCCATGCAATAGGTAGCATGGTCATTGTGGATGGGACTAGCCATGGTGGGAAAATGGAATGAATCAGGGAATTTTGGGTTTTGGGGCTGGTAGCATGACCGTTCTGACCAACACGGTCATGCTGGGAATTTCTAACACGATCGTTTTGGCTAGAATGGTCGTTCTGACCAATTGGGTGAATTATTCTGCTTGGGGCATGTCCCAGAATGGCCATTCCTTGGTAGCACGACCATTCTGGGGTCCTTCCCCTGCATATGAGTCTTGAAATTGGTTATCCATGAACGTTATTGGTTCAATACATTCTTTGACCACTTGGGGTAGGTTGGGGGTGGTTTTGGCCTCATTTTGGGCTCCTCCAAGCCTGGGGAAACCCTATATTTAACCATCATAACTATCTTCCATAAATTAGTGTTCAAAGTACCTATAAAACATACAAAAACCATTCATAAGTGCATTTGATTGTAAAACACGTATTGAGGAAAATAACATACAATCTAACAGATAGATGTGATTGAAATGTAATCTGACACAAGATGAATCCCTACTATAGGGTTGCATCAATACCTAAGGTAGAATTCTCTATCCCCTCCTCCTTATTGTTTAGTTCCTCTAGGTTGAGGGGAAATTCCTCTTCCAGTTTCTAGGCTGGTCACAGTGCTAACAATTGTCTCCCTTATTTACTCCTTCATTTGCCTTGAGTGCTGAAGACTTGGGCAACTAGCCAGCTATATAACCCTTCATTGTTTTTCATTTAGACTTCCCCTTTTGTTTGTTGATCATTATTACAGACATGGGCTGTTCTTTCTTCATTTATGCCTCAACTATTCTCAACATGCCAAGTAACTCTGTCAACGACTAGTAAAAGTCATTCATGTTGTAGTTCATGACAAACTAACTGCATGACTCTGACAGAGAATGCATAATCACATTAGTGGATAACTCATGACCCAAAGAGAATCCCATACTTAAAAGGTTCTCCATGTACCGAATGATCTTGAGCACATGCGGACCTACGGGATCTCCTTCTGCCATGTTATATTTAAACAATTCCTTAGAGACATCAAATCTCTCTTGTCTTGCCTAATCTTGGAACATGTTCTTAAGATGTGTGACTATCTCAATAACATACATTTTCTCATGATGTCTCTACAACTCATAGTTCATGGAGGACAACAATAGGCATTTTACATTAGTGGCATGTTCACTATGCTTATTATATGAATCCTTGTCAGCCTTTGGTGCACTAGGAAGAGGTTCTTCTGGCTCTGGTGTCTCCAAGTCATAGAGCTTGCTCTCCTGTGTGAGAATAATTCTCAACATCCTAAACCAGTCATGGAAGTTATTCCCATTCAACTTGTCCTTCTCAAGGACTTATATAGAGTAAATGTGTTGTTGTGTGCTGCCATTTGATTCTACAAGAGAAAATTGCAATTTTGTTAAAAAATCATTTTGATTTGATTTGATTTGTATTTAATTAGGCCTTTAATTAACTATCATTCTCATTATCTTTTCAAATTGATAAGCCCCAATTATCAATTCTAAATATTGTAGCACATAAACTTCTAGTGAGCCAAGATCCAAAATAATTCAATTATTACCCGGGCAACACCAACGTCCATAATCAATGGTTAAGGTCGATAATGTTTACCAATTGTGTCTTATGCAATTCTTAGATATATGGTATGTGCAACTCCTTGCCATAGGCATTTTCATGTCTTTAGGTTCTTACTCATTAAGGACACCACATTAAGCCTTAACTGAAAACCCAACACGAAGGAAATTCACCCCGCTTGGTGATGCAACCCCATTCTAGGGCATCATCTTGTGTCTTTTTGCATCATAATCACATCTAGACATCATGAATCACAAGTCAGTTTCCCAAATCTGAACTTTTATACCAAATTCACTTATGGCTACTTTTTCCATGTTTTAGGGCATTGGTGTATGCATTGGATGCAAAGGAGAGAGATGGGTCTAAATCTTCCCTGAGCATTCCTTGGATGTACAAGATTTGATCTAAAGAAATTAGCAGCCATTTAATGAAGATTGGAGCCAAGATCAGTAGCTTGGGCCCCTACCTCGATCGTGCTAAATCACCACGGTCATGGTGAAATGGCCCAAAAAGTCATAATGAAGTCATAAGGTTTGTACATGAATGCCCATGACTGTGGTCACCCAAAATGGCCATGGCAACTGAAGACAACATGACCATGACCGAAGCTCTCCATCACACCTGTGGCCCCACACCATGACTGTGATCGAAGCTCTCCATCACCCCTGTGGCCCCATGCTACGACCGTGCTGCAATGATCCAAAAATCAATAGTGAACCTATATTAAGTATACATGAATGGCCACGATCGTGACCATCAACGTGACCCTGGCCCATGAAGGCTACCTCACTTGTGCTACCACACCACCCTCATGGTGAGAAGAAGACAAGACAAGCATAAGAAGTAGAACGACTGTGGCACCTTCCTCCAACACGGTTGTGCCACCCAGTACAACCATGGTACCCTCTACCTAACATGACCATAGAACCCACCACGGCTATGGCCACCCCATATATTTCCCTCTACCTCATAGCATACCTCCACCATGCCTGTGTCATTCCCCATAATCGTGTCATTCAACCCCCACCACGACTGTGGTGATGACCTAACATTACCCAACTTTTCTACTGCATTTCCATTTCTGCCCCCACTTAACTTAGTGCTTCCCCACCACCTATATATGCATAGGTGACAGCTACAACATGAGGTTAGCCTCTCTTACCCACTCCTTATCCACTTCCTAGCATTCATTTTCACCGTCCTTACATTCAAGAGCTTCACCTACCTCCCACCTTCCCTTTCCACCCAAAAGCCCTAGTTTTCTAGGGTTTTCCATTATAATCCCCCATGTTCTCATACAATTTCCATCTTTGTAGGAAGGTGCTTCATTATACACCAACTAGGAGGTGAATGAAAAGAATCTTCCATGAGCTCCATGTCCTTCTACCTCTTTCTTCTCTTCTTTTTGCTCTTTTGTTTAGATATGAGTAGCTAAGCCCCTTGTGGTGGGTTGTTTGGGAAAAAATGATACTTGTTTTTGGAAATAGGTAAAATTGTATTGCTAAAAGAAAGTATGGCAAGCTATACAATTACAAAAAGGCATTAAGTGCCACCTTGATGCTAATAGGGGCATTATCTACAAAATCCCCACTACAATTTGGAATGTGTACTTAAATTAGTTTTCATCTCTATTCTAGATGAAAAAGATCAACATATGTTCTTACTAATGCATTTCAAAATACACAACTGATCATTAGTGTCATTGTTGTGAATTCTTCTATTTCTTTCTCTCCATATGTGGTAGCACACACATGCTAGCATTAGTTTGCCAAAGTTGGTCTACTTGTTTTTGTTATTATATCTTCCCCTTAGGAATGTTGTTAGGGACCTACTATCCCCACTCATTTCTTAGACATGTAAACTTCCAAATATTCTTGGTGAAAGAGCATCTGAAGAATAGGTGTGTGATTGTCTCCTCTCTGTCATTACACATGCAACACTACAAGTCTACTAGAATTCCCCAACCTACCAACTGATCTTTAGTAGGTAGCCTATTCAAGAGAGCACTATATAGTAGGGTGATCTATTTTAGGCAATGAAAATGAACCCAAATGACCTGATGCTACAACACGTCAAGTTTTACTGGCATGTTGATTCTAGGTAATGTAGGAGAGCTCCTAACATAACCCATATAATCAACATGGTGAAAGCCCCCCCCCTCTCATACAGTTCTCACATTCTTCTCCATATCTTGGAATGAATACCATGTTCATTTAAGGTAATGGAATCCCCATATATAGTCCTCATCCATTTCACCTATACATTATTAGGATGGTAGGAAAATTTATCTATAACTTTCAGAGTACAATTCTCCGTGATCTTGTAGTAATGAGTAAGCCAAAGCCCACCCTTCCTGAATGACTTAGAAATGGTGTCCCAAGCAAAACCATGGATCCTCCCACCCCATATAAACACATCAATGATGGATTTGATCCTACTAAGGCAAGTTTTAGGAATGTCACACAAATTGCCAACATAGTAGATAATGCTTTAGATGACAGTTGTAATCAGAACCATGTGACCTGCCGTAGAGATGTTAATCCCAGACCATTTATCCACCTTATCCTTGATGGAGTGAACCATCATACTAAACTCTCTTGTTGTGCCCTTACCTCCTGCTATGGGGACTCCCAAGTACTTAGTCGGTCAAGTACCTTTCTTCACACCCATTTCAACTCTTAGTTTCCCTCTCTGAGAGTAACAAGACTTGGAGTTAAAAGATATGAGACTTAATTTCACTAATGTATAGGCCAGTAACACAAGCAAAATTGGTTAGGACTTTTTTATATTCCTTCATTTAGTTAGCATGTCCTGCTGAAAAAAGGAGCACGTCGTCGACAAAAATATGGGGTGTAATTTGCCTTGACACCCTTGACTTAAAAGTCTTCACATTTCCCCTATCTTCAGCCAGCATGTTAAAATTTGTTCGGCCCTCATGTCTTAGCCCATTAGAAGCACAGAATAATCCCGAAGGAGCACTGTTGACCAACAATAAGAATGATATAGTTTCCATGCACTCCTTCATCGAAGAAATTCACATCTCAGAAAACACCAAGGATTCCATAATAGCCAAAGATCATTCCAATTAATGAAGTCGTACACCTTTGTTATGTCTATCTTGACAAGCTTTGGAGGTGGTCCTTTGTTTCTTGAAGTCAATTAGGAATTCTGAGGCTAGTAGGGCACAATCAGCAATCCTTCTACCTTCAATGAAAGCATTTTGTTTAGGAGATATAATAATCGGTAGAATTCTTTTCAATCTGTCCATTAGGAACTTGGAAATCATCTTGTGGAGTATTGAACAACACACTATCAGTCTTTAATCTTATATAGTTCTAGTCTATTTGGATTTTGGTATTAGCTTGATGAAAACATGATTCACTACTCTAACTATATGACAACCATTCAAGAACTATTTAATGGCATTACAAACATCTATTTGAATGACTTCCCACATTGTCTAAAAGATCTTACTATTGAATCCATCGGGCTCTTGACCCTTTGAGTGATGGATGGAGAGGATGACAAACTTAATCTCTTCATTAGTGGCTGGTTTTCATAGTTCAACATTCATGGCGTAAGTTACCCTTGAGCTAGTAGGTGGTCATTATTATGGCTGAAGTAGGCTTGTTCCTAGTTGTAAAGATTTTAGAAGAACTTTACAACTTCCTTTACAACCTCCAAATACCGTCCAATGACGTGACCCTCTCATTAATAAGTTCATGAATGGTTTCAAACATATCCTTCTTCTTAATATCCAAGTGGTAGACCTTGGAGTTATGATCTCCACCAGTTATCCATCTTAGCTGACTTCTTTTCTAGAGGTAAATCTCATCTTCTTTCTCTAGATGCCTTAGTTGAGCCTCTTCCTTTCTCTCCTCCATAATAGCCAGGACATCTAGAGAGTGCATTTGGACATTACACACAACCTTCTCATAATGTTTCATGGCTACTTTGGTCAGGTTAGATAGGTTTACCTTATCTTGGATGAACTTTTTAGAGCCTTCTCAGTGTTCTACAGTTTTTTAAGAACAACCAACTAGGGGTTTTTCCCAAACATCTATCTTCCAACTTTCTTCCACAATATTCTTGAATCCCATTCAATCACACCAAAGATTGAGAAATCTAAAGGCTTAGAAGAGAGTGAGGGAGGGTGAGATCTAGTCTCATCCATGCATGATCACTGAAATGGTGGGATCCCATCTTAATCACATCTTGAGAGAAGAGACTCAACCATTGGTCGTTCACCAGACCTCTGTCAAGTTGGCTAGCAATCATGTGTCCCACACCTTGTTTGTTAGAGCAAATGGTGATGCTTTCAATCGACAAAAGCTCCAAAATCTTTGCAGCATCCATGGTGTCATTGAAATCCTCCATGACCCTCTCCAGTACAGGTAGACCCCCAACCTTCTCTCTTTCTCTCCTTATGTTTTTGAAATCTCCAAAAAAGGCCAAGGGATCTCATCTTGAGAGGCATTTCTGATATCATCCCAGAGTTTTCTTCTATCCCACTCCAAATTCTCATCATAGATGCCAGTGAAAGTACTAGAGAACCCACCTATGTTTAAGAAACTCAAAGTGATAGTTTGGTCCGTAATGTAAATGGGTTCAATCTGCCATATAGTTGGGTTCCAACCCACATCAATTATACCCCCTTCAACCTTTTCCAGGTTATCTAGGGTATGCCAGGTTTTTGGAAACATAGATTTGACTCTACTTCCCTCTGATCTATTGATCTTTATCTTGAAGCAGATGACTAGATCGAGCTTCATGTCAATTAGTATCTTTCTGAATCTCCTTTGAGTCTTAGGAAAAGACTCTCCTCACACATTCAATGCAGAGATAGACATTACATTGGGTGTTTGTCCCCTCCTCCTCCACTGGAGTTGGGGCTATTATTCTTCTTATTGGTCATTGATCTCCTCATACTCCTTGGAATTCAGCTTCAGGTAACTCCCAAGTCTGCATCTAACTCATGGTATTCCATCTACTGAAGGGCAACGAATTGGTTGAGCAACACTAGATATTTTAGGCATATGGTTAGTCGATCATTGAGATCTCCCCTCCTGCCTCCACTCAAGGTTCGTGTTAGTCTCAGGAGTTTCTATAGACACCTCCCGTATATCCTATGATTGGTTAGTAGTTGTGTCAGTATGGATGTCCCCCTCCTTCAAGACATCATCAATCACCACAATGGTCTTTGACACCTTGGTATGCTCCAGTGAACCATCATAAAAATTATCAGTAGTGGTCTTTTATTCCCCAGACTTAGCCTAGTTATGACGTGGTTTCCACTTCCTCTTAACCATGGCCTTCGAGCAGACAACACATGGGGTGAGGAATATGGTCTCACTACGGGCACCAGAGCATCACCCGTTGCTATGAACAAAAACCTTACACTTGGAGAACCTACGAGGTAGAGCTTCATACCTGACATTGATCTCCCACTCATCATTATTTGGTAGGACCACCATAACCTTCAGGGGTAGTTCTTCTTCAACCAAAATGTCAAAACAAAATCTAGCACATTTAAGTATTGATCCATCCAAACTCCTGTTATTTTTCCTAGGCTCACCAATGACATGCACAAACACAAAGATGGCCCTCGGTACCCAGTGCTTCCCCATGTCAAACAATGACACCCAAACTGGTCCATTCTTGACTGTGGTTCACTTGATATCAAACATTGACATCAACCTTCTCATAAGGACCAATTGGTCATCAAAGAACTAAGGTCCACCATGTGTGATTTCTTTCAGATCATTGACTGATGCAAAGCAAGCTAGAATCAATCCACTCACCATAGTGAATACCTCCAACTCCTCCTTTGGTTGCCATGATTGTATCATCCAACCTTTTAGTTGGTTGATGTTTTCCTCTTTCCCCCAAATTTGGATGATGGCCAGGTACTTGTGGTACAAGTAGTCATGCATCTCGTCCATGATTGCGGATGTGAATCTTGTCCAGGGTCTCCAATCACCCTCCTTGAAGAAGACCTTCTTACGGTCAGTAGAAACAACACCCCACATACGTGGCAGAGGACCCTGAATAGTCTTCACCCTATCCCTAGCTTGGGTAACATCAGAAATCAGATGGCTCCAGGTAGCTAAGGGTTAGATTTGGGAATGTTGGAGGTAGAGGTAGAAGTAGGTGAAGAAGAGGTGAGATAGGAGGTGTTGGCATCCTTAAGGGAGGCCTTGACGGTGGTGGAGGCTAGGTCACCCTTACCCGCCATGGAAGCCCAAGGGTGAACTCTATGATTTCATTCTATGATGGTTGCTTGCTATTTATATCTCACTTCCCATGATGCTACTAGTGGGTGTTGCTCCTAGGTCCAACTACTGGATCCCTATCTAGAACCCCATCTCACCCTACATATAATCCTTCTCCTACTCCTAGGTGTGTGATCTAAGAAGCCAGTATAGGATTGATTGGTGTAATTGCCTAGGAGTTTGTTAAAATCTAGGTGGTGAGTAATGTAGGGTAAATACCCTCACCTCTACCCCCAATTCTACCTTTGGCTCCCAATTACACTAAGCAATCCTATTTTAGAAACCTATATTAGTGAAATCCTAGTGAAATATATCATATACCTTCGGCTAACCAATAGTGTAGCGTGATTTCTTAGCATTTGACTGGTTGTTTGGTTTAGCAATCTAGAAGTAATGATTAAGCTTGCTTGTTCTATCTTTCCCCAAATTGGAATCTTAGTGTCATTACCAAATGGCCCACCTATCTTTATCATTGCTAAAACTCATCTTGTTAACTTATCTTGATCATTCTACTTAGTTGCTTGCTTTTAATTACCTCTTAGTCTATTGTTAAGTTCCTACTAGTAAGGCTTTTCTTGAGTAGTTAGTGCTCTTTTAATCTTGCTTGTTTTGATATTTCTAGTTAGTTGTAGTCTAGGTCATTAATTGCTCTAGATCCTTAATTGCTAGTGTAATGTAGTCTCTTGCTCTTTCTTAGTTAATTGTCTTACCTTGTTAATTAGTCTTAGCTTGTTTAGGGTAACTTAGGATTTTTTGATAATCTATTTTCCTTCTTGCCTTTTATTGCTTGCCTCCGTAATTTAATTAAACAAACCATCAACAAACCCTAAAAACCCTACTCTCTGCATTAGGAACATAGCCCACTCTAACCTAGCTATGTCCCCCCTATCTCACGGTGAATCGACCCTTTACTTACCTCTCACCTATACTACAATATGACCCCATGGTCTTGTGGGCGATATATTTTGGTTTGTATAATTGTGTTAGTTTAGGCCCCCCCTTATAAATATCAAAAGAACCCAAGTGTGTGAAAACACACCAAGCTTTATAGAACCATTGCTGGGGAGTAGAGGCACTCTGCCTAGCTAGTTAGGGTAGAGTAGCATTTCCTACTGCCCTCACCATTGCTATTATTTATTCTTTGTTTACTTTTACATACTTACCTTCTAACTTGTCTGTTATTGTTTGTATATGTATTATGCAAATGACAGTTGTGCATGTTTGGTAGACGTTCAACTTCTACTACATTGGTTTCCTTCAACCCTGAGATAGGTAGAAGAAGATGTCAACACTGATGCAAGCAACACCAAGCCACTGAATTGAAAGGTCCTGATCCTCATGATGAAGCCCAAATTCCACCACCCAAATGCCCTCTCCATGACTACTTCAGTTTGAGGAACTACACATCCTCAATCCCCACCCTTGTTGATTAAATGTTGGGTCAACAATTATCCATCCCACCAGCCCTTCTTGAACTCCTTCCCACTTACTATGAGATGGAGAATGAGAATCCCTACCACGAAAGGCATCAAGGGTCATGTTATTCCATTCTTGCTTGAGAGTGCTAGCTGCATCAAAATTCTTACTATACCATTGAAGATTCCACAAAGTGACCCACCTTTTATTGAGAAGGTGACTCCTAAAATTCCACCTTTGTTGTTTGATACAACCCCACTTGTTCTATCCTTGTTTGAAAATGAAGAATCTACTGTCCCACCATTTTATGGAAATGTCATAGGAACCCAAAGTTTCACCGTACCAACCATTTTGAAAGATATAAGGTTTGATATGCCATTCTATGAGGAGCCCATGACAACCTGAGCTCCACCTCATGAGACAAGAATTTCCATCATACTACCCCAAGGTCCACAACTTTCTATCGAAGGTATTGATACAAGTGGGAAATTTTCAGATGATGCCTTAGAAGAACTATCCACCAAAGTCAGAATAGTTATGCTTGGATCTTTTTAGAATCCTTGAAATAAAGGATGGAAGTCATCCAAACATTCTTTTCCTTGGATAAGGACGTTTTAATGGGAAGAAGGAAAGTGGTATTGATGGCACTCAAAGAAATCATAGCTACAAAACATGCAAACTTCATCATGGGATGTGCCTCTCCAGAGAAAAGGGATGACCCCAGAACCCCTCTTATTACTTACTACATCAATCACTGAACTATTGAGCATGCTCTCCTAGATCTAGGCTCAGTCATGAGCATGATACCATTTTACATCTACCTGTAGTTGGTCTTAAAGAAAGTGGAACCAACCGATTGTGTCATAATAACGGGGGATGGATCTAGGAGAACACATATGGGAATGTTTTTAGATGTGATATTGAAATTGGATAAAAGGGTAAACATTACCTTTCCAACTAATTTTTTTATCATGGACATTGACCCACTGGGGGAGAAAGATTATAGTATCTTGGTAAGGGCCTTCTTGTCCATAGTTAGGGCCAAAATCAACATGCATGTAGGCCTTCTGACAGTCACTTATGGAAGGATGAAGAGGGACTTCTTTATGTTAACTGAGGAATAAAGATACAAGTTGGGTGAAGATGATCTAGGCACCAATCTAGACTACCCTGATCCCCTGGAACAGTGGAGGGAAAGTCCTTATTTCAAATCATTGTACACTCTATGGGATGAAGCCCATCTCATTTGAGCTTTAACAAGGGTTACCTTATAGGAGGAAGGAAACATCTGGGGTGTGAACGCTTGATGAAGTAAAAGAAACAAGCCTGGATGTAGGCTATAAATTTAGCACCAGTGGGAGGCAACCCGTGTGGTTTGATATTCTTGAACCTTGTTTTTTTTTCATATTTTTATTTTTCCATGAAACACACACACACCACACTTGATAGTTATTTCTATTTGTAAATCATGTAGTATAGGTACAATGGAGGAAGGTTGATGTCTGAGGGGGCTAACCAATGAGGAGATCCAATGAAAAGGGAACTTTACAAATTAGTAGTAAAGCTACAATATGGAGTCTAGAACGGTCATTCCATGCAACATGACCATGTGGCTTACAAGTCTTTCATAACTACCATCACACTTCCATAAGATATATAGCACTCCATGCTTGGCATGCCTACACATATAGATCAAGATTTTCATGTGTGTTTTTAATGGAAAGCGTCTTTAACTTAATATGTTTGATTAAGGGATTTCATATATTAATATATATATTTGTATCCAATCACCACCTACTATAGTATGTATCATATACATGCTATATACCACAAATGTAAACATGTAATATAAACATTAGGGTGGTTATGGCCATACTAATGCAATTCCTTGGAACCACAAGGAATTACTACCACCTAGATCTACATCACATGCATGAACTTGTTTTGGTGTAGATCTATGCTTGAACCAATATGGGATGATTAGTTCAACCCTTGAACTGGTTGGCTCACCTCTCAGTCTTTCAGTTGGTCTGTCAGACCAGTTGTCAGGACTCCTATCCAAGCAATGCTTGGATCCCTCCAAATGGTCAGTTGGGCCACCAACCGATTGGTTCATCTCCTGTAGTGGTAATCCAAACGGTCAGCTCATTTTATGTCTAACTTCTTCTTCGTCGTAACAAGAAAATAAATTATCTTATTGCTATTAAACTTTTATATGGTAATGAGAAACCTTGAGTTACTTTCGAGGGAGCAAAGGAAGGAATAAATAATAATTCTACACTGGGAAGAAGAAGGTAGAGGCTTGGTATGAAAATTGAGACACAAATAGGAATAAACAAATCATCCAACCATAAATAGATATTTGGGTTATTGGTCATAACCATGCTACACATCCATCGTCAAATTCAATTTTAGGGCAACATGAGTAAATTGCATTTATATTAGTTTGGGATTGCATGTGGTCTTTAATCTGATAAGCATATTAGTCATTTTAGATATTCACATCCTATGCAATAAATAAAAGATTAAAGCCAAATTTGATTGTATCAATTAAATCCCAAAACATAGTAGATTGATGTGGATCTGATACCATTGTTGGGAAATATGGCATCAGATAGGTAGTGGAAACAAAAAAATTTATCTACCATATTACCCATTAATAGACTATCACATCAAAAACTATGTAATCAGAAGGATGGTTTACAAGGTCATACTTGGTCTTGGAACAAGTCCAATGGCAATTCCTTATTTCAGTATGGGGCTTTCTTTAAGTCACGCTCGAACACGTCTATAGTAGCTCCTGATTGATCACCACAAACAACATCCTAAAATCGTCCTCCTAGTAGGAAAATCTCCATGCCTCTAGAGTAGTCCACACGGACCACCAAAAACTCATGTTTCTCTAGTTGAATAACCAGGAAGGAGTTTTCCCACTCTGTTGGTGTACTAGCACCAACTTTCTCTCCCACAATTGTTCTCCCTTACTATCCCTCCTTTTATCGGGTATGACTTGCCCGGGTTCTCTTTGTTACCACAACTAGACAAGACAAACAATTTTCAGAGGAAATTGAGTTATGTTCTGAGAAGGCCCCAATACCCCTCTATTTAAAGGAGGGTTAGGGTTAGGGTTCTCAATCTTTATGGAAGCACAAGGGACTAAAGTTTCATGAATTTTTACAACCTACAAGAAGCAAAATGGTTAGTTCACTAGTGAATCGATCGGTTAGAATGTGAGTCAATTGGTTCAACTCTTGAACCGGTCATTTCATCACATTTCCCAATCAAAATTATTTTTGCAATTCATATCACATTTAATGCAGAACATGATGTGAATTAATTGAATTGATCCACCAAATGCTCAGTTGACAACCTGAGTTGATCAGTTCATGGACCTGAGTCGATTGGTTAACTTTATAAATCGGTCGGTTCACTGTCCAAAATGGCCAAAGTTGGTTCAATTGACCTGACACACTGAAATGATTGGTTCAATACTTGAAACAGTCAGTTCTCAGTTCAATCAGCCAATATTCAACCAATGTTGTTTAAGTTGAATACTTAAATCTTTACTAATCAATTTTAAACCATATTCATGAATTAACTCCTATTTCAAGTGTATCCTAGGTGTGTGACCCTATAGGTTCTAGGTGACATTGGCAGTGTATGTGCATAACCCATTTATGACATCACAAGCAAAGACACATAATTGCTACCCAAGTAATTGGAAAGTTTGAAAACAACTTCACCCTACAATTTTTTATTGGTGTTATAATGATTGTATAATTCCTTTGTCACTGATATTTAGATTAAACTCAAGGAATGGAATCATCATCCTTTCAATGTTCAATCCACGTTATTTGAACTAAAGAAGACTATCTGATATATATGTGACCAAAATATCATACATTGATTCAAATGTGCATGCACATGCTTTTTTCAGACTCACTTATCAAGTGGAAATAATATCAAACTTCCATAGGAGGGACCAATCCCGTCTACATCACTCACTATCATTCCCGTGTGTCACAATGCATCCAATCATCCCTTTATGACAACCCTTATTTGAGGTCATGGTGGATGATGTCAAAGTATAATGAACGACATGTGATAAATGTAGTGATCTCAGGTCTAAACACCACAATCACCATGTTCACTATGAGAGATGACTATGACCATTGAGAATGTCATTATTTATACATTCATTATGTTTCTTCATTATCTCATAACTGAGTGTAACATAATAAATTAAAAGTTTACCTTCATTATTAATCAAATCATTTATATGATATTCCATCTCAATCATCATATGATTGGCTCTCTAGGCATACATACCAACAAACTCCCACTTGCACTTAGAGACAATCACCCAAAAATCTCATTCTTAGTGATTTAAACTTACCCATCATGTTTTTTTTGTGCAAGTGCTAATCCAGCATGTTAGCAATATTTTCCTTTAGTCGGTATATTTCATGTTTCTCATATCTTCATTGTACGACATCTCATATGAGATGGAACTACCATAATATGCTATCTGATATTTCTTGCCTAACTAGTAGGTCCATTATTGTCATAGTATCTATATTCTATCATGAATGGTTGTAACATCTATAAGTTCATCTATATGAACTTCTAGATCCATAGAGTATCCACTGTTGTGTTCATAACACCATGATACTCGACTTCCATTATAGAAATTAAATAATGGTATGTAGTTTGGAACCCTTTCCAACTCAAAACTCTTATTCTAAGATAAAACATAATTTTATATTACGATCATTATCTGTCATTTTGGAAGCTTGCATCAGTGTAACCCTTTACACCCAAATCTTCCTTATTGATATTATATAGAAATTGATCCTTTAGTGCTTCTCCAGTACTAATGGATGCTCTTTATGGTATTCCAATGACCTTCATTGGAATCTGACTAATATCTTCTATCATGACTAATACATACAAAATAATGGGGTGAGCATGTTAGCATACATGTTAGATCCAACTGCTGGTGCATATGGCATCTTACTCATGTCTTTGCATTATTTAAAAGAATCAAAACATAGGGTTCTTGAGAGACCAATCACATGTATCATGGACTATTCTCTCTCCCTAGATCATTCACACTGAACCCTTTCAACATCTTGCCAATATATGTGTTCATACTTAGGTTAAGAAACTTTCCAGAATTATCTCTATAGATCTTAGTTCCTATCACATAGGATGTTTCATCTAATCCTTCATGTTGAAGGTGTTTTCCATGCCATGTCTCTATATTTAGTGTTGAGATTTTATTCCTCATCAATATGTGGAATATCTAAATGCTCTCATTGAATCTTTAGTAATCACATATTTCATCTTTTATCTCGACTATAGTCAAACTCTTAGAATTTCTTGTCAAAATAAAGATTCCAGCTCTGAGGTGCTTATTTCAATCTCTAGATTGATCTTTGTATGTTATAGACTTTATTTGCATTAATGGGGTTGTAAAACCTTCAGGATGTGTCAGGTGCACATCCTCTAAATTATTTCTTTAAGGAATGTGATTTTAATCTTCATATGTGAAATCTAATTGTCTTAATAAGCTGAAATGATAAGCATGTCAATTGGTGAAGGGATTTCTTAATGTTCATCGCTTTGAACTGGTTTGAAAACATGTTCAACCAATTTGTCCTTTTATATTATCCATGTCGGTCATTCTACTTGAAATCCAATTGTACCTTACGAGTTTTGACCATCTAGGTACTAAGGTCATACCTTGTTGGTGTCTGTGAATTCCATTCTAGATGTAATGGCCTTAAGCCATTTCTTAGACTTTGGTCCTTCAATAGCTCTTAGTTAATTGTTGGCTCATCATCCTATGATCAGATCATGACCTATCTGAGTTATAGAATTCTCAATCTTTTAATCTCAGACATGTTCAACTAGAACTACAAGTTTTGTGTTACAGAAGGAAACTTTGAGATTCCATAACAATTTGTGATTCTTCTTTTTCTCATTGTACCTCCTCGTTAACCTTAAACTTTTTGAGTTATACTTTTACTCCCATTGATTCTTTTAGAACTCAGCTATCCTAGTAATAAACATTTTATTATTGGATTGGGATTTAAAGGTAGTATTTAAAAAATTTAGATTCATATGGCATGTGGATAAACCTTTCAAGAAACTACTTGCATATATAAGGTCCAATGCTTAGGAACATATCGAGAATTTTCCCATACTATATCTTATATGTTGTCTAGAAAACCATTTTTGAAGGTACATTATTTTAGTGTAAAGCACATAAATATGAAGAAATTATAATATTATATTAAATGATAATCACATTATGACTCATCAGGATATGATTCCTTCTTTCTTATACATCATCATGTTTGAGATGGAGTTTGTTGCGATACACTATCACATTCTTTCCAGAAAGTCCTCAAACTATTGATGCAAAGTATTTTGACATTTGATCAAATTTTCTTAATACTATTATCAAAACTATACTCCATTTATAATCTTCTTGAACACTTCAAGAGATTCATGTTTGTATTACACCAAATACAAACCCCATATCGATTGATATCATGAGTAAATATAATAAAGTCAAAATAACTACCTCAAGAATTTATTCTAAAAAATCTTCATACATTAGTATGTATAAGCCCTAATAGAATGCTTGCTCTCCCACTACATCTAGCAAGAGGTTGTTTGTAATGTTGCTTGTATATAAGACTTGCATGTTTCTTATTGCTTCAATAATTAAAAGATTCTAGAAAAACATCATCATCTATTCTAGAAATGTGTTTCTCACATATATGCTCTAGATGACAATGCTATAGATTGTTTGAGTTATCAATTGTAATTCTTCAGGTATTCACATCATAAACATTAATCTTTAGATTCTTTCATATAAATATCACTAGACATTTAGAGAATTGTCATACAAGATCACAGTTGGTATGTATGCCCATTGAGTCATTATGAGCAATTGCATGGAGTCATATATTAATTAATCAATTAATATGATTAATTAGTTAGTTAATTAATTCCAGAATATTCTAATTAATCAACGAGCATTTTAATTAACATAGTATATCTATTTATCGATGGGTTTAGGAAACCCTACTTCCTCTCACCTCCTATTTAAAGGGGCTTGACGGTTGATATATTTACAAGATATTGAGAGAGGCTTTTTAGTTTACTCTCACGTACATAAACCCTAGCCGTCACCTCCTCAAGAGAGAAAGGAGAACACCATGACGCTAGCACATCATCGCACAAAGACTACTCCTTCCTACCAGCTTAGGAAGTATGATTGGAGTTCCAGTCCATCCACGTGGACAACGTAGAGATGCAGACACTGACACGCCTATGTTCAGAGGGAATGAATGACAGTTCATATGCTTTATGAGTAGTGTACATCACCGCATGAAAGGAGCACCGCCGGATCTTCCCGCGGCATATTTGGAGGATGGGAGAGGAGTATCGTCTGTGTAAGATAAGAGTGTTGCACACCATCGTGCACTTGGACATCATCAGACTTGCTCCACGTCAAGGTATATCATGTGAACACTCTTTCTAAATACTTTGTTGTCAACGAGATCTTGTTACGGTTTGTGTGGAAATATATTTTATTTTGTTGCTTCCAATGCACATGTTTCCTTTCACAAAACCCAGTAGTGGTATCAAAGCAACATCGATCTGTGGAGTATTTGTATTCATTTCAATATGATCGAATCAATGTATACTATTTTCTGTGGTTGCATGCAATGCAAACTTAAAACTGTTAATGTGCATATCTAAACCTAATTCCACATACGCCACATGCTTCTGATTTTGAAGTTTCAGACAGGGTTGACTATACAAAATACTAATTTTCTTAAGTGCACAGAAGAAAATTTTCATAGACCTTTCAGGGGCTCCACCCTTGAGACTCCATGAGGAGTGGCCTCCCCTCGACCCCCGCTTGTTGAACGGACAATGGGATCCCCGCACAGGGGCTTTGCCCCTTTGTACCCCATAGAGTCTGTGTAGGAGTTAAAATTTATTTAATGGGGAATGTCCCACATTAAAAGGACTACAATTTTAATATGTATGTACATATATGTAGATATACCTATGATATCATACACGTTGCCTTTAAAATCTATTTTATGTGGAGCATTCATGCACCGTTATGGCCTAGAATCCTCTTTTGTGAATGTTGTGAATGAATGTGGTTGTGAATATTGTGGATATGTTTGTTTTTAAATACTATGGATGTAAAATCATTGTACATGGATCCTTTGTATAAAGTATTTGTCTTGCATGTCGATCATCATCTCTTATTTCAAAGTGTAATTAATTCTTTCTCTTTATATTTTTACTCATATGATATAATAGAAATAGGATTAGTTTTAGTCTTTGTAAACTTGATGTAAGGAGGCCACTTAAAGATCCAACTCTAAGGATCTTCCATGGAGAATCAACCTGAAGATGCAATTATAAGAAGCAACCTGAAGATACAACTCCAAGGAGCATCAATGGAGAGGCAACTTGAAGTTCCAACCTCACAGAGAATCCATAAAGTTGTTCATTGTAATGCTAATCCTTACATGCTATTCATAGGTGTTGTTGCATGAGATGCATAAGACCTTAGGTGGACCATAATCCTTTATGGATCCAAAGGATTACAATAGTATGGCCATAACTGGTGTTTTTATGTTTGTGATTGCCTGTCTATCATTTTTGGTTATGGATATAGTAGTGTATGATACGTACTATAAGTATGTGGTGTTTGGATATGTATATGTATTAATAAAACCCCTCAATTAATAATATTAAGTTTTAATTTCCTTCCATAAATAGACACACATGAAAAGCTTGATCGACTATGTGTGGGCATGCCTCCGTGTGGTACACTATCTATCTCACAGAAGTGTGATGGTGGGTGTGTGGGTCTGCCTCCGAAGGGTGCATACTCATCATGTCGGATTATGGGTTGGACTTAACTAGGGAGCCTTAATAGGATCAAGTACCTAGAGGCACACAGATGCATCATGGCAAGGAGTTGTGCATGATCATCTATCCAAGAGTTGCATATGATGCAATTGGAAAAAGTTACCTACCTTAGTATTTGGTCTTTGACGCAAACTTTGGATGGGCATTGATCCAATTATTTTGATCCTACTCACTAGAAGGTTGTATGCAGAAATCTTCTGAGTTGATAGTGTGGGCTATCAATTTGAATAAAATAGTTGGAGCATAATTAATTTAAGGCCTAATTAATCTCACTTATCAAATCCTTACAAGTCAAAATGTTTTGGACTAAATGCAAACTTTTTCTTTTATAGCAATCAAATGGCAAACAACACTCACAAAGTCTCATTGTGATCGGTCCTTGAGAAGGACAAACTTATCAGAATCAACTTTTAAACTAGTTTAGGATGATGAGAATTGTTCTCGTACATGAGCATAAGCTCTATGTCCTTTAAACACCAGAGCCAACGGAACCCACCTCAAATGCGCCCAAGGCTGAAAAGGATGCATACAAGAAGCACCTTGATGACATCGTGGATGCCAAGTGCTTGATGTTGTGCTCAATGAACTATGAGTTGCAAGAGCATCATGAGAACATGAATGTCATGGAGATGGTAACACATCTCAAGTTCATGTATCATCATCATGAAATATAGGAGAGATATGATGTCTCCAAGGCTTTTTTCAAAAGACACATGAAAGAGGGAGACTTAGTTGGCACCCATATACTCACTTTGATTGGGTACATGGAAATCCTATCCAAGATGGGATTTCCCCTAGGTCAAGAGTTGACCACTGACGTGATTATGCAATCACTACCTAAATCATATAGTCATTTTGTCATGAACTACAATATGAAAAATCTTGACAAGCCGTTGTCACAATTATTGGGCATGTTGATGACAGCTGAAGCACAGGTGAAGAAAGACATGCCCAACTCTTTGATGATGACCAACACGACAAAGGGAAAGTCAAAAGGAAAAGACAAGGCTAAGAAAGATTCTAAAGCCAGGCATAAGCCAAAGTCACCCGTGCTCAAAGCTAAAGGTGGGATCTCCAAAGAAGGCAGTTATCACCATTGTCACTAGGATGGACATTGGAAAAGAAACTGTCCTCTCTACCTGGAGGAACTAAGGAAGAAGAAGAAGGGGATAGAGTTCTCCCCTTTAGGTATATACATTATTGAGATAAACTTAAATCTTTCTTCATCACGGGTACAGGATACCTGATGTGGATCTCACATATGTTCAAATATGCATGATCTGATAAGAAGTAAGCCTTTATGAAAGGACCAAGTTGAGTTGCGGGTCACTGATGGGGCAAGAGTTGCTTCCACAAAAATTGGAGTTTTTAGTTTATCTTTGCCTATGGGCCTTGTAATATAATTAGAGAATTGCGATTATGTACATGTCATTAACAGAAATATTATTTTTGTATCTTATATGGACAAGAGTGGATTTGAATTTCACATTAATAATGGAATGATTTCTATTTCTAAAGATGAGATCTTTTATGGAAATTCCCCTATGTATTATGGTATCTACTTGTTAGAACCTGGGACTAGCATGTACAACATAAATATTAAAATGCTAAAACTTGACAGTTCAAACAAAACATACTTATGGCATTGTCATTTTGGGAACATAAATGAGAAGTGCATATATAGACTCTATAAGGATGGTTATCTAGACTCTTTTGATTTTTAATTCAAGGTGTTGATTATGGCAAGACATTCTCACCAGTTACCATGGCTAAATCCATCAGGATCATGCTTGCCCATTGCATCTTATCATGACTATGAGATTTGGCAGATGGATGTTAAAACGACATTCCTTAATGGGAATTTACTTGAGGATGTGTACATGACATAGCCTGAGGTTTTTATCAATTCAAAGGAAGCCAATAAAGTATGTAAGCTATAAAGGTCAATCTATGGATTGAAGCAAGCATCTCAGAGCTAGGATCTACATTTTGATCAAGTAGTCAAAAAGTTTGGCTTTAGTTAAAATGAAGTGAACCTTGTGTTTACAAAAAGGTTAGTGGGAGCATAGTTGTATTTCTCATATTGTATGTGGATGACATACTATTGATGGGAAATGACATCCCTACTCTTCAGATAGTAAACGGTTGGCCGGGGAAGACCTTTTCTATGAAGGATTTAGTTGAAGCATCCTATATACTAGGAATGAAGATCTATAGATATAGATCTAAACGGCTTCTAGGCCTAAGACAGAGCACATACATTGACAAGGTGCTAAAGAGGTTTAGCATGGAGGGTTCTAAGAACGGTAACTTTCCCATGTCCCATGGGGTTACGATATCTAAATTCCAATGTCCTAGTTCATGTAATGAACGGGCACACATGAGTAAGATTCCATATGCATCAACGATTGGATCTATCATGTATGCAATGTTATGTACTCATCCTGATGGGTTGTATGCTTTGAGCATGATGAGCCGGTATCAGTAAGATCTGGGTGAATGTCACTAGACAGACATAAAGAACATCCTAAAGTACTTAAGAAGGACTAAGGATCAATTCTTGGTATACGAAGGCGAGGAAGAGCTTGTGATAAAGAGTTACACCGATGCTAGCTTCCAAATTGATAAAGATGACTATATCACAATCTGGATTTGTGTTTTACCTGAACAATGCAGCTGTGAGCTAGAAGAGTTCCAAGCAAGAGACAGTTGTTGATTCTATAATAGAGGCCAAATATATTGCAACATCTAATGTTGCAAAGGAAGTTGTGTGGATTAAGAAGTTCATTTTTGAACTTGGAGTGGTTCCAAGCACTAGTGATGCAATTGAGTTATTTTTCGACAAAGAACCAAAATCACACCATCATTTCAAACATATTATATGATGGTTCCATATCATACAAGAGATCATACAGTGCGAAGATGTGAAGATTTGTAGAATACCTATAGAAAGTAATATGGCTGACCCACTCACAAAAGCACTTTCACAATAGAAACATGACAGACATATTTGATCACTTGGATTGAGATTCATGAGTGATTGGGTATAAGAGAAAGTGAGAATCTGTTGGTATGTATGCCCATAGAGAGTATCATTTGATGATTGTAATGGGATACTATGTAAATGATTTGTAATACTATATTGATCATATCAATAAAGGCAAGTTTGTAATCTATATATTTATATTTTATATTGTGAGATGACCACAAAAATTATAGATGCCTACAGAATAATATACTGGATGACATATGTCTTCAGGTTGATGACTTGAACAATGAGATCATATGTATGCTAAGAGTATGTATTCATGTTTTGTCCATAGTCAGTTGTTATGGTGGAAATATCCATAGACATCAATAACACATAAGACTAGACTGTGTGTTGGTTGATGGAAGAATCTCATTATCCATGATATGGAGATGTCAAACCAAATACATAGATACTTGTTAGAGAACATTGTATCAGATAGACCCACCTTAAGAGTGACACATGGATACCATGATTGGTAGTTAGAGTCACATCGCATAGTGATGGTGGTGATTGTGGTTCTTAGACCTAAAGTCACTACACTTATCACATGTCATTCGGTGTACCTTGACATCATCCACTGTGGTCAAAAAATAAGGATTGCCATAAAGATGGTGCTTGGGTGGATTGTGACACATGGCGATGATTGTGAGTGATGTAGATTGAATTTGTCCTTCCTATAGGAGTTTGATATTCTGGACACTTGATAAGCGAGACTGAGAAATGCATGGCCATGCTGATGTGAGTCAATATGTGATATTGAGCTTACATATATATATCAGACAGTCTTCTCTAGTTCAAGGAACATGGATTGAATTTTGAAGAGAATAACAATCCATGACTTGAGTTCAATCTGGATATCAATGAAAATGAACTATACAATCACTGTAACACCAGTCATGAATGATAGATTATGTTGTTCTCTGACTTCTCCACTTACTTGGGTGGCAATGAAGTCTTGCTAGATATCAATCATTCTTTTGAAATCATAATATGATTATGGATATCACTACCAATGTAATTTGGAGCCTACTGGGTCACACACATAGGATGCGTTGGAATAGTAGTATAATTGTGGATTTGATTGGAATTGTTCTAAATCAAATTGATTACTAAAATGTTTATGTAATCCATTAGAATAATAATGAAATATTTGAAAATGTTTGTGCCAATTAATTAGAGTGACTAGCTCTAAGTACAAGTGGGAGTCTGTTGGTATGTATGCCCATAGAGCCATCCCGAGAAATTGCATGGAGTCAGACATTAATTAATCAATTAATACAATTAATTGGTTAATTAATTAATTCTAGACTATTCTAATTAGTCTAGAAGAATTTTAATTAATGCAGTCTTTCTATTTACCAATGGGTTTAGGAAACACTGCTTCCTTTTGTCTCCTATTTAAAGGGGATTGACGACTGATATTTTTACAAGATATTGAGAGAGGCTTTTCAGTTTACGCTCATGTACGTAAACCCTAGCTATCACCATCCTTAAGAGAGAAAGGAGAGAACCACGACACTAACACGTCATATCACAAAGACTACTCCTTCATGTCGACTTAGGAAGCACGACGTGGAGTTCTAGGCCATCTGCGTGGACAAAGTAGAGGCACAGATGCTGGAACGCCTGCGTTCGGAGGGCATCGATGACTATTGATACGCGATATGAGTAGCATACATCACCACACGAAAGGTGCACTATAGGATCTTCTTGTGACACATTTAGAGAATGGGAGAGAAGTACTATTCATGTAAGAGATGAGTGTTGCACATCATCGTGCAATGGGATGTCGCCAAACTTACTCCGTGACAAGGTATATGCCACTAACACTCTATCTGAATATGTTGTTGTCGATGAGATCCTATTGCACGGTGCATGGAAACATATTTTATTTTGTTGCTATTTTCGAGCATGTTTCTTTCCACAAAACCCAACAATCACATCTTTGAAACAGAACCATTAATAATTGTTTATCCATTATCATCCTTGTCCATACAAGTTACATAAAGTAAAATGTTTCTATAATTAGAATAATCAAATAGCAGTTCATCTAACACTATTACATGCACTATGGGCTAAGATAAATTTTAAATGTAGATTCAAGTTGCAACAACTCTTGCTCCTCACACTCCATCCTTTCCCTTTCATGAAGGCTTACTTCTTATTAGATCTGGCATATTCAAACATATGTTAATCTACATCTGTTGTCACATACCCAAGATGAAGAAGTAATTGGATTTATCTTATAACATATATACCTAAGGTGGAGTTCTCTATCTCCTCCTTCTTCTTCTTTAGTTCCTTTAGGTAGAGAGGGAAATTCCTCTTCCAGTGTCTAGGTTGATGACAATTTCCTCCCTTATTTACTCCTCCCTTTGCCTTGAGCATTGAAGATTTGGACTTCTAGCTTGATTTAGAACCTTTTTTTATCTTTTCCTTTTCCTTTGGACTTCCCCTTTTATTTACTGATTATCATCACAGACTTAAGCTTGTATTTCTTCATTTTTGCCTCAGTTGTTCTCAACATGCCAAGTAACTCCGTCAATGGATTGTCAAAGTCATTCATGTTGTAGTTTATGACAAACTAACTATATGACCCTGATAGAGACTATAAAATCACATCAGTGGCCAACTCTTGACCCAAAGGAGATCCCAATATTGAAAGGTTATCCACATACCAATAAGCTTGAGCACATGAGGACCTACTAGATATCCTATTGTCATGTTACATTTGAGAAATGTCATAAGAACATCAAATCTCTCCTGTCTTACTTGATCTTGAATATGTTCCTAAGATGTGTGACCATCTCAATAACATCCATGTTCGCATGTTGTCTCTACAACTCCTAATTCATGGAGCACAACATGAGGCATTTGCCATCAATGACATCTTTAGTATGCTTCTTGTAAGCATTCCTATCAACCTTAGGTACATTTGAAAGAGGTCTGGCTCTGGTGTCTTCAAGACATAGAACTTACATTCCTATGTGAGAACAATTCTTAGTCTAATAAACCATACATCGAAGTTATTCCCATTAAACTTGTACTTCTGAAGGAATAATTGTAGAGAAAATGTCTTGTTTTGTGTTGCCATTTGATTCTATAAGAGAAGTTTGCTATTTTGTCAAAAGCTCGTTTTTATTTGATTTGATTTTTATAAATTTGAGGATGTTTAAATAGTCCTTTAACTAAATATCATTCTCATTATTTTGTTCAAATTGATATCCCTCGATTATCAATGTAAAAGATTGTAGCGTGCAAACTTATAATGAGCCAAGATGCAAAATAATTCAATTATTACCCGACCAATGCTAGCGTCCATAATAAATTAAGGTAAGCAACATTTGCCAATTGTATATTATGTAATTATTGGATACATTCTATGTGCAACTTATTGACATAGTCATATGCATGTCTCTAGGTTCTTAATATCATTGAAGACACCCAGTAAAGCCTTACCCAAAAGCCAACACGATAGAAATACATCCTGCTTGGCAGGCCCACATAACTACCATCCTAGTTCCATAAGATAGATAGTGCACCAAAATTGGCTTGCCTACACATAATCGATCAAGTTTACCATGCATGTTGCTATTGTAAATCATCTTAGGCTTTATATGTTTGATTGAGGCATTATATATATTATGTATCCAATCACCACATACTATAGTATGTATCGTATTCATGATATATCCAACAAAATGCAAATATGCAATATACAACAATAGTGATGGTTATAGACATACTAATATAATTCCTTAGAGACACAAGGAATTATTGTTTCCTAGGTCTACATCACATGCATGAACCTATTCTTGGCATATATTTGTGCTTGAACCAATCCATGTTGATTGGCTCAACCCTTGATCCAGTTGTCTTGCCGCTCGGTCAGTCAGTTGGTTTGTCAGACTAATCGTCTAGCCTCCTATCCAACTAATGTATGGACGCCTCCAAATGGTCATTTGGGCTACCAATCGATTGGCCAGTCTTATGTAGTGGTCCTCCAAATGGTCGACTTGTCTTATGTTGAATGTCTTCTTCATCGTAACAAGAAAACAAACTATCCTATTGGTATTGAACTTTTACATGTTAATGAGAAACCTTGAGCTACATTCAAGGAGAGCATTGGTAGGAAATAATAATACTCTCACATCAAACAAGTAGGTAGAAACTGAGTATGCAAACTGAGATATAAATAGGAACAAACCAACCATCCAACACCCACATATATTTGGGTTTTTGTCCATTACCAAGGTGCATATCCACCATCAAAAAATTATCTTCCATATTCCCCATTAATAGAAGATTGTGTTAAGAACTATGCAAATGCATACCTAGTTTTGAGAAAGTCCAATGACTTTTCCTCATTGCAGTATGTGGATTTCTTCAAGTCACACTCAAACCCGTTTGCAGTAGCTCCTTGTTGATCACCACAGACAACAACCTAATGTTGTCCTCCTAGCAAGAAAAGCTTCATGCCTCTAGAGTACTCCACATAAATCACCATGAAATCTTGTTGTTATAGTAGATCAACCAAGAAGGAGTTGTCCCTCTTTGTTGGTATACTAGCACCAACTTGCTCTCCTACAATTAACACAATTTCTATCCCTCCCTTTTTTGAGTAGGACTTGATCAAGTTCTCTCAGTTACCACAACTATAGAAGACAAACTATTGTCAGAGGCAATTGAGTTGTGTTCTAAGAAGCCCCCCAGTACACCTATATTTATAGGAGGGTTAGGGTGTGGGTTCCCAGTCTAAAAGGGAATAGAAGGGACCAGAATTTCACAAATTTTTGTAACCAACGAGTGGCAAAATGCTCATTTCACTGGTGAATCAATTGGTTCACATGTGAATCAATCAGTTCAACCCTTGAACTAGTCATTTTGTCATGTTTCCCAATTGTAATTGTTTTGGAAATTAATATCCAATTTAAAGCACAATATGATGTCAACACAAATCCTTCAATCAATCAAATTGTTCCACCAACCACTTAGTTCACAACCTGAGTCGATCAATTCATTTTCTAAACTGGTCATTTCACTATCCAGAATTGCCAAAGTTGGTTGATCTAAAACACTAAAATGATTGGTTCAATACTTGAACCGGTCAGTTCATAGTTTAGTCAGCTAATATTCAACCAATGTTGTTTAAATTGAATACTCAACTCTTTAGTAAAATTTTAAACCATATTCATGAATGAACTCTGATTCCAACTGTATCCTTTGTGTGTGACCCTATAGGTTCAAACTTACATTGGCAGTGTATGTCCATAACCCATTTATGACATCATAAGCAAAGAGTGGCATCTAATAACACAACATTGCTGCCCAAGTAATTGGTAAGTTAGTGAACAACTTCAACCTACAATTTGTAATTGGTGTTACAATGATTGAAATAATTCCTTTGTCACTGATATTTAGATTGAACTTGAGGCATGGAATCATCATCCTTTCAATTCAATCCATGTTCCTTGAAGTAGAGCAGAATGTCTGAGATATATGTGACCTCAATATCATATATTGATTTACATGTGCATGCACATGCTTTTCTCAGTCTCAATTATCAAGTGGCCATGATATCTTAGACAATCTACTCTAGTTTAAGGAACACAGATTGAACATTGAAGAGGATGACAATTCCATGCCCCAAGATCAATCTGTATATCAATGACAAAGGAACTATACAAACACTGTAACACCAATGACATATTGTAGTTTGAAGTTGTATCCAACTTCCCATTTACATGGGTAGTAATGATGTGTTTCTAGATGCCTCTCTCTTTTCTTTGATGTCATAAACTAGTTATGTACATTCACTATCAGTGCAAATTGAAACCTATAGGATCACACACAAAGGATACACTTAGAATAGGAGTTTTTTTCATGAATGATGTTTAATTTGAATACTAAACGTGTTTAGGTATTCTATTTAAACAACAATTGACTGAAAAGACTTTGAACCTATCGGTTCAAGTGTTGAACCAACTGATTGGAGTGTCAGGTTGATTAGAAATTGCATTTGTTGAATTTTGGATGAACCAGGGAATGAACCAACTAGTTCACTTAGTAAACCGATTGGATCAAGGTCATGAAATGACTGACTGATGGGATGATACGCCCAGTTCATGGATCAACTCTATTGCGGCAAGAATTAGTATTGACATCATGTTGTGCATTAGTTGGATTAGAATTGTCAATACAATTGTGATTGGAAAACATGACAAAAGATCGGTTCAAGAGTTGAACCAGTCAGCTTGCATGCCAATCAATCAGTTCACTAGTGAATCAATTGTTTTTCCACTTGTAGGTTGAGAAAGTTGGTGAAATTCTCATCCCTTCCACTCCCACACAAATTGGGAACCCTTACCCTAACCTTCCTATAAATAGAAGGGTACGAGGGGCTTCCTAGACACACAATACAATTGCATCTGACAATTGTTGTATTCTCTGGTTGTGATAACTGAGAGAACCCAAGCAAGTCCTACCTGATAAAGGGAGGGATTGGAAGGGAGAAAAATTGTGAGAGAGCAAGTTGGTGTTAGTACATTAGTGTGGAGGGACAACTCCATCCTGTCTATTCTACTAGAACAACAAGAGTTCCTGGTGGTCTGTGTGGATTACTCTAGATGCAAGGAGCTTTTCCCGCTATAAGGACAATGTCAAGATGTCATTCATGGTGATCAACCAGGAGATGCTGCATATGTTGTCAAGTGCCACTTGAAGAAGTGTGCACACTACGATGAGGAGATTGTCAATGGACTTACTCAAGGAATAGGTATATCTTCAAAACCGTAATTTCTATTATATAGATATTGACGCGATCTACTATAATAAGGGGAATATGGAAGTTAAACGTTTGTTTCGACTACCTATTCTATATCCATATTTCCCTACAATTACATTGGGCTGAAGCCTATAATCAATAGTTTTAACATACCCACTCAAAATTTATAGTAGAAAAAAAAATCTGATGTCCAGTTCAAACAGAGGTAGCGTAGGAGTGGAAATAGCGAAGGTGACTGGTTTTCTCCTCCTGATGATGTTTTCCATAGAGGGAAGTCAGATGATGGATCTTGAACATGGTCCTTTGTTCCTTCTTCCATCTCAGGAGTGTCCTATCATGCATGCACAGACTTGTCATCAAAAGAAAGGAGGGAGATGCATCAAGTTTATGGAAGGAGGTCATTATTCTGGATGGGAAATTGATCTCTACCCTAGTGAAATTATAGAGAAGAATATGGATAGATGGATTCAGTCTTCTACTTTCTACATCATTGGATAAAAACCAAAATATCCTTCTCTAATGGATTTCCTAAGCCACCATGGAAGATAAAGGCGTCGATTGAGGTTAAATCAAAAGACAAGGGTTTATTCATGGTTAATTTCTTGTGTGATGAAGATTGGAGACTTATATTGAAGGAGAGCCATGGTTTATCATTGTAAAACCTATTATAATTAAAATATGGGAGTGAGGATAGACTTTCATGAAGAAAAGTTTGTTAGAAACTCTGTTATGGACCAAGATTCTCAATCTCCCACTTGAATTATGGGATGAGGAGATGTTCTCTTTCATTGGATCCTATCTAGTTGGACTGAAGAGAGTTGATACTACCATACATGCTTCTAATATATTGGAATTCATGAGAATGCATATTCTTATCTCAAAACATTAAGTATTTCCTAAGAAAATTCCTATTTTGAGTTACGAAGGACTCAAGAACCTTATTCATATTGAATAGGTGTGGAATCCTAAAAAATGTAACAACTATGGGAAGTTTGGCCATGAGGACAGCTTATGTTCCTATATTTTAAGGAAGGTGAAGAAAGTTGAAAAGAAGCTTAGTCATAAAGTATGGGTTCAGAAGAAGAGAATTACTGAAGAACTTCCTCTTTGAGAAGACTTTGTTGATGTGGTTAACGATATATTAGATGGTGTCCTCGAGAAGAAGTCTAATGGCATTTTTGATAAAGTTACTCCTTTAGCCATTCCCTTGGTCTTAGTTCCTCCTGTTGATCATTTACTATAGTTATAACTACAAGGAAAAAATCTAGAATTCCTCCAAAGTTATTGAAGCATCCTATTGTGGCATATAAACACTTTGATCTATCACCAAATAAGTTTTCTATTCAAAATTTTAATGTGAATGATGAAGATGGAATTATTACTGAGGTCAGAAGGATTCTAACTAAAAGACCTAATGATTTATCTAATCTCTATTACATCTTGGAACCTGAGGTGACAAAACAAGACTTTATATGTTTCTAAGAAAAGATAAGTATGATGGGAGGTGATATTGTGATTATCATGGAGCCTTGCATAAGGTATAATAATATCTCTGATGCAATTCAAGCCTTATGGTGTGGTACTTCTTTTGTATCAAATAGCCATTCCTATTCCTATGTTAGAACCACTATTATGTGGAGTAATGGATCCATTAACATTAATAATCTCTTTTCTATATTATTGTTTCTACATTGTGAGGTCTCTATTGCTGATATGAACTTTCTTTTATCAGTGGTCTATGGTGTGAATCTTGGTTTGGAAAGAAAGGAGTTGTGGTTTGACATTGTACATATTTCTAGCTCTGTTGACAAGCCTTGGTGTATGGTTGGTGATTTTAATGTGGTTAGGATCAACTATATAAAATTAAGCAACACCATTATATCTATGTTTCTATGAAGGATTTTAATGATGTCATGGTAGCTACTTGTCTTCTGGAAGTTCCTACTCAGGGACCATTCTTCACTCAGGATAGTAGGAAGGAATATGGCATATGTACTTTTTATAAGACTGATAGTAACTTTTTTGTTTCAGAAAAAGTATAGAATCTAGTGGCTTATTGAAGGAGATAGAAATACAAGTTTTTCTATACTTATCTAAAATCTCATACACATAGATATAACATCTTTATTTTTGATCAAAAATCTAGTAAAAAGTTATTGTTGGTTTTTAAAGACTTGTTCTATTCTACCCCCGCCTTTGTTAAAGATTGGAAGGATGAGTGGGATATTCCTTAGTTGTCTGTGGAGAAAGTGAAGCATATTAGTAGGTGGGTTACTAAAAAGGAAGTGAAGTCTCTCTGGATGGACTTGGGATATCATGGGAGATGAAGTTACCAAGGCAATTTTGAATATGTTTTATAATCTAAACTTCTAAAGGAATGCAACATAACCTTTATCACTCTTATACCTAAGAGTGGTAATTTTTAGAATATTAAGGGTCACAAATTAATTTCCTTATGTAATATTGTGAATCAAATTTCCATGAAAATTATGGTTAATAGGATGTAGGGTGTGCTTTCTTCTATTATTTATTTGAACCAATTCATGTTTATTAAAGTAGGAAGATTGAAGATGCTCTCTTACTAGAAAATGGAATTTTGAGCTCATTCTTGGAACATTTTGGAGGGCCCAAGATCTATATGAAAGCTAATTCGTCAAAGCCCAAAGATACTATGGATAGAAAACTAATTCTCCTTATGATGATGAAAATCAATTTCCACAAGTGTTGGATTATGTGGATCAATACTTGCTTTGAAACTACCTTCTTTTAGGTGTTGGTTAATGGAGTTACTTCTAGGACTTTTAAGTCTGCAATTGGGACTCGTAAAGGGGATCCTATTGCCCCATATCTATTTTTGATTGCCATGCATAGTTTTAGTTTAGTTGCGATATGGTTTGTAAATATGAAGGAGATTGAACCTTTGAAAACTTATAAATATTTGGTGTCTCCCATATAATTTTGTGGATGAATTTATGATATTTTCTAAAGGAAATGTAGATAATATTCTTGTCATCAAACATGTACTCGATATTTGTGGTAATGTCTCATGTTTGAAAAGGAATCCTACCATAAGTCATTCTTTTCTCAGAAAAAATGTTATAGAAAAGGATATGGTCAATTTCTTGAATGATAATATGGGTCTGACATCCTATTAAGTATTATGGACTTCCCTTATTTTTGGGTATATGGACAATAATAATGTGCCTTGCTATTGTTTATAAAGTTAACATGAATCTAAACTCTTAAAAAAGTAAATTGTTGTCCATGGATGGCAAGCTAGAACTTGTGAATATTACCCTAGCTTCTTATTACATATTTTGGCCATCATCTTTTCTTATTCCCAGTCTATTATCAAGGATTTGGAGAATTTTTTAAGAATTTTCTTTCATGGGGGATTATAAGGATATGAGTAAGAATCATTTTGTATCTTAGGACCATATTTGCAAAATGAAAAAATAAGGAGGCCTTGGCATAAGACACATCGATGACTGGTTCATTGTAGGGTTAATAAAATCTCTAGAGTATTGCTATGAAGAAAACATCTCTCAGGGTCAAATTGGTGCATGAGAGATATATTATGGGCTCTTCTATTTGGTGTTGCAAACCAAGGCTAACTACTCTTGGCTTTGGAGGCAAATCCTCATAACTTAAGATAACTTTTTGTATCACTTTGAAGTTGGTAATGGTCAAAATATCCTTTTGTGGAGAGATCAATGGTGCCCTAGTGGTAGATATTCATATACAATTCTTGGTATATAGATCATGTTGAGGTTTTGGAGAGGTTAATTCTACAATTTATCTAAATGCATAGTGGATAGTAAATAGTTCTTCCACAAAATTGAGTTCTTCAAGAATCTAAACGATCCTAATGATAAACCTAACATAGTTTGTTCAGAGGGAAATATGATATTAATTTTAGTGTTTCTTGGGAGGATTGGAGGATTAAGTTCCATGAGGTGTAATAGGATGAATTGGTTGTGCTCCAAATTCATTCCTAGACGTGTTTCAATCACCATTTGGAAGGCTATTTTGGATAAGCTCCTCACACAGAATGTTCTCAAACACTTTGGATTTTTCATGGTGTCCAAATGTTATTTTATTGTGCATAGGAGTAGGATTCAATTAACATATTCTTCACTTGTTCTTTTTCAAACATTCTTTGGGATCTTTATGATGAACTATATGGAAGGCATGTCACTTGTTGGAAGATTCTGGTCCAAACAAGCCATGAGGCTAAGGTTGTTGGATCTTTTCTTTTGATTTTATTTGGAAGGAAAATAACAAATAGATCTTTGAGGGAAGATCTACAAATTCTTTGACTCTCGGAAGCAGTATTCTAGCTGATAGAGATTTTCTAGCTTAATCTTTTTTCTTATACTCTAATATAGTTTCTTCTTTTTTTCATAGATTGTCCCATATGTGCAATTACTTCATGTTTGTCTTCTTATTTTTTCTCATTTATAGTGTCTAGAGAAACTTTTCTCACATGAATAAAGAAAAAAAAAGGAGAGGAGCACTTGGTGCAAAAACAAAGATGGAGGGTAAACATTGTGAAGTCCCATATGGGCACATTTACTTGAATAAGACAGGAGTAATCGGTTTGGTGTGTGTAACATACCAGAACTAGAACCCTACCTTAGAAGTTTGACCCCTTAGACTTAGCCAAATAAGGATAAGTTAGTACATGTAATTGAGCCAATAATGAAATCTAAAATGTGTCACAAGAAGTGTTACATAACAAATCATGCTTAATAATCATACACATATGGAGATAATAAGAATATAATAGAACTAATGGGCCATATGACCTATCTCATAAAAAGAAATCCCAAAAGTAAAATCTAATTTTAAAATCGTGTTCCTTGTGTCCCAACTACCTTGGGAGTCAAGTTTCACTTTATTCACATAATAATAATAATTCATTTAATTCAAATTGGAAAAGAATATGTGTGTTTTCCCCAAAATACCAAAGAAAATAATAAATAACTCCAAAAGAGGCATATAATCTTAGATTTGTAATCTACATAATCAATATAACCTTTGGGTGTCTTGTCATTCAATTTGGAGAAAGTTTGCTTAAAATGTGAAATCAAGAGTGAAAAAGTGTGTAGAATCTTCAAAATATTAAAAAAATTCTCAAACAACTCCAATATGTAAAATTGATGGCAAATTTGTATCCAACCCATTAAATATGACTTGTGGGTCAAGTTTCATAAAATTTGGATAATACAAGCATCATTAAGACATCAGGAGAGAGAAATAAAGAATATATTAAATAATGCTTCTAAAGTTACCAAAAGTGAAATCTAATTGGAGAATCAAAATCTACATGTTCAACTTAACTTGTATGCAAAGTTTGGTTTAATTTAGATAAGAATAGGACCCTTAAAAGAGGAAAGAGAAAATATGTACATTAAATATGTTTCACTTTGGTTTTATAGATGTCACATTTAATATTTCTTCAATTTCCTATAGTTCCTAGATTCATTTGTCACACGATTAATTTTATTTCCTATTTTTTTTCTTTTTCATACCATCAGATGGCTTAGGTTTTAAGTTTCCTATTTGCAGATTGGATCAACGGCCCGGAGGCCTCCTCCTTCACCCACCTTGTCCGACTCAAACTCAAACTTCTATGAACGGTGTTTTGGATTTAGTGGTTTCCCGATCTCTTTTTCCTGTCTTCCTCCAGATTTTTTGATTCCCTTTTTGCATTCCTCACCTTCTTTCAATTTGAAGGATCCCTAGTTTGGGTAAGTTTCTCCCTCTCAATCACTGGGTCGATAAGGAGTTTCCTTGTTCTCCCCTATTTCCTATTTCTCAAGATTTCCTCGCTAAACCCAGACTCAACACCTATATATACGGCCTCCCCCACAACTCTTGAACATCTAGAGACCTTCTCCTATGGCCTCTTTGGTCCCATTTTCATTGAAACCCATTCTCCCTGATCCTAATCTTTTCTTCGGTGACGGTGACCTCGCCAAAGGTTCTCCAGTGGTCTACGAATGTGTTTCTTTGCTTGGTTCGTGTTGTGGTGGACTAGGCAAGTTTCATGAGACCTCCGTTCATGTGATTAATATGTATTTCGATTTTGCCCCTTGCTTCTGAGTTCTATTTGATTTGGTGATTGGCCATCTATACAGTACCTTTCCACCTATTTTCTTAGTTTCTCGCTCTGAGTGTGGATGCTTATCTCTTCTTCGCTCTTCATTTGACTCCCCAATGGATTGTATTCTCTACCTGACTTCCTCATTTTATCTAGTGTTTTGTGATGGGGTTTTCTCGAGCTGCACTTGATCGTTCTCGTTGTTGTTTTGATCATTGAGTTCGCCGGAGTTTTGGAAACAATGTTTGTGAAGAACAATTTGCTTGATCTTAGGTGGTTTGTGATTTGTAGTCCATAAATCTCCTCATTGTGCTCTGACCCACATGGTATTCATAGGGGAAACAAAGCTTCATGTGAATTCCCCTCTCTACCCTTCTCTTCCATCTTTGTTTTAATTTTATGATTGAAGGGTAAAATGGTCTTTTCACGTTGGCCCTATCTTTGCTTTATGCGCGCGTGCCGTTAACCTAGATGAGTGCCACACTGACTTAGGTGTCTCTAATTGACCAGACAAGGCCGCGTAGGCCTCTCCCTCTTTCTCTTCTTTCTTCCGACTCTGTATGCTGACATGGTATTTCTCTATTTTCTTATTGGTTGGTTTTATAAAATGCATAACTAAATCTACACTAATCAGAAAAATATGCATAAAATAAAATGAGAAAAAGAAGATCTATCTGTTAATAATAATCTTGAGACCTAATTCTGATGTTTAAATAAGAGTGGATATTAATGAGTAATGTAATTGGATAATATCTTGTAAAATTCATAACTAAATATGTATAAGTCCAAAAATATAATGAAATATGTTTTAAACTCAGGAAGGTGTAACATAAAACATGGCATGGTTTTGATAACCTAATTCATTTATTAAAGAGGGTGGCAATATACCACTCTCTGTAACTGAGTGTGGCAATAATCCATACTCAACTATATATATTGGGAGATTGGCAGTATTCCTTTCTCTATCAAGTTTCAAGTTTATACTTAACTGCCATTGTGTTTATATTGTTCTTGGGCTAGGTTTATCTCACATGCATGCAGGTTATTGATGTTGCTTGTGGGGTGTGTTCCCTACTTGCTTTATATGCCATAATTGCACAATCTTTATTGTTTTGTTTGTGGCAAGTATCTTATTTTATGATGATTATGTTTCTTATCTTTATGCCCTTGTGGGTAGTCCTTATCTCTTATATGGGAAACATTGATTCTTGATGTCCTTTGGTCAATATATGGCTCAAAGTTTTTTTAGTATACACATACCGACTTTTTGTCGATGTTTTCTTTTC
This sequence comes from Alisma plantago-aquatica, assembly GCA_963693085.1. Taxonomy (NCBI): domain Eukaryota; kingdom Viridiplantae; phylum Streptophyta; class Magnoliopsida; order Alismatales; family Alismataceae; genus Alisma; species Alisma plantago-aquatica. The sequence goes on along the minus strand of OY856412.1, from coordinate 667,574,128 downwards.
TTCTCTTCTTTTTTTGGGTATGCTTCCAACCCTAGGTTAGATTCAACAAGAGATGTGAACTTTGACATAAACCTTATGGCCAAGCTTTTGGGAGACTTGAAGAGGTGGTTAGATGACCCTCGTCTTGATTTTTGGCTTATATGTTTAGTTTTCCTTTTTGGACACCCATGTGTGGTGAAGTGATGTATAATGTTATCAAGCTTTGTAAATTGTTAGATAATGATCTTTTCCACTGCTACTCAGTGTTATGATACATACATGTTGAATGAATTGGTCTCCATCCATTTGGTGTTGGTGAAAGTTTGCTTAAAAGGTGAAATCAGGAGAGAGAAAATGTGTAGAATCTTGAAAATATTAAATAAATGCTCAAACAACTCCAATATATAAAATTGATAGAAAATTCATATCCAACCCATTAAATATGACTTGTGGGTCAAGTTCATAAAATTTGGAAAATCCAAGCATCATTTAGGCATCAGAAGAGAGAAATAAATAATATATTAAATAATGCATCTAAAGTTGGCAAAAGTCAAATCTAATTGGAGAATCAAAATATACATGTTTAACTTAACTTGTGTGCAAAGTTTGGTTTAATTTGGATAAGAATAGGACCCTTAAAAGAGGAAAGAAAAAATATGTACATTAAATATGTTTCACTTTGGTTTTATAGCTATCACATTTAATATTTCTTCAATTTCCTATAGTTTCCATATTCATTTATCATGTGATTATTTTCTTTCCTATTTCTTTCTTTTTCACACCATCAGACAACTCAGGTTTTAGGTTACTTGTTCACGGATCAGATAATGGCCCAGAGGCCTCCTGCTTCACCTTCCTTGTCTGACTCAAACTCGAACTTCTACAAATAGTGTTTTGGATTTTGTGGTTTCGCAATCTCTTTTTCCTCTCTTCCTTAAGATTTTCTAGTTCCCTTTTTATGTTCCTCACCTTCTTTCGGTTTCAAGGATCCCTATTTTGGGTAAGTTTCTTCCTCTCAATCGTTGGGTTGATAAGGAGTTTTCTTGTTCTCCCCTATTTCCTATTTCTTGAGATTTCCTTGCTAAACCCAGACTCAACACACATATATATATACGACCTCCCCCATGACTCTCAAACATTCAAAGACCTTCTCCTATAGCCTATTTTGTCCCATTTTCTCTAGAACCCCTTCCCCCTGCTCCTGATATTTTCTTTGGTGACGGTGACCTCGCCAGAGGTGCTCCAGCGGTCTATGTCTATGTTTCTTCACTTGGTTCATGTCATGGTGGACTTTGCAAGTTTCATGAGAATTCCTTTCATGCAATTAATAGGTATTCTAATTTCACCCCTTTCTTCTGAGTTCTATTCTCTTTGGTGATTGACCATCTATAGAGCGCCTTTCCACCTATTTTCTTGGTTTCTCACTCTGAGTGTGGATGCTTATCTCTTCTCCGCTCTTCATTTGACTCCCCGATTGCTTGTCTTATCAACCTGACTACCTTGTTTTATCCAGTGTTTTGTGATGGGGTTTTCTCGAGCTACACTTGATCATTCTCATCGTTGTTTTGATTGTTGAGTTCGCGGGGTTTTGGGAACAATGTTCATGAAGAACATTTCGCTTGATCTTAGCTGATTTGTTATTTGTAGTCCATGGATCTCCTCGTTGTTCTCTGGCTCATGTGGTCTTCATGGGGGAAACAAAGCTTCATGTGAATTCCCCTCTCTACCCTTCTCTTCTGTCTTTGTTTTAGTTTTATGGTTGATGGGAAAAATTGTCTTTTCATCCAAGCCCTCTATTTTCTTTATGCGTGCACGCTGCTAAGTTGGACGAGTGCCACACTGACTTGGGTGGATCTGAATGGCATGCCCAGGCCGCGTAGGCCTCTTTCTCTCTCTCTCTTCTTTCTTCCAACTTTGTATGTTGACTTGGTATTTCTCTATTTTCTTATTGGTTGTTTTTATAAAATGCATAACTAAATCTATACTAATCATAAAAATACCATAAATATTCAATAAAATGAGAAAAAGAAGATCTACCTATTAATAATAATCTTGACACCTAATTCTTATGATTAAATAAGCGTGGATATTAATGGGTAATGTAATTGGATAATATCTTGTAAAATTCATAACTAAATATGTATAAGTCAAAAAAATATAATAATTTTTTTTTGAACTTAGGAAGTTATAACCTAAAACATGTCATGGTTTTGATAACCTAATTCATTAATATTAAAAAGGCTACTTTTAGAGTTTTGAATAACTTATGGAAATCTAACCCTAGTTCCACCTAAATGCATCATAGGTTCTTTGGAGGCCTAGGCTTGGACATTGACTTGGTTTTGGATAGAGTAAATTTTGAAGTTGAGGTATATTGTATCCCCTTTCCCTCTATGTTGACAAATTCACCTATCTTATCATTCTTTTGACTTTGGCTTACACATAAGTATATTCTCTTGATATCATGGTTCATGTGAACTATTTTGCTTGTCATGGATTTGGATATTCTCTTGATATCTTTCTTGTTCCTTGGTGCATGTTGGTCTTATATAATGATATGTGCCCACTTTGAAGTTGATGTTTATATGTTTGTGTTGTCCATTCTGTGATGGCAACATTGTATAATTCTGACTATACTTTTCTACTTGCCTCTACATTTTACATGCTATGTGATTTAGTAGCAGTACAGTAGTGTATATTATGTTGGTTTTGGGACCCCTATTGATTATTAAGGAGGGTGGTAGTATACCATTCTCTATTACTGATTGTGGCAATAATTCATACTCAACTATATATATTGGGATATTTGCAATATTCCTTACTCTATCAGGTTTCAAGTTTATACTTGGCTACCTTTGTGTTTATATTGTTCTAGGGCTAGGCTTATCTAACATGCATGTAGGTTATTGATGTTGATTGTGGGGTGTGTGCCCTACTTGCTTTATGTTCCAGTATTGCACAATCTTTATTGTATCGTTTATGGCATGTATCTTCTTTTATGATGATGATGTTTCTTATCTTTATGCCCTTGTGGGCAGTCTTTATCTCTTATATGGGAAGCATTTATTCTTGATGTCCTTTGGTCAATATATTGCTCAAAGTTTTATTTAGTATACACATACCAACTTTTTGCCAATGTTCTATTTTCTTCTCTTCTTTTGCGGAGCATGCTTCCAACCCTGATTTAGATCAACAAGAGAGGTGAACTTTGACATCAACCTTGTGGCTGAGATTTTGGGAGACTTGAAGAGGTGGTTAGATAACCCTCGATTTTATCTTTGGCTTATATGTTTATTTTTCCTTTTTGGCCATCCATGTGTAGTGAAGTGGTGTATTATGTTGTCAAGCTTTGTAAATTGTTAGATACTGATCTTTTCCACTACTACTCATCGTGTTATGATACATATACATTGAATGAATTGGTCTCCATCCCTATGGCAAAAAAATTATGTGGTGTTTGGTTCAAGAGATGTTGCCTTTTTATTTTTAGTAGGGAGTGGTTCTCCTCTGGGATCTCACTCCTTACAATGTGAATATTTGACTCTTGATCTCCTATCCTTTTATGAGGAGTAATAATCTTCATAGCTTTACCCAAGTATCGCACAAAGTAACAATCTACTTCAATATGTTTTGTGCATTCACAAAAGACCTATTATTAGCTATGTGTAAAGCTATCTGGTTGTTGCAAAATAAAGTAGATAGACTCTAAAAGGAGATTCCAGACTCAGTCAAGATGAACTGTACCCACTGTAAGTCACAACACACATGGGCCATAGTCCATTAATTTTCCTGAGTGCTGGAATTGGCCACAATAGCTTTTTTTACTCCTCCAAATAATCAGGTGATTGCCTATCATGATGCTAAAGCTAGAGGTGGATCGAAGATCCTGAGGATCACCTACCTAATTCATATCAACGTACCCAAAAATAGATATTGTCTTGGATCTAGGATATTTTTAGATTGGGCAGGTGATTCTCAGGATACCATGTTAAATGAAATTCGTAGTCATAAATAGAGAACTATGTCTCCTAAGTATAGTATCCAAGGAATATATGGGTGAATAATGTTGATGGGGTAATCATAGTATTTGACAAAATAAAAATATTAATTATCATGAATCAAGATTTTGAAACACATTATTGAGAGTCAAAGTTTGGATATCTAGGTCACATGTCCAAATATTTCAAAGCTAGACTTTAGGTTCCTACCTAGACCATTGGTCTGATCATTCATTCGCATACATCAATTTGACAAAGTTCAAGCAATATTCAAGCAACATTTCAAGATATCAATATTGAGTTCATTATCATGGTATCGAAGGTTGATGAATGATCAAGACATAGGCCTATCGAGGGAGTCAATCACAAGCTATAGTCAACCTCATTATATTTCAAGATCATAATTTAATTGAGGTTCAAGATTGAGTATCAATGTCATCATGGAATTGATGATGTGGTAAATAAATCAAAATATATTAGAAGGGGGTCACCCTTCCAAAATCTAAATAATCAACAAGTTTAAATTTAAGAGGTAGTCATAATAGGGATGTGATCTAATCTAGGGAAGACATAAGTCAACTACCACCCAAATCTAGTACATTAGTCTTCATTAGTCATGAACCATCAATCCTACCAAAATGAGGAGAGTATCAATTATCAAAATTTATTTCTAAGGTCATGAATTCAAAGATAAAGATCATAATAGGGCAACCATGTCTGGTAATTTTTCAAGATCAAGGTCCTTCCTTTCAAGATCAAGCTAAGGGTGTATATCTAGACATAGAGATGTCAAAATAGGAAGTCCATGAGTTGGAGTATCATGGGCCGTAGTCAAGACCATATGATCACATTGTTTAAAATTAAGTCTTATAAAGAGGCATGGCATTCAAATGAGGATTTTCCTCTTATAAGATGTATTCTCATCATAATCTAGGAGTTTAAATACATAGTCATATTACGTATAAACATGACACATATCAATAGGGAGATATTTTCTTAGTTATGTTTTAGGATTGATCAAAATAGGGAAAATGTAGGTTTAATCAATAGGGATTTCATCAACCTTGAGGTACAAAACATATGTTCCACCTTATTTCACCATTTAAAGGATATTTTTGATTTACCTTAGAAATAGAAAGCATATATGTCAGATCAAGTAAAATTAAGTTTGCATAATGTGAGGTATCATACATGAGTACATCACTTTCAAGAGTATTTTAATTTAAGAAAATAGGGTTTTAGATTTATGACTAGGTTATGGGTTTATCATCTTAATCAACTTCTATGATTTAAAATTAACTTTAGTTTTCCCATCTCTGAGTGCTCATAATTTATAAATCATGTGAATGGTCATGAGAGAAGAATCACATGAGGAGATAAGAAAACTAACTAATCATCATCTACTTGGTTGGCATAGGTAATCTGTAAAAAAGAGATGAGATGCTATAATACTCTCTAGGATTCAAGGGAAAGAACCTAATCCAAAATTGGATCCAGTTTGGGTCGGTATTTGTGCAGAGGAACTTCAACCACTACACTAGTAAATTAGAAGGTGATTACTAGTCAAAATCTCCATGTTTAACATCATACCCATTGCCTTAGATTCACCATAATGGATTTTAGTTCTCCCTAGGTTCATATGATGTGTTACTCCTCGAATATATGTAGATTCTAGTGTGTATGGATCTTATACCATTTTTCATGGAACCATTTAGTACTCTAGATCCACACTCCTAATGGCTAAACAATCAAAGGCGAGGGGACCTAGGCATATATCACTAGAATTCACATAGTTTCACACAAGCAATATATATGAAAAAGCAAGAACAAAATGAGATAACAAGATAAATAAGGGAGATTAAGAAACATGTACACAGTTCTTATTCAATCATATCCCATTGGTGTTTCATTTCATGGAGCTTATTGTTTTGAGTTTAGCTAATCTTCATTTGTCAACTAAAAATTAAATATAAAAAATATATTAATGTTATATCATTAAGTACCCTATGAAAAGGTGTGTAATAATAGTTTAATGTTATAATAAAAGTTTTTTATCTAGATCTAATTACCATGTAAGTGTAAGGAGGTGGGATCAACCCCTTAATAAAAATTTGAAGAATAAAACATCCATTTCAAACACACTCAAAGGTATGTTGGAGTAGGTGCAAAATTTTCAAACTTCAATAAATGGTATTCAAAACAACCAAAGTATAGCAGCGGAATAAAAATAATGACTATATTCCACTTTCACAAAAGATTACAAAATTACATCATAGTATCCCATAAGGGTTTACATATATGATACAACATAAGGATCTAAGTAGAGACAAATCAAACCATAACAACTTTGTCTCCAAGCTTTAACATCTTAAGCTAGTCCAGAACTTCATGCCTTATCATCCAAGTCCTTCACCTAGGGTTGGAAGCACACCCAAACAAGAAGAGAAAATAGATGACATCAGTAAAGGTTGGTATGTGCATACTAAATAGGAAATTAAGCAATATATGAAATAAAGGACATTCAAATATAAAAGGATTCCCATAGAAAGGATAAGGACCACCTAAAAGGGTATTAAGAGAAAAGGAATTGAAATCATATGATAACAAAAGAATACTTTCCATTAATAAAACATAAAGATTGTTCCACATAAGAACATGTAAACAATTAGGGAACACACCCCATGTCATCAACGTGCATGCATGTGAGATAAACATAGCCCTAGAATAATATAAACACAAAGGCGACCAAGTCTCATAAAAATGAAACCTAATAGAGAAAGGAATGTTGCCAATCTCCCAAATATATAAAAATGAGACAAGAATCAAACATCTTGCCCTATGTATGAGGTTCCTATCCATCCTAAAAGAGTAGGAAATATCACATCTTCTCATCACAAAATAACACATTGCCATAAAAACCAATGTAATTACACTACTCTAGTGCTAGTGAATCACATAGAATGTTAAATGTAGAGGCAAGTAGAAAGTATAGTCATAATATATAAACTAGTCACCACATAAGTGACCAACATATACATCCACCTCATAAGTGGGAAAAAATGCATCACATGTCAACAAATAAACATCCACATCATAGTGGGCACATATCATCAAAAGTTCAACATGCACCAAGGCACAAGATAAGAGTCAACAGAATATCCAAGATTACCACAAACAAGATAGTACACAAGAACAATGATATCAAAAGATAAGAGCAATGTGGATAGACTATTGTCCACAGGACCAAGAGAATGAATAAGCATAGGTGAATTTCTCAACATAGAAGAATAGGGGATACATCATACCTCAACTTCAGAGTCAAAATAGTCCAAGTCAGTCCTAGATCCAAGCCTAGGCCTCCAAAAAACCTCTAGAGAAGATGGACATGTCCTATAAGTAAGGTTCTCAAGCTTAAAAAGGTTGGTTTCTCCAACAAAGCTCCTATCTCGAGCAAGAAGCACCTTCTCCACTTTAGAGGTGAAAAACCCTAACAAATGGACATGGAGATGAGATGTTAATGGGTTCTAGGTGGTATTTTACCATGGAAGTCCATGGTTTCAACCTAAAGGAAGGTGGAAGTAAGACTAACAACATTAAAATAGGGAAGGGAAGGAGGAAACTTACTTGTTTTGGTCAAAATCACCAAGACGGATCTTTATAAACCCTAAATAGAGCAAATTTGGAACCTTAGGAGCCATCACCAAGGTAGGCACCTCCTTTTATCTTGGGACAACAACTTCATGGTAAAATAGAGTAGGAATGATGCTATAAGATATAGGGAATACAGAAGAGTAAGAGTTTTCTAATTTGGGAGTTCGGAAGGGGTTTATATGGCTATATAAAGAAAGAGGTCAAGTATGAGGTGTCTATGAGACTTTCCCTGTGTCTTGTATAAGGGTGTACATGTACATGCAAGGCTTTATGGATAAGGAATAAGTAAAGCACGAGGTGTCAAGTCTAGATGTCCAATGCTATGGGTGCCTACGAACATCCAAACCTTTATGGATATAAGGCAGAAGTCAAGCATGAAGTATCCATGGAGCTTTCCATGTGACCTTAGCCTAGGGATTTTATGGCCATGCAAGAGGACAGCTCATAGAGGCTTCTTGAATATCAAATTTCAGTTTATGGACACTTATAGGCTATCTCAACCGACCTCCAATCAAAGAAATAACCCAATTGGTTGATAGATTCTAAAGATAAGCTCATTTATAAAGAGAGTAATCCCTAAAATGCCCTTGGAAGGAAAAACCTTCAAACCAAGGTGCAACTAGGTTCCCTATGGTTCAAAAACTCTAGAATGGTAAAGGAACATGTAAGTATTATAATTCATGGACAATTTGCAAAGAACACCTCCCAATTGGGTGAATTGCATAGAAGTCCAGAACGTACCTAAAATTGCATAACTTGCACAAACAACATCCAAATTGGACCAAACTTCATCCACAAGTTATTTTTGATATGTTGAATACAAATTTTTCATTATTTCCATATTTTGAAGTTATATAATCATATTAATCATTACTTATGCCTTTTACTTATTTTCTCTTTCCTAAACTTATCCTAATATTTCAAGGTTGTCCAAATTAGATGAAATTTGACATGTAGGCTAATTTTTATATGTAGATTTCAAATTTGAAGTTTGTTTCCACTTTTGAGACTTGTTTTTATGAGATATGTCATATGGACCATTAATGGCCCATTATCTCAATTATTCATCCCATTAAGTTTCTTACCTTCATATTACCACAAAAATGAGTTATGTGGCATATTTTATGTAGCCATTATAAACCTAAGATTAATGTAAGAACATTAGGTTAAATTAAGGTGACCTATACATGCATTAGCTCATTGGGGTTATACTAAACATCTATTTAGGTCTGACCTTCAACCTTGTTTGGTTAAGTCCAAAATGTCAACTTCCAGGGTAGAGTCATGGATCTAGTATGTTGCAACACACCACCCCTTAAAGGGATTTCATCATGAAAATAAAAACATCCACATATGAGAAAACAATTTATTCACCACCCCATAAAGGATTCATCTTATTAAGTCAATATTATTCTTTAGGTACAAAAGGTTCAAATACAATTCCTTACATCCAACTACATAAGCATCATGCAAAAAAAACATAACTTGTAAATACTAATTATGAACTATGGGTTAACTTACTCTTGTCCATCCTCAAACAAGTCTTTACACTTGGGAGACTAATTCAACATATTAGGGTCCCTAACGATAAATGATATATAGATGTCTAAGGCTACTATTGCCTAAAAGCATGCTATTTTGAAAAATTCATATCAGCTCAGGCCAGACCAGTATCATATGGATTTGAGTGTCCACACAAACCAAGCTAGTGGTACAGAGGAAAATCTTTCCAGCCCCTAAACCCTGATCCTTTCTAGACACTTTTACTTTCAAATTCATGTCCTAGTAGCTTCGTAAAGGCCAAGATAAACAACCTCAAGTTACTATGGTAACTGATGCATCTTTTACTTGTAATTATTTTAAGGATCTAATCATAATTATTCTAATGTGAAACTATATGATCATAAATCAACCCTTCATCATCTATTGATCAACTCTAGGAAAACATGTCACCTAAAGGTAAGGAAAGGATTCTAACTAGGGAGACAAAATTGAAATAGTCAAATTCTAACTACTATGGGCTTTGATACCGTGTTGTGAGGAGGCGGAAGCACCCGCTTACTAAAAATTTGAAGAATAAAACATCCATTCTAAACATACTCAAAGGTATGTTGGAATAGGTGCAAAATGTTCAAACTTCAATAAATGGTATTCAAAATAACCAAAGTATAGCAGTTGAATAAAAATAATTACTATATTCAACTTTCACAAAAGATTACAAAAGTACATGATAATATCACATAAGGGCTTACATGTATGATACAATATAAGGATCTAAGTAGATGCAAATCTAAACCATAACAACTTTGTCTTTGAGCTTTACATCCTTAAGCTAGTCCAGAACTTCATGTCTAATCATCCAAGTCCTTCACCTAGGGTTGGAAGCATACCCCAGCAAGAAGAGAAAATAGATGACATCAGTAAAGGTTGGTATGTGCATTCAAAATAGAAATTTGATCAATATATGGAATAAAGGACATAAAATATAAAAGGCTTCCCATGGAAAGGACAAGGACCATCCAAATGGTTATTAAGAGAAAAGGAATTGAAATCATATGATAATAAAAGAGTACTTGCCATTAATAAAACATAAAGATTGTGCCACACAAGTACATGTAAGGAATTAGGGCACACACTCCATATCATCAACATGAATGCATGTGAGATAAACATAGCCCTAGAATAGTATAAACACAAAGATGGCCAAGTCTCATAAACTTGAAACCTGATAGATAAAGGAATACTGTCAATCTCCCAATTATATAAAACATGGGCCTAGAATCACACATATTGCCTTCCGTATGAGGTGCCTTTCCATCCCAAAAGAGTAGGAAATATCACATTTGCTTGGTAGGAAATAACACATATGCCATAAAAAACCAATGCAATTACACTACTCTAGTGCTACTGAATCACAAAACATGTTAAATGTAGAGGCAAGTAGAAAGTATAGTTAGAATATATAAACTAGCCACCACATAAGTGACCAACATATACATCCACCTCATAAGTGGGAAAAAGATATCACATATCCACAAATAAACATCCACATAATAGCAGACACATATCATCAAAAGTCCAAAATGCACCAAGGCACAAGATCAGAGTCAACAAAATATTCAAGATTACCACAAACAAGATTATTCACAAGAACCATGATATCAAAAGATAAGAGAAATGTGTATAGGCTATTATCCATAGGACCAAGAGAATGAATAAGCATAGGTGAATTTCTCAATATAGAAGAATATGGGATACATCATACCTAAACTTCAGAGTCAAAATAGTCCAAGTCATTCCTAGATCCAAGCCTAGGCCTCCAAAGAACCTCTAGGGAAGGTGGAAAGGTCCTTTAAGTAAGATTCCCAATCTTAAAGAGGCTGGTTTCTCCAACAAAGCTCCTATCTCGAGCAAGAAGCACCTTCTCCACTTTAGAGGTGAAAAACCCTGACAAAAGAACATGGAGTTGAGGTGTTTATGGGTTCTAGGTGGGGTTTCACCATGGAAGGCTTTGGTTCAATCCTGGAGGAAGGTGGAAGGAAGACTAACAACATAAAAATAGGGAAACGGGTCAAATTCACCAAGAAGGTTCTTTAGAAACCATAAATAGAGCAACTTTGGAACCCTAGGAGCCTTCTTCACCAAGGTAGGCACCTCCTTTTACCTTGGGACATAATCTTTGTGGTAAAATAGAGTAGGAATGATTCTCTAATCTAGAGGAAATAAATGAGCGCAAGAGTTTTTGAATTTGGGAGTTCAGAAGGGGTAGACATGGCTATATAAAGAAAGAGGTCAAGTATGAGGTGTCTATGAGACTTTCCATGTGTCATGTATAAGGGTGTCCATGGACATGCAAGCCTTTATTGATAAGGAAGATGTCAAGCATGAGGTGTCAAGTTACTTTCTAGGTGTCCAATGCTAAGGGTTCCTATGGACATCCAAACCTTTATGATAAGAAAGAAGTCAAGCATGAGGTGTCCTTAGAGCTTTCCATGTGTCCTTAGCCTAGGAATTTCATGGCCATGCAAGAGGACAACTCATAGAGGCTTCTTGAATATCAAATGCCAGTTTATGGACACTTGTAAGCTAGTATCCCAACTGACCTCCAATCAAAGAACTAACCCCATTGGTTGATCGCTTCTAAAGATAAGCTCATTTATAAAGAGAATAATCCCTAAAATGCCCTTGGAAAGAAACACCTTCAAACCAAGGTGCAACTAGGTTCCCTATGGATCAAAAACTCAAGAATGGTAAGGGAACATATAAGGATTAAATTCATGTGACAATTTACAAAGAAAACATCCCAATTAGGTAAATTGTAGAAAAGTCCAAAATGTACCTAAAATTGCATAACTTGGACAAACAACAACCAAATTAGACCAAACTTCATCCACAAGTTATCTTTGATGTGTTGAATATGAATTTTCCATTATTTATATATTTTGAAGTTATATAATTACATTATTCATTACTTATTCCTTTTACTAATTTTCTCTCTCCTAAACTTATCCTAATATTTCAAGGTTGTCCAAATTAGATAAAATTTGACATGTAAGCTAATTTCTATATGTATATTTTGAATTTGAAGTTTGTTTCCACTTTTGAGACATGTTTTTATGAGATATGTCATATGGACCATTAACAACCCATTATCTAAATTATTCATCTAATTAAGTTTCTTATCTTCATATTACCACCAACATGAGTTATGTGGCATATTTTATGTGGCCATTATAAACCTAAGATTAATATTAGAACATTAGGTTACATTAAAGTGACCTATACATGCATTAGCTCATTGGGGTTATACTAAACAACTATTTAGGTCTAACCTTCAACCTTGTTTGGCTAAGTCCAAAATGTCAACTTTTAGGGTAGGGTCCGAGATCTAGTATGTTACAACACACCACACCTTAAAGGGATTTATTCCTCAAAATCAAAACATCCACATATGAGAAAACAACTTATTCACCACCCCTTAAATGATTCATGTTATTATTCACCACCCCTTAAAGGATTCAATTTATTAAGTCAAAACTATTCTTTAGGTACAAAAGGTTCAAATACACTTCCTTACATCCAAATACATAAGCATCATGTAAAAAAAAACATAACTTGTAAAGACTAACTATGAACTATGGGTTAATTTTCTCTTGTCCATCTTAAAACAAGTATTTACACTTGGGAGACTAGTTCAACATATTCCCTAAAGGTAAATCATATAGATTTCTAAGGCTACTGTTGCCTAAAAACATACTATTTTGAACAATTCATATTAGCTCAGGCCTGGCCGGTATCATATGCATTCGGAAGTCCTCATAAACCAAGCTAGTGGTGTAGAGGAAAATCTTGCCAGCACCCAAACCCTGATCCTTTCTAGACACCTTTGCTTTCAACTTCATGTCCTAGTAGCTTCATAAAGGCCAAGATAAACAACCTCAAGTTACTATGGTTACTGATGCATCTTTTACTTACAAGTATTTTAAGGATCTATTCATCATTAATCTAATGTAAAACTGTATGATCCTAAATAAACCCTTCATCATCTATTGATCAACTCTAGGGAAAACATGCCACTTAAAGGTAAGGCAAGGATTTGAACTAGGGAGACAAAATTGAAATAGTCAAATTTTGACTACCATGGGCTCTAATACCATGTTGTAAGGAAATGTGATCACCCCCTTACCAAAAATTTGAAGAATAAAACATCCATTCCAAACACACTCAAAGGTATGTTGGACAAGGTGCAAAATTTTAAACTTCAACAAATGATATTCAAAACAACTAAAGTACAATAGTAGAATAAAAATAATGACTATATTCAACTTTCACAAAAGATTACCAAAGTACATCATAATATCCCATTAGGGTTTACATGTATGATACAACATAAGGATCTAAGTAGACGAAAATCTAAACCATAACAAATTTGTCTCCAAGCTTTAACTCCTTAAGCTAGTCCAAAACTTCATGCCTTATCATCCAAGTCCTTCACCTAGGGTTGGAAGCATACCCCAACAAGAACAAAAAATAGATGACATCAGCAAAGGCTGGTATGTGCATACTAAATAGAAAATTGAGCAATATATATAATAAAGGACATCAAATTCAAAAGGCTTCCCATAGAAAGGATAAGGACCACCCAAATGGTTATTAAGAGAAAAGGAATTGAAATCATATGATAACAAAAGAATATTTGCCATTAATAAAACATAAAGATTGTGCCACACAAGCACATGCAAAGAATAGGGCACACACTCCATATAATTAATGTGCAATAAATGTGAAATAAACATAGCCCTAGAACAATATAAACACAAAGGTGGCCAAGTCTCATAAACTTGAAACCTACTAGAGAAAGGAATACTGCCAATCTCCCAAATATTTAAAATATGGACCAAGAATCACACATCTTGCTCTGGGTATGAGGTTCCATTCCATCCCAAAAGAGTAGGAAATATCACATCTGTTCGGTAGGAAATAACACATTTGTTATAAAACCAATGTAATTACACTACACTAGTGCTACTGAATCACATAGCATGTTAAGGGCCTATTTGGTAGGGTGTAGTTGCAGTGGATGATGTTGGTTTGTTGTGTTTTTAAAATTAAAATTATTTGGTAGGATGTATTTGGGTGTAATTATGTGAATCACAACTACACATTTCAGCTGAAAATCTAGGAAAATGTACCGCGCCTGTTCTGGGCGCGGTCAGGTGCAGTTCGTCGGACTGAAGGAGCCGAAAGGGCTGGATAAATGCAGGTACATAATTGTAAAGAGTAGGTGGGCCCCAGAATAACCAACTAAAAAAGTTGTTTCCACTTTTCTTCCACTATCGCAACACCTGCTGTGTGGATCTTGTTTTGCGGAATACACTCACATGGGCCACAACTCACGATCCGTAAAAATCCATCCATATAAACCAAATAAAAAAATATAAAATCGATGAGCTTGCACCTCACTCAACCAAACCAATTTTAATAGCTGCAAATCAATGCATACGAACTCATTGATCTGGAAAACACATTTTGCATGGTTTCTACCCCTAACCAAATAGGGCCTAAATGTAGAGGCAAGTAGAAAGTATAGTCAGAATATATAAATTAGTCACCACATAAGTGACCAAAATATACATCCAACTCATAAGTGGGAAAACGACATCACATGTCCACAAATAAACATCCACATCATAGTGGGAACATATCATCAAAAGTCCAACATGCACCAAGGCACAAGATCAGAGTCAAGAGAATATCCAAGATTACCACAAACAAGATAGTTCACAAGAACCATGACATCAAAAGATAAGATCAATTTGTATAGGCTATTGTCCATAGGACTAAGAGAATGAATAAGCATAGGTGAATTGCTCAACATAGAAGAATAGGGGATACATCATGCCTCAACTTCAGAGTCAAAATAGTCCAAGTCAGTTCTAGATCCAAGCCTAGGCTTATAAAGAACCTCTATGGAAGGTGTAAAGGTTCTATAAGTAGGGTTCCCAATCTTAGAGAGCTTTCTTTCTACAACAAATCTCCTATCTCGAGCAAGAAGCACCTTCTCCACTTTAGAGGTGAAAAACCCTAACAAAAGAACATGGAGATGAGGTGTTTATGGGTTCGAGGTGGGGTTTCACCATGGAAGGCCATGGTTACTACCTGGAGGAAGGTGCAAAGAAGACTAAAAATATGAAAATAGGGAAGGGAAGCAGGAAACTTACTAGGTTTGGTCAAAATCACCAAGAAGGATCTTTAGAAACCCTAAATAGAGCAAATTTGGAACCCTAGGAGTCTTCTTCATCAAGGTAGGCACCTCCTCTTACCTTGGGACATCACCTTCATGGTAAAATAGAGTAGGAATGATGCTCTAATCTAGATGGAATAAAAGAGAGCAAGATTTTTTAAAATTTGGGAGTTCAGAAGGGGTAGATATGGCTATATAATGAAAGAGGTTAAGTATGAGGTATCTACGAGACTTTCCACGTGTCATGTATAAGGGTGTCCATGGAGGCACAAGCCTTTATGGATAAGGAAGAAGTCAAGAATGAGGTTTAAAGTTACTTACCATGTGTTCAATGCTAAGGGTGCCTATGGACATCCAAACCTTTATGGATAAAGAAGAAGTCAACCATGAGGTGTCCATGGAGCTTTCCATGTGTCCTTAGCCTAGGGATTTCATGGCCATGCAAGAGGACAACTCATAGAGGCTGCTTGAATATCAAAATGTCAGTTTATGTATACTTATAGGCTATCCCAACAAACCTCCAAACAAATAAATAACCCCATTGGTTGATAGCTTCTAAAGATAAGCTCATTTATAAAGAGAGTAATCCCTAAAATGCCCTTGGAAAGAAACACCTTCAAACCAAGGTGAAATAGGTGCCCTATGGTTCACAAACTCGATAATGGTAAGGGAACATATAAGGATTATAATTCATGTGACAATTTGCAAATAAAACCTCCCAATTGGTTAAATTGCATAAAAGTCCAGAATGTACCTAAAATTGTGTAACTTGCACAAACAACATCTAAATTGGACCAAACTTCATCCACAAGTTATCTTTGATGTGTTGAATATTAATTTTAATTTATTTCCATATTTGGAAGTTATATAATCACAATATTCATTAATTATGACTTGTATTCATTTTCTTCTCCTCAACTTATCCTAATATTTCAAGGTTGTCCAAATTAGATGAAATTTTACATGTAGGCTAATTTTATGTGTAGATTTGAAATTTGAAGTTAGTTTCCACCTTTTAGACTTTTTTATGAGATATGTCATATGGCCCATTAATGGCCCATTATCTAAATTATTCATCCAATTAAGTTTCTTATCTTCATATTACCACCAAAATGAGTCATGTGGCCTATTTTATGTAGCCATTATAAACCTAAGATTAATTTTAGAACATTCAGTTATATTAAGGTGACCTATACATGCATTAGCTCATTGGGGTTATACTAAACATCTATTTAGGTCTGACCTTCAACCTTGTTTGGCTAAGTCCAAAATGTCAATTTCCAGGGTAGGATCCGAGATCAAGTATGTTATAGTAAGAATAAGAAATAAGGTGATAAAACTTAAACAACATTATTTTATACAAAACATGTTTTAGCTTTCATTATCCATTATATCAATGTAAGGCTTTTGAATACCTCTAAAGCAAGGGTCTGTGAGGGACATATGAGGATTAAAATATAAAGCTTTCCCTATTTCTATGTAAGGGGCTTCAATTCCAAAGTCAATGAGGTAGCCTTATTTCAATTTTCCATGATCACTTACCCTAAGAATTCACGTAGGTAAAAATAATACATTGGATCTTTATACATTATGTTCAAGGTTTTTTAATGTAGTGTAATCAAGCATGAAAATAGTAGTCATAGGAATAATATCTCAAGAAAGTAGCCAATCATTCATACCATCATATATACAAACAAGCCAATATCATAGTAGGGTCAGGTAATTAAGCGTACCTTTGAGTAGTTCAACAGAATATGATCCTTGAGTAAGATTTTTAGAGAAGGTCCAACCCAAGGGGGCCTAATATGCAAATGATATAATATGAGGTCTGATCATTAGTTTTAGTCAATATAAGTAGGTATCATGTCATGTGAATGTTCCCCCTAGACTTATACTCTAAAAAAGATCAAGTATAGTTCCATCATGTTAAACATGCATGCAACTATTCCACATAGTCCAAGTATCAACGTCAAGCCCTAGGTCTAGGTGTATCATTCATATTAAGAGTCATACAAAATAAAGATCATATTTGATTCTTAAAAAGGGAGAGAATAAGATTTATAACAACATAATGGTTTGATCTTGCAAGATCATAATTAGTCAACTTGTTCAATTTCATGCAATATTGTCACATTCCCAAGTAATAAGATCATAAAGATGTATCAAGTAGATCTAGTTGGGATTCAGGGTTACAATTTTGATAAATCTATTGATTTGATATCTTGAGATACATGTGTAAAATTAGAGCATGGTTATCATAAGATTATATACTACAACAAACAACATGTGCATTTAGAGATGTTAAGTTTCGTATGTAGTCAAAAGTACATGAGCGTATTAGATGGAATTTAGTGTCACAAGATATTATAAAGGGACTGATTTGAAGGTCATCATACAGGTTTGAAAATTTAGGATCACTTTTGCATAATGATTTGAAGATCCAAATATGTAAGTACTCCAGCATCACACTTCAAGGTAAAATACAATACAAAGGTAAGTATGTGAGTTATGTGAACTATTCTTAACAAAATGGCATAAGATCTTAATCAAACATTTTAGACTTAACTTAAGGTTTATTGATTTCAAAGGGGGTAATCATATGACAACCAAATAGGACAAATATGCCATCTTGATTAAGCCACATCATGTAGTTTACATAAAAAGGTAATTTTAGGGTCAAGGTGATCATTATAGTCACATCAAGATGGTCCAAAGCACTAAACAAGTATAACGAGAAGAAATGTTACTATTTTAGAAATATCATCATGTTTAGGTATATATAATGTCAAGTTTGAGCATTTGGTAGTATTGATCATCCTTAAAGACTTAAAGCAATCAATTTAAGGAAACATTAGAACTTTGTGTGAAACTAGAATTGGAAACCATTTTTATTGGATAGATCACACTTTTCTAATAAAAAATCATATATCTTCTGACAATTTTGCACAAACGATACATAAAAAATATTTTTGAAAGATTTACTATATCATGAGAATTATAGACCCATGGATCCTAGATCTAAGGTTGAGGGAGAGGGGGTTCCATGGCTCCCGTACCTACCCGAGGTGGGTTCTCCCACCATCTACTTGGACTGCAATAGGTCAATAGTTGGGCCAGTCTAGTAGGAGATGCGAGGATGATGGTATGCCAAAGACAAATTAGGGTGGGGGCATCAATGTCGCACAATTGTTGATTGACAACATTGAGGTCATCTTCTCCCCTAGGCATAGCGCACGATACAGTTTTACATATGTGGTGGCATCCAACGAAAGGGAGAAAGGAGAATTGGGAAGACGGGCTTGCAATATCTCAAGGAGGTCTTATGTTGGCCCGGATCATTATCGCATACCCGATTGTAGCCTTCATTGTTGTTGATGTTGGGTAGAGAAGAAAACCCCAATGGGCACATGTATTGGGTCAAAGGATGAAGGAGGAAAAAGAAAGGAAGAATGATGTCTAGGGTTCGCCACATGTTGCTAGAAGAGGGGGAAAGAGTTGTGCATGAAGAAAGTAATCGGAAAAGGGGTCCAATCATGTAAGAAATACATTAGAGTGGGGGGAGGGGAGTAGGCGAGGCCCGACATCATGGCTGCCATCCATGGTGTATAGAGGTAAGGGAAAGTAGCTTGGCTGTCATATGGGGCTTAGATTCGAGGTTGAAAGATCCAAAGGCCTATAATTGGTTGCTCTTGCATCTGACTTCTGATTGGTCAAGGAGGACAAGTTGAGATTGTGTCTGACTAAACTGGGGAGAAAGGGGCACGGATGCAACACACCCCATCATGGGTTCCAAATGGTCAGCCCACAGTCATAGCAAGGAATAAAATGATTCAAATTAGGTTTGGAAGGTCTACAATTTTAAAGGACACATCTACCTTATTCGATCTTAGGATTGAGTGAAATTTGGTACGCTGGAAATATGAAAGTATCCTCTACACAACTAGCATAATCTTAGAGTATGAAAATATCTATAGATGGTATCAAAAGGGGATGACAAAAAATGATATATAATTTGGATGAAACCTTAGTTTTATATCAAATTGAATGCCATTACTTGTCATGTGAATATAGAACAAACTCAAAAGTCATCAAAACAATCAAATCATAAATTTGAGGCAAGGATGAGAAATTAGCTAATTGAAAAAAGTAGGTAGCACATGTGAAAGTCTAAATTATCACATATAGACATGTTTATATAATATTATAATTATAAGTGGTTTAATATTATGTGTCATATGTGATATATAATTTAAGTTGACGGATTGCATACTATAATTTAATATTCAGCAATTCAAACACGTATTGATAACCCAAAACATATGCATAAAAAAGAAAGCTCTATGGGAAATGCAAAAAGGGTGTGCTTCGTTGAACAACATCTGTGCTAATCAAGTCGAGACGTGAGCTGTCTCAAGGAGAGAGGCCCCTGGTTTGACTTTCCAATTTCCATTCAGTTCTTATTACCATACAAGGTGACGGAATTGGAAAAGGGAAGAGAGGAGGGGGTGTGTGGACGGAGAAGGGAAAGGGGGTAGGAAAACTATTTGTTTATTTTTTTGTCATATTTGCATAAAGAAAGAGATAGGAAAGGAAAATATTTATAAGACGTTGCAATATGGGTACCGTAATAGTGGTTGGAAATAATTTATTAAACTCACCGATATAGTTTTGATTTTAATTTGTTCAAAGTAGTTCATAAAATTAATGACATCATTCTTATTTGGAATTATCAATGAAAACAAAAATTGATATGAGATGCCCCTCCTTTTTGGATGAGAACTAATTTTAAATAAACATTTTTTTGGAGAGAAACAAAAGATTGGCTAAAACCAACCACTTGGGAAATAATATAACTTTGTATTAAAGTTGTTCTTATAAGATTTATGTAAAGAAGATTCTAAAATTGTTTTATAAAACTATTCATCAAGAATGGGATCATATTCTTAAAGTGACATATTTCATTGGGAGAAGTTCTTTACTTAAAGGGAAATAAGCTTTATAGAGAAAATTATTTACTGAAAATAAAACTCCAACCATTTTTTTCAATTTTTGGAAATTATTTGAAAGGAAATTCTTGACATGAAAGGAACTATATTTATCGAGGGAACTATCATTTATAACAAGATAGTTTATGCGAAGTAAAATATATTTTTAGCAGAAACTTGCCAGTATAGAAAGAAATATTTCTAGTATTAAAGTTTAGCCTAAAATGAAATAAAATTTATCATGGTTAAAAGTTACTAGGAAGGAAGTAAAAAGAAATCTTTTTACTATACTGGAACAAATCTTGATAGAACATAGAAATTATTGGTGGAAAAATCTCATAGCTGTGTTAGAATTATTTGTGAACGGTTGTGTTTTTCATAAAATAGCCTTTTTTGTATCATTTCCCATGCTTTTCTATGGGGACAAAAATCGACTAAAGTTCCATGCATGTGGATTCTATCACTCCCTTCATTTTTAGATATCAAAACTTTTCCATTCTAATTACCCCATTTGAAGCCATTATGTTATTTTTTAAACATATTGACAATTATCAAATATTTATCTTTTTCAAGTTAAATATTATTCCTATTAAATTATTATACTCTCAAAATATGAATTTTAAGACTATCCTAATGTTTGGTATTAAATAACCTTGTAACTTAAAAGATATGACAATAATATTTTGGATAACAATGTATTTGGAATACACTTAGTTCTTTCAAATAATAAATAGATGTTAGGTTGAGGAAGGTTAGGTTTGAGTATGAAGTTGTTTGAATTATCTAGTGGAGTATATGAATAAAAATTGTTTTAAAGTTTATTATTAAAAGTAATGAGATATGAAAAAAATTTAGATATATCTTGAGATATCAGCCGTCAATGATGGAGTCAAATTTTGGAAGGAAAGCACTTTTTCGTAGATGAGAATTTTTAAATTGTTCTCAACATTTTTGTAAAGTGTGTAATGACCAGTTTAATAAGAGGGAGATGTTTTCCTAACATTGAGAAACTTTTTTATGTGAGAGATATGTTTTCCCAATGTTTTTTATGGAAGAAAAAAAAGTTTATCTTATTATGAATAAAAACTGATGACTTAAGAGGTCCGTAGTTAACTAAAATAAATAAAAAATGGGGTTATATTTCAAGTTCCTAATAAGAATAAGACATGTTTAGGAAATGCAGTGATTGCTGAATGAATATCCAACAACTCTCACGCTAGATTCCATGCACGGCAAAGGGGAGGGAGAAGGCACACAACAGACACTCTCCAATCCCCCAACTTTTGGACCCCTCACCCTATAAACCTTAGAGACTTTTCTTGGGTACATCCACTTTGGTATATGCGACAGAGGGTGAGAAATGAGGAAGAGGAGGCAAAGAAGGCTGTCAGCGAGGTTTGCGGATTTCATGAGTTTACAGGAGGTGGACCTCGTGGAGGTGCCTTACCGCCACACAAAGTGTGGGGACGAAAGGAAGAATACACAAAAACCTCGTGGAGGTGCCTTACCGCCACACAAAGTGTGGGGACAAAAGGAAGAATACACAAAAGAATGGACATAATCTGTCCAAAAAGGTAAATATTGTAAAATTAAGTATCATAGTACAAATATCAAACTTTAGCAAATAAGGTATTAATAGACATCTTTGAAGAGTCTAGATTCTTATGATTTTTTTTGTGTAAGTTCCATATAGATACAATATTCATTATTTTAATGCTGAATACATCAAAAGAAGTTTAAAAAATAAAAGATTTACTATACTTGCTTCCATTATCACTTATCAACTTAGATACAATAGGTGGTTTCAAAATTTAGGTCTAGATAATCAACTTTTATCAATATAAACATAATGATATTATCATATTTGTATGTAAACACTAATATGTCAGTACAAAAAATTGCTGGTGTGATCTATTAACTAGTATTTGTAATCTAAATTTTTTATATCTGAATATTGTGTTTTAATACTAACTATCGCCAAGTATCTAACATAATCATTCACAGTTTAATTTATACATATTATTAGCAATAAAAAGACGATAAAGATTGTCATTGCTTAAGTTCGCTTTTTATAAGCAATGACCATCTTTATCCTCTTTTTATAAGCAATGTCAATCTTTATCCTCTTTTTATAAGCAATGAAAAAACCTCCAAATTGGATGCCATTTGTATGGATCACTCTGAGTCGTCCTTGGTGAGGAAATCAGAAAGCAATGCATCCAAATTTGAGGTTTTTTTCCCTACCCTCTGCAGTTTGCTTGTTTTATTAGTTGATGTTTTAATGAGTTGGATCACATATGTTTTTTCTAATAAAAATTTATCAGATAAATTAACATAGGCACAAAACTTGTCTAGTATTACAATAATTTAAGGTTTTGCTTTAAATTTTCTAAATAGAATAGTAGTGTTTTTATATTTGATTTATATGTATTGATACATCTAGAGTCAAAATTTGTAACTTATGCGAGACAGTTACTAATAAAATAAATATACTGTATTGGAAATATATTTGATCTATGCAATTCTTTGAGATGGAAATAAATATGATCTATTCCTTTCTTCAAGACAAATCCGGAGGTGTAGCCACAATAGTACTTGTTTCTATATCTATGTTGGCTTTACCTTTTTTAGAATATCTATATGGTGACCAAATATATAGGAAAGGACAATGGTAAAGAGAAAGATAGAAGGGAACCAATGAGGAAAGGAAAGGAAAAGGAAATTTATAAAAAGATATTCTTTAGTTACATTTGCAATGGATAGGGGATGGGAGGAGGAGATACACATATTATTGATTGTGTGTGTATGGAGATAAAGAGATGTGGTTTTTTAATAGACAAAACATTCCTATAGTTGTATTCATTTAAGTAATATACAAACTCGATAAAAAATATTTTTGACATAGAAAATAGAAACATTCTCTCATCAAATTAGTTATTCATATAGAATATTAAATTTTTATTTAAAATAAAGTAGAATATTTGAAATGCATATTTAAATTCTTAACAATTATTGTAAATAGAAACATCAATGAAGAAAAATTGGCAATAAAAAAATACTAATAATATATTTTCTTGATATATATGAAATGAATATTTTTTCTCAATCATGTTGAATATGACTTGATGATTCTCATGTTGTGTACCTTTTCTTTGGTGTTTATAGGCTCTTGCAAGAAAAACATATTTATTGCATAAAAATCAATTATTTAAATAGAAATAAAGTTCAGCTAGAAATCAAACTTTCACCATGAAATTTTTCCTTAATTGTAAATTAAATCTAATCATAAAATTTAATTGAGGAATGATGTGTACATGGAAGGAAAAAACATATTTTTAAACAAGTTTGATTAATCAACTTCATCAGTCTAATGGAGATACTATTAGAGAGGATTCCTTGGGCCATATAAAATAATCTTTGATGAAGCGATGAATTTAGATCGATCCAAAAGGCTATTAAGTGATTGGTTTATCCAAAACATAAAACATTTTACCAAATATATTAATATTTATAGGGGAATGGTATCCCCATGCAATAGATTAAAAAAGCATCCAAATAAAATGAAATTTTGCAAGACTATTGATAATACTATGTAGAAAAATAACTATGTGTAAATATTTATTTTAGATCCCATAAATGTGTAAATTGCACATAAGTCCGCAAGATACATCAAATTACACAACTTGAGCAAACAAAATCAGAGTTTTCTCAAGTTTTAAACATAGCCTTGTCATATGGTATTAAATCTTAATACAAAATCAAAATTTAAAACTGAGCATCAATTTAACCCAAATAATTATATTTATGTATTAAGCAAGGTTA
This sequence comes from Alisma plantago-aquatica, assembly GCA_963693085.1. Classification (NCBI taxonomy): domain Eukaryota; kingdom Viridiplantae; phylum Streptophyta; class Magnoliopsida; order Alismatales; family Alismataceae; genus Alisma; species Alisma plantago-aquatica. The sequence goes on along the minus strand of OY856412.1, from coordinate 667,549,949 downwards.
AGGGTTTTACATATAACTTTGATGCTTCTTTAGTTAAAGAGGATACATATCTTTGTGATGGTGAAGCTTACATGCTTCATAGTATAGATTAAATACTCACATGCATAATTTGTTGCAGTAAGCCACCCACAAAAGCTTTTATTCTCATTTCTAGACAAATTATAACATAGAGGTAAATATGTGTGCCCACCACTTATAAACATTGTTCTTAATTTTTTTTCTTATAAACATTGCTCGTCCATTTTGGATCTAGATGAAATCTTTAGTCTTTCCTAGTATATTCAATAGTGTACCACTATATATATTGATCAAGTATTTGATAATTATACATTATATTGATGTCATCTTGAATTGACATCAAGTATTTGATAATTATACATTATATTGATGTCATGCATGATGTTTGGTGACATCAATATAATGTATAATTATCAAAGAACTTCAATAAATAAGACTGTAGAATATTGACCTTTTCTTGTATAACGATGGATCGAATGTGATGATATTACACGGTTTCTTATCAAATATATTGATAATGGATTGGACACTTTCATAAATAATCTTACCTGATATTGGTTTGAGGGAACTCCATTCCTCATTTGATCTATTAAACACATTGCACACTCTTGCATAAGGATACACTTTTGAGAGAAATCTTCATCGACCAAGAAATATGGTCTCTCTACCATATTTTCATCCTATTAAATTTGTATTTTCCTCACATATAGGACATGCTTTGGATCCTTTTATATTTTATGCAGAAAATTATATATGTTAGAGAGTCATTCATTATGTAAAACAACATGACATGGAACCTAAAGGTCTCACCATGTGAAGCATCCTAAGTCATAATGACTTTCTTCTAGAGTTTTCTAAGTCATCAATCAAAGGTTCAATAATAATATCAAAGTCAGCACTAGGTTGTTTGGACCTTGATACCAACAATTATGACATGATGCATTTATTGTTCATTTAGAACCAAAGAGAAAAATTGTATATAATAATCTTAAAATTCAACATTTTATGTTAGATGTTAAATGTATGGTATTCATTCATCTCATCATTATGAATTTCAACTATTATATTCTTGACTTTGTTACCAAATGAGAGTATAAAAATCAATTTTCTTCTATTGTAGATAATCCAACACATGTCATAGGTCCCCTTCGTTGTTTGTCTTTACCTCTATATGCCAAAATAAATTATGCACATCATCTAAATTACAAAATAAGAATTTAAACCATAATATTATAGGAAGATATCACATCTACTTGATATGAGAACCATTCTTGATCTTACCTCCAGTCATCATTATGTACCTTGATACCCCATATTTTTTATAGTAGTTCAAATTTCTATATTCATTTTTAAATAACAAAAGGTAGATAACACAATTTCATCTTCCAAAAATACCATTATTGAAATTTACTGATTTCAAAAAATAGGAATCTATAACATCCCAGGATTTGAGGCCTTGGATAAAATGATCTTAAAAGGAATGATTGGACTACTCATATCACAAAGGTGCATCTTTTTTTCTAGGAGCCCATTACTAAAGAACTCCATAGTTAAGCATGCTCAACTTGGAGTAGTACTAGGATGGGTGACCAATCAGAAAGTTGACATGGCTTACGCGTGAGTGAGGACAAAGTGCGCAGTTAAGGCTAGTGGTGGTCTATGGGGCCAGTCGTCATTCCTGAAACTCTACTAGAGCCTAGGGCAGTGGGCTCAGGCGTTGCAAATGGTATCAGAGCCAATTCCTCTCTAGTAGGCAGGGTCCCAGATGGACATGTGACATACCAGTCTTGAGCTGTGCGATCTAGTCAAGTTGGCAAAGGCTATCCATGATGATGGAGACACCCTTACACTGGTAGTCATGGTAGAGAGCTTGGTGTACATGGCCATTTGGGTCTGCACTGAAATTGGGATATATTATGAGGCCATATAGTTGAGACTTGACAAGGATGTCATGAGTCTAAGGTGGGAGAGATTGTAACCCAAGATTTTAGGTCTTGGATAAAATGATCTTAAAAGGAATAATTGGACTACCCATATCACCAATGTGCATCTCTTTTCCCAGGAGCCCATCACTAAATAACTCCATAGTTAAGGCGTGCTCAAGTTAGAGTAGTACTAGGATTGTTGGTCAGTCGAGAAGTTGACCCCATCTTGCACGTGAGTGAGGATAAAATGTGTAGTTAAGGCTAGTGGTGGTCTGTGGGGCTAGTCTTCTTTCTTGAAACTCTACTAGAGCATTGTAGAATGTCTTTTTTTTTAAATAGCTCAATATCATTAAAAGTAAGCCATACGACATCTACAAGATAGACATCTCTCATCAAGTAACAAAGCAACAACTCCTTTTACAGAAAGACATAACACAAGGCTCAGATTGGGATGTGATAGGTATATTTCAACACCGTCCACCTCTTGTAGTTGCTGTCTAAAACAACTATCTGGGATGGAATTCATCAATCTACAAGAGCCTATGAGTGCATCGGGAGAAGAGTTTGCATAGCCGCTGGCAGAGATTACAATCATGAAGACAATGAAAGATCACTGGAAAAAGAGCTCAACCACAAAGAAAAACACAAACACAACACCACACAAAACTGGACTAGAAACACAACTACTAGCTAAGAAACAAAAATAAATACAAGCCGACCAAGGAGCCACCCACCAACACAATGCTCACATAGAAAAAATGTCGATCACTAAGGGTGCACCAACCAGGAGACCCGGGTAGGAGGCCAAACCCCAGTGATGCAGATACATAGGAAGGATGCCTCATGTGGATACAACAGTGGGGAGTAGAGGGTGCTGGGAACCCCACCACCACTCCTGACCACCACTGCGAGCAAGGGCATAAGACCCATACGAAGCACAAACCTAGCTTACTCCTCCTCTGCCTGAAGCACCAAGGGGCTCCCGAGCTCACTGTCTACCCAAGAAGGAACTTGAGGCATGACCAACAATCGACCACCACATATAGACTCAAACAGAGAAAGAAACTTGGAAAAAAAAAGAAAGATAGAGGGCAAACCCGCCTCTGCTAGATCTGGCGATCTGAGACCTCCAAAACAGCTACCCGGCTCAGCCCCTAGGCAGATCTGAGAAGAAAACACTAAAGAGAAGAGTGCTACACCCCCCCAGTGACACACTGCCATAAAAGGCCCGACCATGACCAGAATGCATGGTAGCTGCCAAGGGAGGAAGAGAGGAGAAGCTCAGAGAAGTACCTTCAAACAGACCCAAAATTGTGAGGCAAAGTCGAGGAAGATGCCTGGGGGGAGACGGTGGTGGCTTCAGACTAACGCTAGACCCCCTCCCCTAGGTTGGAGTGCCACGTGTGGATGGAACCCCAAATCACTGCCGCGATCGCTAGAGCTTTGTAGGTGAGGCTATTCCTATTACGTTATTACAAACGTTATTACATATACATTACAGAATATCTTCATTCTAGTAAAATTTGTATATTCCTATGTAGTCTTATTGCACATGGCATTACTTTTTATTTCTTCAATAGTTTTGACTTTCAAGTTATTACCACAATTTTTCAAGGGGGAAACATAACCTTTCTCCATGCCATCTCCTATATTCCTCTATAAATATTAAAAACACATCAAGACAACTTACAAAATCTAGTGTGGGAATTTAGAATGGACACCAAATGTCCATCCATTCTATAATCACAAGGTATGCAATCAAGTATTAAATATTGTGTAAGCTAGGTCAACTTTAGAATTAAATATTTTTTAATATTAACCACAAGTTCAATATTCTTACAAATAGTATTCAGAACGCCTATGAATGAATGTATACTACCTATGCCATTATTGAACACTTAATCTCACTAGTCGTTATACAATGTCTGTTTGGCTTTTAAAAATATTTTGGCAGCATTTTTCTTATGTTTCTTCAAGTACATCGATGTAGATGGGAAAACTAAAAAACCAAATGTCAAAACATTTGTATACTTAAGTGAGATTAAGGGCATGTTTGGTTCGTGGGAAGGGATTCGAATGGAATGGGGAGAAGGATAGTATGGGAAAGTATAGGTGAAGGATGGGATATTGGGTATCCTATCCTATGTTTGGATGCAACTAAGGATAGGATTAGCTTGAAAGAAATTTTAATCAATTCTATCATTTATTTTGGTATGTGTCGTTTTTCTCAGTGGTCATAAAAAATTTGTTACTATGGCTCACTTATTCATTAAAATATTAATTTAAATATATGAAATAAAAATTTAAAATTCTACCCTCATATTACAAATGTAAAGACGTGCCAAATTGATTTATGTACTAATATCAATACCATGGTATTATTTCCATATTTTTCATATAATAAGATTGAATTCACCTTTTTATTGAAAATCTAAAAAATGAAATCACAATTTAAAATATATCATGTGATAATATCATTAAACCCCATTCATATTCACATATTTTTTAAAATATTATGAAACATGCCATGTAGTGTGATCCACCAAGAGGTTGTAATATTAAAATTTTGCCTTCTTACCAAAATAATCTCATAAGGAATTTGAAAGATATAAGAATCTGAAATAGGTAAAGTTTCATACAAGTGAAACATAATGAAAAATGAAATAAATGAACAAAGTCTAGAAGATATTGAGAAAAATACTAAATCAAGGCTAATATGCTAGTTCTTATTCAATTGCCTCTTTAGAAATATTTCTCTTTCTTCTTCAATCAATTGGAAAAATGCTTGGCATAGAGATTCATTTGCAGTCAATACGACAATGTTGAGATCTTCTCTATCCCTGTAAGATTGTGTAGTTTCTTTACCTCTTGTCCAACAATTTCTTTTTGTTTCCCAAAATTTCTCACCATTAGCTCACCAAGTGTTTCTGATGTTGATTCAATATCTTCTCCAACATGCTTTGCCACATCTAGTAGCACATAGGAAAAGCCACTATCATTTCTCCTCCTTTTTCGTCCCTAATTGTGACTGTCCTTGCTTTTTTTTATCTTTACCCATTGGAGAAAAAGGTTGACCATTTTCAATCTCATCTAAATCTTCAACATGAACATTATCTCCATTTTATTTCTGGTCCTCCATTTTTGTTGTCATGTCATGTGCATCTTGTACATTGCTTCCAATTTCTCAATCCTTGCCAAAAATAACATAAAGCTTATTAAAGTGTGGGAAACTTTTATTTCTACGATTATCTATTTCAGGAAGACCGTACAATACCGTAATGTAGTTGCCCCAAACAAGATATGATGTTAGTAAAGGATAAGTTAAATATGATTACCGTAACATAGTTGTCCCAAAAACTCTTCTCATCCTCCACACAATGGGTATTATCATTAAATACAAACATGTTTGTGTTTCCATTCAACATATCATATATAATATTGAATTCTCTTTTCAATAGATTTATCTTAGATTCAAGATGTGGTTTCCCTTTTAAATCATAACCTGGTAACTTTTGCTTGAGGTTTATTTCTAACACCATCAAAAACTCAACATTGAACCCTTTTTCATCTTTATATTTTCCTGAAACAACCATATCTTCTAGTGCCTCAATCAATTTTTCCTCTTCCACAGGGGTCCAAATTCTCTTCAGCCTTTTCTTTGTTTTCCCTCCATCTTGATTTAGAACTTGTACTTATTGTTGTATGACTTGTTGTTTATAGCTACTTACCACAATTTGGTTTTGAGTTTCTCATTTTATCCATCCCTAAATAATGATAAAGACATACTTTCAATTTAGAGAAAGGAATTACAAAGGGAAAAAAGTTGAATTTTGCATAATAAAAAATTTATGTGCAATCAAGCATATAACAAAAGTGTAATTTAGAAGAAGAAATGAATCTCAAAATAGTAAATATTTTAGAAATTGATCAACACAAATTAAATAATGTCAACATATATTTGAAATCTTTAATAAAATAAATAAAGATAAAAAAGTTTATGCTATAAATCTATTTATATGACTAGTTCAAATGTGACCATTCATTATACATTTGTTCTACTAAAGTATCTTGATAGAGACTCCACTCATCACTTGGTTCCATAGTTGCACATCTTCATCTTGATGCCCATCATTTGTAACTATCTCAGGTAATTCTTCCTCCATGGGGTCACTTGATATTTCTCGTCTGATAAAGTTTTGCAACAAACAACATGTTAGGATAATTTATTGGCAGGTTTGACTAGATAAAATGATGGACTTCTTAATATTGCCCATCTTTGTTTGAGCAATCCAAATGTTCTTTCAATAACAATACTGAAAGAAGCATGTCTATGATTAAAAAGCTCGTTTGCATTACAAGGTTGTTGACTTGTTCTTCATTCATTGAGATTATATTGTTGTCATCTATATGGTCCTAGAAACCCTTCATCATTGACATAGCCAGCATCTACCAAGTGGTAATTTCCTAAAATCATATCCAAAAAGGAAATTGAATATTAAATATAGAGAAAAAATAATTTTGAATTATATATACAATTGTGGATTTTACCATGTAGAACACAGAGTCCATGTTGTCTAGTCATGGCATCTCTATGAACTCTCATGTTTTCTGTTGAACCCTCCCAACCCGACAATATATACAAAAAATGTATATCTTTATTGCAAACTCCAAGAATATTAGTTTTGATAAATGCTTTCATATTCCTATATCTCGCTCTGTCTACCTCAGGGACATGCATTTCAATATATGTGTCATCCAATGCTCCTAGACATCCCTAGATAAGAAATTATATTATTATCTTGTTGATTTGATAATATTTTTAAGGGAAATAAAAGTGCTTACTTTAAACCATTTCCAGTGGTCGTCATTTGAATTTTTAGAAATTGACTCAGCCTTTTGATATAATTATTTATGTGACATGATTACAGAATTTAACACCTCATGAAAGTATCGACTAACAGTCTCACCAGATCTGAAGAAATCATCTTGAATTATCCTAATTTTTGAGTGGTGAGACAGGATATAAAGGAAAATAGCAACCATTTCATCAATGGTCACATTCTTACTATATGTTTTTGAGTGGTGAGACATGATATAAAGGAAAATAGCAACCATTTCATCAATTGTCACATTCTTACTATATGTGAGTTTTCCAGCCGACATAAGTAGCAAACACAAATGTCAAAATATTTTGCGGTCCATTATATGCTTGTTAATATTTTTTCTCACTCTTATAGACCAATCTATCAATCAAGCTACTCCTATTCTCATCCTGACCAGTTAAACTATATCTTGATCTTAAAACTTTGTGCCCATATGAGCATGAAACTGTAATGATGATGAATACCATCAAAAGAATTGCCTCATGTGCATCATGAAGGTAAAATTGGACATTGATTCTCTTGTTTCGAATAAATTTATCTCATTTTGAGAAATGTGTCATTGCTATATTTTTTATTATCTCGTTAGAAGACTTTTCAATCTCAAGATGACATAAATAATTTAGATAAAAAATCATTCATCTTAAACAAATAAAAATTCAGCACGTTAAAATCCACACCAAGTCGTGAATAAAAACAGAATTCCTTGATTGGTCACAGTGAAGAGTAAAATTGCAAGTCAAACTTCATATAAAGTTTTTATTACCATCAAAGAAAATGATGATTTGAGTAAAAGAATGCCTTAGTAAAAATGGTAAATCATATACAAAATGAATCTCATAATCAAACTGATTTTCAGCGTCCATACATGATAACAAAGCGAACGTCAAATGTGTTTACATATGTAATTGTAATGAAACTAGGTTAATAAAGATACAAACTAGTTCATCGACAACATAGATTAAGTTTTCTTGTTATAATGACATATGCAAATAATTGTAAGAATAAATCAGGAATAAAAAATTTGATTTACCTTTTCAACAAATCTGGACATAGGAAGTTAGAGGTGTAGGATACATATTTGTCAAAGAAGATTCCAAAATAACATCAACGACCAACACCCATTTTGGAAGTAGATGCTTTGCACGATAGAATTGGACTTACAACGTGAACTTGTCGAAGAAGAATTTGTACTGCTCCAGAACAACATTCATATGAAAATTGACTAGAGGAAGAACATAGCGTGAGGAGGAGCAAACTAGCTACACGAACACATGACGTGCATTCAGAAATAGTGTTCGGATGAAGTAGCGTCCAACTGATTGCAGAGGGGACAACTATAACAAACTGTCTGAACAACACCAATAGGCGTTTGCGAGAAAAAACCTATTGATAGATGGAGAGGGAGTCTCATCTACAAGGAGTGTCTCATCTACAAGGAGAACCAACCTGAACAGTGGAGAAGGACTTGAGAGGGATCGAGCCGCAGATGAGAACCACCAACCAGCTGATGGAGGTCTGCGAATGACACTGTCATAAAGGGAAAACCAACATTCAGAATCACAACACTGTAAGAACTTTTTGTCAGGAGAAAGGGTTGGGGTGGAAGTCGGTGGAGTCAGGGTCAATTAATCAGGGTATCCCGAGCAAATACATGGAGGGGTCCAGAACTAACGAGCCTTGTCTACTAAGGACTGCATAACCAAACACAGGATTTGAAATTGAATAGGTTTGAGAGTCCTATCCTTCCTTGAGTCTTGTAAAACAAACACACCCTAAGTGTTAAAAAATAGTCCCACACTAAGGTCTTTCTAAGATTTACCCCTAACGAGTAACCTAGGACAAGTTAATAGACCAACAATATGTGTGTATTTAGAATGCATATAATGAATGTGTAACGCCTATCTAATTCTTGAACATTTAGTTTCAGTAGGAAATGTATAATATATGTTTAGGCATCATTTCCACATATTTCTTCAAGTACATTGATGTAGATCAGAATATACCCACCTACATATGTACTTAGAGAACAAAAAGAGAAATGAAATCAAGATATCTTAACAATCAAATATATATGACTCACATATAAGTAAAATTAAGGGGTCAAAGTGAATTCTAAATTGGGAACATTCAAGATTTACTCCTGATGAATAAATTTTGAATGGATTTTAGGCCCAACAAAATACATGTATAATTATCAAATATATATACATTTTCTAGGTTATATAACTATGATAAAAGCAAAAATAAGTTAAGGTATATCCTTATGCAACAATGATATTGCACCACCTTCCAGATTCACACCTCTTCAAAGGAAACAGAAGAGGAATATGGAATGTCTATCACAACCCTCTTTATCCTTCTCTCCTAGAACTTATATTGTTACAGCTGACTGTGTGACTAAACATGTGTTGCACAATGCAACAGTTGTGAACTTTACTTCTAAACCTCCCTGGTTAGTTCATGAGGTTAATATGTGCACTTTTTTGAACCTTAATATATAGTAAGTATGGTTTTCTTGCCAAAAAAAATTTAACTTAGGTTCAACCATTTGGGCCCATTCATTCATGCATGTATTTACAATAACATAAGTACACTTTTAACACTAACTAACAAGATATATTGTTCAATAACATAACTAGGCTAATTCATTCATCTATTGGGCTAATTCACTCATACATACATAGACAACAATAAATTTGATTCATGCATGTATTGTTCTAAATTGAAAGTATAACAATAATATATGCATATATTTTCCAAAATAAAATGCATTCATTGTTCTAAACTAAAAATCAAGACATATAATCTTATTGTATCTAAATGCGAGAAGAAACAACACCATGTTGAGATGGACACACAATAGAGAAGTTAGATAGGGAGAATAAATAGTATGAAGGTGCCTCAGGGCATAATATGGAGAAGAAACACTGACCGAAAGCAAGGATGGGTGATGTTGACGAGAGTAGCAACAATGACAGTGATACAGATAGCAAGTTGAAGCAACATCAACAGTGACGTAGAAATCCAATAGAAGCAGAAATGGTGATGGTGGAGACTGTGATGAGGGGAACCAACAATAGCAGTGGTAGTGACAAGGAAAGAAGGAACAACATCATTAGCCAGAGGATGGTGGAGAACAACATCAATAACAAGTTGTTCTGGTAGAGAAAGTAAGTAATTTATTTTTTGAGTGGGAGAGAAAGTAGAAAATGTTAGTTGATAGGGTATAAGTCGAACATATAGCATCCATGGGCAAAAAATTGATGATACAAGCCACTTATGCCTATTTTGTTGATTATACTAGCAAAACTGACACAACAATTTTAAACTATAGCATTAGTTTATCCTTCAAAATCGACACTGAACCACTGACAACTTGGTTTCCTCATTTGATATGTACCTTTGATTTTGCAAAAATATTGACATACTAAGTGCTCTCGGTTTAGTTATTGGAGTGAAAATTTATTTGTCGTGATATATATAGTGTATCCTAATAAAAAAATCCACTACAAATTTTGATTGGAGGGAACATGTTGCGTCACTTTTCCCCTAAAAAGTAGATGTAGAAAGTTATTTTGAAGGGAACAATTACTTTGCATGCCACACCATAGGAAATCCTAGGATGTTGATGTTGTTGCTAACTGATGCTACTCTTCCTGTCACAATGTTTGTCGAGAAATTATATTTTAGGGCTATTTGTGATGTCGATTTTTCTAAGTTGAATCAACTCCATAAGCAAAGTGGTTCCTTAATCCCCCAACATCAAATGCCTTTATACAAAGATGTGTTTTCCTATATAATCACCAATATAGGTTGTTGTGTCATTTTTTAGAACTAAGGCCATATTTTGTGACGATATAGACCATGGATGAACTAGTGCTTGCAAGAAAAAAAATGCCTTGACTGCTCCTACTATGGATAGTTTTTCAAAGATTCGTAAAGTTTGTGATTTTGTGCTTTGGATACACGTTGTTTGTTAGATTGGTGAGAAGAGAAGTGAATGACATGAGTAGAACCAATTCTTACCTTATTGAGCTAATACACATCTCTTTGGATAAATTCTCCATTTCAATTCGGCTAAAACAAATTTGGAGATCTAAATGTAGCATATTTGAGGGAATATGCTTAATCTTGGAATGGTGATGAGGCCCTACTATGGTTCTTCTTTTATGCTAAATTATCATGTTGAGATAGACAAATTGTTGGGAACTTGACAAAGATCATATTCAACCAATCCCTTAAGCATCAAATTATATGCCGCACAATAATCGTCATAGATTAAAAGTTAACATTTTGGGCACAAGTTATGGAGTAAGATTACAACTCTATTTGTCCTTCATTCAAATACTTAGCACTGAATTATTGAATGAGTACAGGTAGAAGTAAGTTTCTCAATGAATGACATAAATAATAGCTTAATAGAATGTCTTTAAAACAAGAGTGTTGAAGTTGCTGATGAATTTCCACATATGAGATAGTGTAGTATGAGGATTAGAGCAACTATATAAATAGGACAACTAACAATTACATTTTATGGAAAACAATATTATTCTAGATAACACCTACAAGTTTGTGGGGACATAATGTTGATAATAGTCCTTTTTCAAAAAAAAGTATGTTGAGAACAATATAATTTTGTGTTATAGTGTACAATCAATAAAAGAAATATTACAACCCACCTTTCCTAGAAACACTACAGTTGAAGAACAAAGCAACATCGACTAAAACATAGTCATTTTATTTTGAAGCGATGGAAGAGTTTTCTTTCTCTCTCTTTTTTTTTGTAATTGCAAAGCACTAAAAATGGGCATAAGAGTTTTCATTCTCTTAGTTTTGTAACTACAAAGCATTGGGCATAAGAGTTTTCTTTTTGTTGTTTTTGTAACTTCAAAGCACTAAAAATGGGCATACTTGAATTTGATATTTTTTTGTTTTTTTTCTATTCGTATCTACCATCATGAGGTTGGTGACTATTTTTTTAAACTATTTTATAACTAAAAGTATTATGGCACTTTGTCCAACCTAACATGTGTACACATCTACATGGTACTTAGCGGAGATCTTATGGTTTCCTTGAGATACCATACATGTAACAAAATTAATAGCACTTGATTTAAATACTAAGGCCAAATTTACATTTTAAAAATTGTTCTCGGCATGGATCGTTAGCTTTCTTTCTTTCAAATTGTTATTTCATAGTTGATTATTATGAGACATCACCTTCTGAGTGATCAGATGATAATCATTGCAATCGAGTAGGTTTTTCTATCCCTGCAGTCAAGGCCTTACCCCAAGAAATGAGATATGCATGTGTTCACAGTGGGTCAATGGGATAGTAAAGTAGGTGAGTAGTTAGCCTGGAAGGAGGGTGAAAAATAATATCACGATGTAAACCTACCCTTTAGTTGTAGGAGAACAAAGAAAGAAAAGATTCCTACTTTCCACCATTTGTTTACTGAAATGGCATTTAAAACAATGTCATGCCTACGTTAAAGTTACATTCTAGGAAACAAAATTTTACATGCCACTACAATTGGTATTAGTTGTGAGCCAGGCAACCAATTTATGTACTGAATGGGCTATATGATGCCCACACAAATTTGTGTAGCATGAACTGAGTTGATCACACAACAAGGAGCCACGTCTCACTCGTTTCCCTGCATTAGTCTTGTTTGATTTCCAGCCTTGTGTGTGCTTCTCCCCACCCCCAGGATTTGTTGCTCCCCCTCTCCTCTCGATCTTGTTCCATTCACCAACTAGTAGTGCTATGACGAGGGTGGCCTACATCGTCCTGGTAGACAGAGAGTCCTCGCTACAGCTGGGATACCTCCCTTCACTTCTCACTCTTTGCTTTAATCAAGTATCATCAATTGATTATCAACATGAACTATTACTTTTCTCATATGGGTAGTACAAGTTTCTCTCTCATCCTTACTAGGATATTGACTTCAACATACTTATTATATTGATTTAATCCTCTTTACGGTTTATTGACCTACACTTATTAAAGTATATCCATCTCATTTCTTCATAGTGTATGTATTGGTTATATTCAAGGTGTATCAACCTACACTCATTGAGGTGTATTGGCCTATACTCATCAAGTTGTATCAACCTATACTCATTAAGGCGTATTGACCTTCACTCTAATCCTTGTGTCGGCCTAAACAGATCTACTTGTGTTGGCAAAGTCACATTATCAACCATGACACTCTTCATTTGTGACAGCCATGGTAGCTCAAAGAGATATTGGTTTAGAGTTGCTTAGGGTGATCTCGGTTGTAAGGTGCTTAGGGTGATATAGTCCATGAATCACATCTTAGTGAATTGCCTTCACCATACCTTAGTGCATCACCTCCTTCATAATTTAGCAAAATATTTTCACCTCACTTAGGCATCACAACTTGACCTCACTTTAGGGTATCATCCACCCTATCACTTTGGGTATCGACCATAATGTTCTATCTAATGTGTCAGCCTAGCTATCCCTTTGTGAATTGGAAATTGCTATCACCAAGTGATATCGGCCTCACCATTACTTGGTGTGTCGACCATGACCTCAAGGAGTGTGTGTTACCCACAATTCCACATCACGTGTAAGACTACGTGTGTTGCCCATCACACTTGTGTCACGCTAGAGGGGTATTAGTTTGTGAGTGTATCAGATTATTAGGGTTAGGGTTGGCCATGTCAACCTCTATACTCAACTAAGGCATCATGGTTTGATACTCCATCTTACAAGACATTATCTTGATCATGAAAAACTAGTGTCATTAAGGCATATCATTTTAATGGTGTCAAGCATATTGGCCTAGCTTCTTCTAGGTCATGATGGATCAACAACATATCTTTTTTAGGCATCACAAGTCATGACGGAAATCCATATAATTATGCAAGTGTGTGCAAACTTAGTGACCCTCATGATATTGGTATGCCCTCATCTTTTGCTTTAGGTGACATGTTAGACAACTAAAATTTAATAATTCCACATATGTAATAAACTGATAGGGAGTTAGGAACTCATGTATATCAATCTTTCTTCATGGAGCCTTGTATCGGGTTAGGGTTCCCACAAGCCGATATCAGTTTGTGCATAGAGGTTCTCATCATATTCAAGCTCCAACCCTTCATCCATTATTACTCTAATTCATGGAAAATAACCCTATATTTCCATTAGAACTTTTACATCCATCCTTAAATCAAGGAAAGTTGAAATAGAAAAGGAATCACCAAGTATTGCATGATAAATGTGAATAATAATAGAGTTGAGTTCAAGTTATATAACCTACCTCAAGATCAACACAAGAGCTTCAAGCTCCAAAGCTCCATGTTACCAAGGTTGAAGATGACTTATCAAAAGTCCAAGACTCGATCAAAACACTTCTATATGAAATAAGAAGCCATAGTTAAGAACTTAGTGAATAAGAAAAGAAAGGAACCATGACTCAAGAAGCATAATCCACACAAGGTTAAAGATGACTACGTCTTCACCTTAGGCAAGATGCTGGAGCTCCTTAGTATTCGTCAAGCTTCCATGGTCTTCCACCAAGAAAAGGATGATATGAGAGTCGAAGTTTCACATGTAGGTAAAATAGAGGCTGATATAATTGAGGTTCAAGAGAGAGAGTGTTTGTGTAGGTGTCATCACCATATGTACTTAGGTGATATGTGTCCATGCATGGTGGATTCATGCATGCATACTTATATTGCCATTCAAAACTTATGAGGATAATCCATAGTTAAGTTATCATCCATCTAGTATCTTGCTTGATAAGATATCACAATCCAATATCACTTTATGTGCAAACTGATACAACTTTTGCAAGGAACATCTAAATCGATATGCATCACCTACTTGAGGTGCTTAGCCCGAGATGAGTTCTTTCAAAAGGATGTTAAACTGATATGGGACCTCCTCTATGATTCCAAGCTGATAGGCATCCCCATATACACTTCATAACTTGACACAACCCCATCTAGGCTCAAAACACTCAACAGTACCTCTTCTGTTCTTTTACCATGATGAGTGCTATCATTCAACCCAGACTCAAACAAGGCACCCCATTCTTTATCTCTTATCTATATGATGCTAAGAGAGATAAGGAACAATCTAGAGGTTATACGTTGCATATAAACCCCACATTTGGGTAAATTGCAATCTTACCAAAGCTATCATATAAGGCACCAACAATTTGCAAATAAGTTCAGAATTGAGAATTAAACTCTCCTCAAATTTTAATTACTTTTCAAAAGATTAAGACAAGGTTCTAAGCAACTTACTTAGGAAAAACTACTAGGGTTATCCCAAAACCAACACCAAAGGTGTTACAATAACTCAAACCCCTTCTACCAGGGTTAGGGAATGTGTTCCTGTACCCAAACTCTACTTCTGTGTCGTAATCAATTATGATTTAACCCACAAACAATAAGAAAAGTTACTAAAAGAACTTAGGATTTTCAAATATGTAATTGGATATTCAATTTATGACTAAAAATGAATCAATCCTTCTATTTGTATACATTGTATGACTCTATAAGAGGATGCCAAACCATGCATTGAACCACCTAGAGGACTAAACCAAAATGTCATGGAGGTGGTAAATATGGAAAACTTTAAACTGAGAAATGCTAGAATAATATATTCAATTAGTGATAGCCCCTAGGTTAGTGCCATTAACGTTGTAGCTAAAAGGAATATCAATATAGTAAAAGGAGATAATGATGAACTAATCCAAACATGTGTAGTCACCAAGTGGCACATATGTATTGATTATAGTATGTTAAATAAGCCTTCTAGAAAAGACCATTTTCCTTTGCCTTTTATTGACCACATGTTTGAGAGTTTAACAAATCACTCAAACTTCTACTATCTGGATGGATACCCACAAGATCAAGAGAAAACTACTTTCACATGCACTTATGGGATGTATGCTTAAAAGATATTGCCTTTTGGGCTATGTGATCCACCAACTATGTTTCAAAGATGCATGATGGCCATATTTTTGATTTCATTGAACATATCATGAAAATATAGATGGATGATTTAGTGTGTATGGTAGTTCATTTAATGATGCTTAATGAATATCACAAAAGTTTTATTAGTTTTCAAATAGATCAACCTTGTTCTAAACTAGGAGAAGTGCCACTTTATGGTACAACCTGGAGTTGTACTTGACCATGTAACATCAAATAAATGAATTGAAGTGGATAGAGAAAAGGTGGAAACAGTTGAAGATGTCTGCAATGACAACTATGAAAGAATTTTGAAGCTTCCTAGGACACACATGTTTCTATAGATGGTTTGTAAATGATTTTTTAAATTGCACAGACAATATGTTCTCTGCTATAAAATGACACCAGAATACTGTTCAATGAAGATTTCCAAACAATTTCTTAAAGGTCAAAAGATGCTCTTATATCATTTTCTATTATTTAGCTACCTGATTGGAACTCTCCTTTTGAAATCATGTGTGTTGCAATCTATTATGCAACCAAGACAGTTCTAGGACAAATATGAGACAACAAGCTCCAAGCCATACACTATGCAAGGAAGACATTAGATGGATCCCAAATTAATTATGCAACAATCAAGAAGGAGATTCTTTCCATAGTGTATGCTTTTCTAAAGATTTTGGCAGTGTCTTGTCGGATCCAAAGTAGTGGTCTACACAAACCATGTTGCAATAAGTATTTCTTAAACAAAAAGGATGCAAAGCCTTGACGTATCAGTTGGTTTTTGTCACTCAAGAATTTGATCTAGAGATCGTGGAAAAGAAAGTAACGGAGAATAATATGGCCAATTACCTTCCAGTCTAAACTCCTTTGCACAAAATACTCTTCCTATTGATGATATCTTGCCTATTAAAATGCTATACTTTACAGGTTCTTTCCATGTACCTTGGTTTGTAGATTTTGTAAACTATCTTGCAACCTGACAAATTCCTATGTATCTTACCTATCAACAAAAGTAGAAATTTCTCCATGATGTGATATTTACTATTGGGATGATCCATTGTTGTTCAAGATTAGGACTGGTGGGCTGATTAAGAGATGTATACTAGATGAAGAAATTCCAGTCTTTATAGTTGAGTGTCAATCCTCTCCTTTTGGAGGGCACTTTGGAGGAGACAAGATGATAACAAAAATTATCCATGCAAGATTTCATTATCCTACTTTATACCGTGATGTTGATGCATCCGTGAAAGCTTATGATATATGTCAAAAGAATGAGAGAAACCTAAAAAGGAGATGAAATGCCTCTCAACTCAATTCTAGAAATTGAAGTCTTTGATGTTTGGGGTGTTGATTATATGGGATTGTTTTTGTATACATGTGGCTAAAAATACACTCAGGTTGCCTGTGATTATGCGTCAAAATGGGTATAGTCCATTCCTACCCAAGATCATGATTCTAAATTTGTGTCAAAGTTGTTCCAATAGATTATTTTACCTCATTTTGGTGTTCTAATATTTGTAATTTCAGATGGAGGCACCCACTTTAATAAGAAAACTTCAACAATTTTTAGAAAATATGAATTCGAACATATGATCTCAACTCCATATTACCGACAAACACCCAGTTAAGTTGAACTCTCCAATTGACAAGTGAAAGGTATACTAGAGAAGATGAGGTCTAGCTCAAGAAAAGATTGGGCATTGAAGTTGGAAGATTCATTGTGGGCTTACCAAACAACCTACAAGACTACCATTAATACAACTCCATTGAAGCTTATATATGGAAAGTTGTGCCATATTCCCTGGAGTTAAAGCACAACGCTTTGTCAAAAATAAAGTTCTTAAATTTTGATATGAGAAAAGCTGAAGAGAAAAGATTGTTACAACCCCAAGAATTGAAAGAACTTTATCTTGATGCATATGAAAATGTGAAGATATACAAGGAAAGAACAAAATTATTGCATGACAAGAAGATTAAAAGTAAGGACTTCCCAAAGGGAGAGAAAGTTCTACTCTTCAACTCCAGGATGAAGCTCATTCTAGGAAAGCTATGATCTAAGTGGTCCGGACCTTTCCTAGTTTTGATTTTTTTACCACTAGAGTTGTAGAACTGTAAGGTGAAGAATCAACTTCAAGGTCAATGGAAAGAGATGCAAGATGTATATACAATGGGAGTGATTGAAAAGGGAGTATCATACCCCCTTTCTTATGCAAGCTAGAGGAAATGAAGTATCTCACGTTGGACTCAAAATGGAGGGTCATTGTGGGAGATGACCCCAATGTTATCTTACATTTATTTCATTTAATTTCCTCCATGAAGATTTGATATTCCAAGAAATGTATTCATGATGAATTCAATAATTTAAGGCCCCAAATAGTCATATCCAAATCTCATTGTAGGTTCAGATGATGACAAAAAAATATGAAACATTCTACAACAGAGCCATTGCAACACTCTGTGTTCTCAAAAGAACATGTCGTCTACATATCAAAATGAGGATCCAAAAAAAATCAAGCTCATACACATTTGAATTGTGCCTATGTTAACACATTGTGCCATAGATATGTTAAAATTCTAGAACTTATTATAATGCAACTACATTGCATGTTTTATGCAAACACAACATGTCAATTTTGTTGTAAATTTGCAAGTTTCCACACGGAACACATCCCATTGTGTAACAAACGAAACATGATGTGTAGAGTTCGACATTGAGTTTCTAGAGTTACATTATTGGAGCAATATGTCATGCAACTACCTTGACATGGAGTGTCAATTTGTTCTCAAGTTTTCAAAGCCACCTGGGGTGTAGCATGACTTGTTACATTTCATCCACGATAGACTTCATTGTTCCAAGTTTACATACATTTACAGTGAGGAGAAACATGGTGTTTTGACATCTACGCACATTGTGTTACGTGTAGTCTGTGGCAAAAAGAAAATCTCATGGAGACTAACTATAGTTGGGATACACAACGTGTGGTATATTAATGTGGTGTGTACTTGAGGCCCAATCAAAATTCTTAACCCTATTTTCGTGCATTCAGTTGTTGCAACTAATATCTATGTCATGCTCTATCTCTCTCCCATGCTGACGACGAAGACCTTGGAGTAGTGCTTACAAACTGTAGATCAAGGCACTAGCCCTCTATTTTGATCATTCACCATGATATGTGTCTGGTTACAATCCTCTTGGGATTGTTATAGGCAATGAAGACAGTGCAAATTTCAAGCTTAGGGGGAGAGAAACCGGCCGATAGTTTTAGTTTTCTATTTTTTGTACCTTTCTTTTAGTTTTCTATTGTATTATATTGTTTTTCTTTCCCATTTTGTATTTTTGATTTCTATATTAGTGAAATTCTAAGCATGAATCTAAGACTTGTCTTTGTTTGGGTAAAAAATTGATTCTTTCTGGCTAAACCATTGTACTCATTGGGATAACCGTTTAAGAATTATAGCATGTATATTCATCAATTAAACAAAAACACTCGGTAAATGATCTATTATGCCTTGATATTCTAGCACTAGCACGTAATTCATTTCTCTTACTCATAGATCAATATGTTTAATGGATCAACCGCATTGGATTAACCAACATTACAATCTTGTGTAGCATTTTTTATGATATTTCCAAATATGAGATCTCTACCAAGATGGAAAAGTCATCGATATGAACTTCTAACAAAATGAAGGTCTAGAATTACATCAAGACGAGGGTAAATAAATCTCAAACAACATTCCACATGAGCGTAAGCCTACATTAGCAGCTGACTAATGTACCCAAATCTCTTAAATCTAAAATCTGAATCCTTATGAAGAAGTCATTGTAGAATTGTCGAGGTGAAGCATGAAATGAAATTTTATGTGTCTTTGTAATCAGAAGGGTCTGGTTACATATTCACTATATTTTTAGTTTTTTCATTATTCCTCTATTTACTATGTAGGAAATATTGATATATATATATATATATATATATATATATATATATATATATATATATATATTTTAAAGGTATAAGGAGATTAAATGATCTTAGGCCGATTTGAGTAGTAACTTGCAGTGTTAATGCTTATAAAAGAAGAAATTTGAACATACTTGAGTTATAGTCAAATATTTAGATGATTTTGAGCACTTATCTTAGAGTTATACAAGTTTCATAAAACTTAAATAATACATATTCAAAGAACAACTAAAACACAAATAAGTGTTGGGTAAACCCACTACACCCTTTAGTAGTAAAAACACCTCCTCACGCTAACCCTGACACTTCCTCCATTTGTGTGATTCCCATGACATTGACTGTTATAGAGCTCTCGATGCCTCCCTTTACCCATTAAACACCTCTACTCCTCCTATAGACACCCAAAACCATTACACCCCCAACCATTAAAACTCCAAGCTGTCACCTACTTGATTAGACCAACAACAAAAATGACTAAATTGCAACATGTCATCGCCAAGCTTAAAAAACAATAGTAGATACCAGACCTGCGAGATCTTCATTTGATCACCATCCTACCCTGTCTCCCTGATCTTAATCAAATGTTGCAACCATCACCTCCTACTTTATTCAATCACTAGGGTTCCATGCTCCCAACGACCTTTTTTTGTAAGTCAACATTCCAGACCTCAACAAACTACAAACTTTCACTACACTGGTACTACCATGTCTAATCACTACCACCTTTTCCAACCATCCAACAATGAAATCTCAATTTAATCCTCTATACTAGCCAAATTTGTGTACAACCCCATGGCCACTAGTCTCCAACCATCGTCCCTAGACCTCCACAAAACTAGGAACCAGATGGAGTTCTAATCCAACAAACTTGAAGAACTTACGATGAATGACTGGAAAACATTGACACCCTCACTCATTACTACCACCCATTTTGATGAACTTTTTTACAAATAAAAGAGTCCAATTTTTGAATCACCTTTCTGCATGACTCTTCTATTGATAAAAAGTGATTAGCCTAAGACTAAAAGTTTCCAAAGTAGAACCCAAATCATGATTAAAAGGTATGTTTGTTTTCTCATGAAATACTTTCTAATTTTAGTAAATTAGTAATCTTAAAATTATGTTGATCTACATTACAAGTAGATATCCCTATGGAAAACACATCTCCCTCATATCATATTGATCCATAGAGGCTTAAACATAAGGTTTTAGATCGATTGAGGCTCTTAAAATTCACTTGATTACACCAGTGACATATATATGCCGTTATCAATTTATACTAATGAAAATCAAACATAAAATCTCCCCTTCAGCTCTCAACTTGAATACCAATTCTTTGTATCATTATCGGTGATCATTCCAATTCTTTTCTAATGGGTATGTTATTAAATATGGTACAGGTGATGGGTTGCAATTACAACTAAAATCAAAGTGTGCCTCCTTTTAATATATCTATTCAAGTTTGGTTAAAAGAAATAGGTGTGTCCTCATGTAAAGGTTGTCATCAAGAGAGACGATAAAACATTTATTCTCTAAAAACTCAGTTCGTAACAAAAAACTATCTTTCAAAAAGTTGTGACATATTAATTTTTACAGATATGTGTAACTTAGACACAAATGAATCTACTCTAATAAAAGTGGTTGATTGAATGAAAGAGAGATAACATGTTAAATACAATACCCATCCTAGAATTATGACTATTAACATGATTAATACTTAAGTGTAGGTATTATTTATATAATAAGATGATATTGTGATTATATAAACTCTAAAAAGACATTGATCATATACATTAGAAAAATATAAACTCTAGAAGGAAAGACAATGGAAGATTCATGAAACGATAATAACGTAGATGGGAAAGAAAATCCTGATAGAAAAGATAGTATACCAATGGATTTCAAGCCAATAATAATTAGTTCAATCCTATTTTAGGGCTTCATCTTGAGTCTTATTTCACTTCAATCATATATATCTATGTTAGAATGCATCTCATTTGCATCATATGTATTTTATCATCAAATTCACTTATGGACATTATTTGCGTGTTGTTCAGATATTTGGACCATGCTTGAATGGATGGGAGAGAAATAGGGTGATCTTAGGATTCCTTCACCATTGGAGGACTCCAATGAGGATCTAAGAGCTCCCTCAACCTAACCCTAGTGTCCAAGACTCAAGTCAAGTAAAGAAGTTCATTAAAATCCACAATTCAAGATTAAAGTGCCTTAGAAGACTCCCACTCGACCATGGTGCCAAGGAACGACCGTGATGGTCAAGTAAGAAATCACAGGGAAATCATAGTTCAAGAATTGAAGACCAAGTTCACCAACAAGGCCACACCTATATGGATCCAACACGGGTGTGCAACCTACCACAACTGTGGCACAGAGAGTCCAACATACTAGTGTTTTAAGGAGCGAACAACTCCTCCTTCACCAAAATAGATGTGCACTCCAACATGTCTGTGCTACCACATACCCACCATGGTCATGTTGCCCAACACGACTGTGTAATTAGTCACTCGAATACCAAATACAGCCTAATCATTTCTATGTTCCTTATCATGGTCATTCCATCCCACCACCGCCTGTGCTACCTATTACTCACTACGACCATGTTGCCCAACACGAATGTCCTATCAGAAAACCTAATAGTAGTGTTGCAATACATTTCCCATTTTACCATCATTTGACATGATGCTTCCCCACCACCTATACATACTGGGGTGGAAGAAGGAGCATGAGATTATCTACCTTTCAACCCATGTTAGCACCCTATTATCCATTCCCACTCCATTCCACCTCCATTTCATCACCTTCTACCCCAAAATCCTTCTTTTTTGGGTTTACACCATTTTCCAACCCTACATCTATGTCATTTCACCTTGAAGGAGGGAGGTTCTTGAGATAATGTTGTTAGGAAATAAAGAAGGAGGAGTCTCTACCGAGCTCACCATGGCTTTCCACTCCTCTACTCATACCTCCAATTTTGTATTTTCTCACTCTATGAGTAGGTAGGCCCCTTGGATGGGTTGTTTGGGGTTCAAAATGTTACTTTCATACCATGTTGGGGGACAGTGATATGTAAACATTGTATTTTCGTTTGTTAATAGTTATGTTCTACTTTCATTTTATTTCCCATAATTTTCTTTATGGTTTGTGCTTGAAATCATCTAGTTTCTAGGAAAAAGGCTTATATGTGGCAATTTTTAGAGTTGCTTCTAGGTTCCACTAGTGGATCTCTAGCCTATCCATCTTCCCACATGCTAACTAATTATCCTAAACCTATGTGAGACATATAAGTACCTAGTCTGGGATCACTTAGTGCAATTGGTTTGGAGCTTTCTAAAGGCTATGCAGTAGGTGATGTGAGGTTAAAACCCATCATTTCCACCCTTCACTACTACTCTTATCTTCTAATTTCCCTAAGTGCTCCCATCATAGAAACCCAGACTTGATTAGACCCTAATTGAATGTCATTTAAACCCTAATTCAATGGAGCCTCACAAGGGTGGATAGGGAATGATAGGGAGTAATTCCACTATACCCTCCTTATCCCATCTATGACCAATTAGTAGTTTATTTCGTTGCCTCTTTAATTATTTGGTTGATCATCCTTAGTGTTATTAACTAAAACCAAGATCAAACCCTTGAACCCTAGAATCAATTGTGGGAACCTAGCTCCAAAAAAACCTAGCTCTAATGCCTCCTCTTGCCATCTTCCTATGCTACAAAACAAATCTTTGCTCTTGCGGGTGAAGTGTCTTAGTCTAAGTGTACGTGTTTGATCTTAACACTTTATAAAATTTGAAAGATCCCTATTGTGTACCTTGGGGGCACATTTGATCCAAATTTAATTGGTTGGTTGTACCTCAAGTGATATGCACCAAGAATTCTGGCTCTATTTTTGGGGAAAAAGGTTCTCGTGCTAGCTACTTTGTTTAGCCTTGACTTTTCCTACTAACCTCACCATTGGTATTCTTTATTCTTTATATTATTTTTGTATATTGGTTTGCTAACTTTTTCTCTTTTGTATGATTGTGCCTTGTTCGTGTGACAAGCAACCCATGGAAGACAAGATGGGAGACCAAAATGCACCTCATAAGCCACTTCATGAATATTTCATGCCCAACAACCATAAATCACCAATTGCAAATATTGTTGATTAAATACAATGAGAGCAATTCTCTATCCCCCTACGTCTTATTGAGTCCTTCCCACCTTCTATAACTTGGATAGTGAGAACCCCTACAAGCACTTGGACTCTTTTCTTTAGATATGCTCTACCTTCAGGACACTAATAGCCTGTGATTACTTCAGCCGGCTCACTTTGTTCTCATTCTCACTCAAAGATAAGGTCAAAGATTGGTATGAGTGGAGAAGAACATCATGAGTTGGGGGGGTCATGGACAATGCCTTTCTAAGGAAACTCTATTTCATTGAAAGATTGACACAAATGCGGCGTGCCATAGTGAGTTTTAGCCAAATGGCTAATGAGCGGTTCCATGATGCTTGGGAAAGATTTGAAAAAATGTTGAGAGAGTGTCCCCACCATGAAATTCCTTTATGGAAACTCTTCCAAGCATTTTAGTCCAGTCACTCTTGTGGAGGTAATTTTCTGGAAAAACCACCCAAAGAGTCATTGCCATTGTTTGAGAACTTGGCAGAAAATTCAAGGAACTGAGCTTCTAGCATAGTTAATGATGGTGACCGAGTCTTTAGTATGACACTTGCATCTCCTAGTGATTCAAGCACACCAATGATGAAGATTATTGTGGAAACTATGAACTTTATGAAGAATCAAGTGGGAAATGTTCCTTGTCACTCGAGGAAGTTTATTGAGCTTTTTGGTGACAAAGTAAAGGCACCTCATTCTTATAGCAACTCAGAACAACAAAGTCCAAGATACAACTCAAGGTTTGAGGACTAAGTTCTCTCTGGTTGAAAAGTTTTGCTGGTGTTCAAAAGAATGTGATAAATCTTTAGCAAAAAGTATCAACTATTTTCAATACTTTATCTGCAAGTGGAAGGAAAATTGCCTTCCCATGCCATGATGAACTTCAATGAAGCAAGTGGAACAATGGATGCCTCTTGACTCTTCTATAGTCCACCTCCAACGCATGTGTAGCTCATATACCAAGTTTGAGTCCATCATGCGCCTTATACGCCTCCACCACCTCCATCACCACAACCGTCCCACCACTTCACTTACCAACCTCAACTTTCTCCTCCACGTCAATTTTATTACTAAGGGACACCTCCACCTCCTCCACAGACACAATAAGCTCCCCCTTTCCATTATGAGTAAGATAGTGCTGCAACAGTTGTAAGGAGTGGAACATCTCTTGAGCAACCCACAAGCCGAAGGAATGTTGATGAAACAAGGTAAATATAGCCAAATAGTGATATTGTGGTTGAGATTGTTGAATATGATTCTGTCACATCTCATGTTGAGTATGTATACTTTGTGTTCCACCTCACACTCCTTTTACAAGTTCTACAATTCACAGTGTTCCACCCCATGTCAAGCCACAATAAAATAAAGTTGATTCAAATAATTGAAGAGAAAGTGAGACACCATTTCCCAATGCATTAGATGATCCTCCATCATAAAAAAGGAGGCACAAGCACAATGTTGACATCTTAGAGATTTTTCAACAAGTAAAAGTGAATATCCATTTGTTGGATTCTATCAATTAAATTCCATCTTATGCCAAGTCTCTCGAGGATATTTGCATCATCAAGAGGAAGTCAACAAGGAGTATGCCTAAGAAGATGAAGTTGATAGAATAAGTGATATTTATCATAAAAGACTCACTTCCAGTGAAGAGGAAAGACCCAGGAGCCTCACATCTTCAAAGCACATGTTAAACATATTTGTATAATTAAGGCTTGGTTTATTCTAATATTACAAACCCCAAAAACTACCTTGTATTATTATTAAATTATGTTATAAAACAGTACCATATTTTAGATTTTTTTTTTGAGTTCATAATATTTTTTTATTTTATTTTTCTCACTTATATATTATTGTCTATGAATTTTAGAAAATCTAGCCAATTTGATAAATCCTTTCAAACCACATATTTTAAATTGGAATTTGTTGATGAAACAAGTACCATAAGTTAGAGAAAAAACTAGGATTTCGAAACATTTTTTCTTTTATTTTTTTTAGATATAAGTTAATTACTATAAATTTTAGAATATTTTACCAATAAAAAAATTAGGTAATGGCACATATTTTCTATAATTGATTTTTTTTAAACTAGGGTGTGATGGCCCAATAAGGATTGACCACCTATCCCAGACCACCAGCCATTCAGGTGCACATGTTAGTGTGATTAAACAAAACCAATAAGGCAAAAGATGGAATTTCCTGACAAAAGTGAAAACAATGAGAAAAAATCAAGGATTCCATCCCTCTGATTCTTCTTCTTCCTCTGAGTGCTCGAGTGTAGAGTTTTTCTGCCTAAAATCCAGGACCCAAACATCATCTGATGATGAACTATATCAAAAAGGATATACTCTTCTAGGTTACCCAACTCCAGTACGTTCTAGTAAAACCTAGGCTCGACTTGTGGGAGAACCTGGGGCTCTCTGATTCTGCCATACTAGTTGAGAAAGAACTCAAAACAAAGATACATGAAAATAATGTGAATTAAGGCACACATACATGGCAAAAAACATTGGGGCATTCATACAAAGTCAATCAAGGTTGAAATGGGGGAAAACGCACAACCAAAATCTAATCTCATCATTGTTGATCGAATGCTAAGAAATAGGACCATGGTTCAAAGTCGACCAAAAACGGAAGGAGCTTTGGGAGGATTTCTTGAACTTGTTGGTGTCACCTTGGGTCATAGGGATACCTCAAGCATCTCGCTCAAGCAGTTGAGATGCTTTTTAGAACCAGGAGTTGGGGAGAAAATTTGGGTGGTACCCACAATCAAAGAAGTCTGGAGGCAAATTACTGGGTTCTAGAAGATGGTATTTGTGGAGGTAACTGGGAAGACATGACAACTATAGGAAATGGTGAATCCAAAGGTCATCAAATAGGAGGCATGCAATATGTGATGGATGAGGCGATATCTGACAAAATTGAAAATAGAAAGGAGATCTAAAACTGCCGCATGAGATATATAGATCGCTAGTTCTTCTAGAACTCAGGAAGATGGGCTCCTGCAACTAATGGTGGCGAGGGGCAGAACTGCATAATGGGGACTTCTTATATACTAGGTTTCTAGGTAAAATTGTAGGATCTAGTTGTTTGGGTTCAGAAGAGGAAACCAATTATGAATAAATCTTTAGGAAAGGTGGGGTGAGAGGAGAGAGAGATGGAAAGAAAATTGTGTATACTAAAACTACTATGGTGCATGCAGAAAAGGAAACTGGCTCAAGGAATGAGATAGATTCTTGTCCCTTGGATCAAGATCTAACAGATGCTAGTGAATGTGCTCCTCATAAAATTGGGAACTAGAGGCTTTAGTGTGATAGCGAGATAGAAAACCGAGAAATAAAATTTGGGATCTTTAGAATACCAAGTTATATTTACCTAATATTTGACATTTTTTAAACATCAGTTGCTCTCATATTTATAAAAATCATACAACATCTACATATAAGAGAGGTTTGCTGCTCATGAGAAAAGAAATAAAAAGTACATCACATTTAGAAGATGGAATTGGATACAAATAAAATGCTTTAGAATGGATTCCTCCCTGACAAGATCACCAAAGAAGCTTTTTTTCAAAATCAAACCAGAATCCTAGGTGTTCTCTGTATAGTAGATGACACTTACATCAAGACAAGAGTAAACAAAACCCTTCTCTGTCTATATATCATCCGAACTCTATGAACAGAACACCAAAAAGTATTCCACAAAGCAACTAACCACAACATAAGAAGGGGGGAACCCCCAATCATGGTTGAGGCATAGAGGTAAACCTTGAGCCCAACCACCTCCACTCTGAAAGGACTAAAGCTTTATTCAAAAGGACTAAAAAAATGACATCCCAATGTTGAAACTTGTAGATAAACTACCCTAAACTAAAGAACTAAAATTAGGAAAGTAAAAGCTTTATTCAAAAGGACTAAAAATTTGTGTCCTTGGCCAAAGCCTGTGTGTTACGCTTGATGCTGCTGTTTAACCGGGTCAGTTTTTTAGCTGTGAGTTCTTCCTTACCTTCAAAAACTAAGTAGTTTATTGCCTTCCAAATGTTCCAACAGCATAGGGCGAAGGACGCTGCATGTTGTTTATTCTTTTTTAGATTGATTTCTAGCCATTCACTCATTGTGGTGCCTTGTGAATAATAGTGATTGTTAATTGTATGGCTTTGCTCCCAGATCCTTATGGCCATGATACAATCCCTAAGTGCATGTATGGTGGTCTCCTCTTCTTGGAGACACCGTGGGCAGGTGTTAATGTCTATAAAGTGGCATTGTTTTCTTATGCTATTTGTCATTAGAGCTTCATGCGCTGTGAGCCACATGAACATGCGAACCTTGCAAGCTGTTTTGAGTTCCCAGATCTGTTTCCAGGGTCCGTCTTTGCTATTGGTATTTGCATGTAGCTCCTTGTAGGCTGAAGCAGCAGTGTAATTACCATGTTCCTCCCGGGTCCATGCCCAACTGTCCTGATTTGCTGTCGGGTCAGGGGGAGGCTGGTTTAGAATCCAAGCAATGCTCTCCTCCGGTATATACTCACGCAGGAATGATATGTTCCAAGAACCATCCAGGTTCACTAGACTAGAGACCCTCATATCAAGGATACTGGGCTCTACCGTCTTGTGGTAGATGTCGATGAGTTTTCCACAGGTTGGTACCCAATGGTCGTTCCAAACCATTGTGTCTTTGCCGTTGTAAATCACTTTGATTGAATTAGCCTCGATGAGTGCTAGGCATTTTGTTACTGCTCTCCAGAAGGGTGTTGCACGAGTACCTTTCTGTCTTTGAAAATTTTTGTATTTATTCAGCAGCCCGTTCTTCCAGATGGGGCATCTGTTAGAGACAAGATCCCAGTCACTCTTGCCTAAAAGAGCTGTGTTCCAATCGGCCATGGATTTAATCCCTAAACCTCCTTTCTCGGTGTTTCCTGTTACTGTTCTCCATCCCACTAGTGACGTGGGGTTGGTTTTGTGTCCTCCTCCCCATAGGAAGCGCCTAATAATTCTATCTGCATTCTTGCATATGCTGATTGGTATCTTGGTGGTTTGCATAGGGTAGGTGGGTATTGTCGTTAATACAGATTTGGCAAGACAGACTCTTCCTGCCAACGATAGGGTTTTGGCTGTCCACCCATTGACTTTGTTTTCCATCTTGTCCAGTATCCCTGCGTAGGTTGTCTTCTTGATGCGGTTGTGGAGTATCGGGACACCAAGATATAATCCCAGGTCATTTGTTTCAGTGATGCCACTAGCATTACAAATCTGGTTTCTGATGTTGGATTTGACTGACTTGGAGAAGAAGATTCTGGTCTTCTCGATGGATAAGAGCTGTCCCGATGCCTTTTCAAAGGTGCTAAAACACTCCCGAATAATTCCGATTTGCTCCGTAGTAGCTTTGGCGAAGATTATTATATCATCTGCAAAGCAGATGTGGGAGATAGTTGGTCCCTGCTGTGAGATTTTGATGGGCTTCCAAAGTTTGTTTCGGACTTTGTCCTCGATAAGTTGGGATAGCCTTTCTAGGCACATAACAAATAGATACGGGGATAGGGGATCCCCTTGCCATAATCCTCTAGAGGTTTTGAATCCTTGAAGCTTCTCCCCATTTAGGAGGACGCTGGTGGTGCTACAGGATAGGGAATTAGCTACGTATTGTTTGATGTTGGGTAGCCAATTCTCCTTTGAAACAGTGTCTTCTACAAACTGCCATGACATCCGGTCATAGGCTTTTGATAGATCTACCTTAATCGCCATATAAGGTGCTGCATTAGCCTTGGACATATTGTGAATTAGTTCTTGAACAAGAATGATATTGTCTGAGATTTTTCTTCCTGGCACAAAACTAGTCTGTGATTGTGAGATCCACATTGGGATGTACCTCTTCATACGTTCCACTATCACTTTAGAAGCTAACTTCAAGCAAGAGTTGTTCAAAGCAATGGGTCTAAGTTCACTGCAGATAGTTGGGTTTTTTACTTTGGTTATAAGAACTACGCATGAATCTCCCACTATATCTAGTATAGGGTTCCCGTTCAGGAGACTTCTGACAGTGCTTGTGACCGAGTGTTTGAGGAGTTTCCAGAATTTTTTGAGAAAGGCGTAGTCTGTGCCATCAGGACCGGATGCCTTGTAGGGGTCAAGGTTCTTGAGGATTTTCCATATCTCATATTCAGTAGTTGTCGCCGCTAATTCCCTATTTTGTCGATGACTGAGTTTGTAGAAGTTGCAAGGGAGTGCGTCTATGTCTGCTCTGGAAGGAGTAATGGATGAGGTGAAGAGAGATATAAAGTGATTTCTTACTAGGCATTTGAGCTCGTCTCCTGTAACCCATTCACTTGAGTTTGTTTTAAGAGTAGCAATCAGGTTGCGCCTTCTTCTATTGCTGACGAAAGTGTGGTAGAATTTGCTGTTGTTATCTCTGAACTTGAGCCAATTCAAGTGGTTGCGTTGCTTCCAATCCTCTTCTTCGTCTAGGAGGATGATGTCTAGTTCTTGTTCAAGCTCAGTGCATAGTTTATCTTTCATAGGGCAGTAGTCAATCTCAATCTCTCTTTGTAACTTACTGATTCGATTCAAAAGGTTGTTCTTGCCTTTAAGTAAATCCTTCATTAATGAACGACTCTATCCTTAAGTACCAAATATTTGACATTTAATCATATTTCCTATTCTATTTTCTTTAAGGACTCAAATGTTGTTTAAATGATACCAAATTGGAGTCCTTGATTTATTAGGACATCTAGATCATGTTTTGACATTTGTTTCTTATTTTAGGATAATTTACTATCTTATTTAATATTTTGGGACCTTAAGTAATTTTCTCTCTCCTAAACTACACTAGGATAGATAAGTTTGTCTAATTAATGTAAAAATTCATGCATAGACCAATTTTAGTATGTAGAATTAAAACTTATGACTTTTTTCCACTTTTGATATCGTTCAATAATTTATTTCATTTTTTTATGTTACTCTTATTTTCTTTTCCAAATATAATTAAGATAGTTATTTAATTCAAATAATGTGAAAGTTGGCACCCAAGACAACTGAGACCGAAGAACACTATGTTTACATTAGATTTGGATTTTGAGGTTTGTTTTTATGAGTTAGGATAGCATTAGGAATTTTGTCTTATTAGCATTATATATATTAAAGCAATATATATATATATATATATATATATATATATCATCAACATTCACTTAATTGTGTCATATTAAATGCATATTGTTACAAAAAGGTTATATATTATTATTATGCATGAAATTCTACATTTTACTTATTTTACATATTATGTTCATTAATTCCATACTTATTTAAATTATAGGACATAATTAATATTTATTGTCATAAAATTACCAAATGTTACTCCAAAACATATTATTCATTTTTCTTTAACATATTTCATGATTTTATTTACATTTTGGCACATAATTTGGTTATTATGTAAATATGCTTAATTGTCTATCCTTATTTTGTCAAATCTGATGAACCAAACATTCTAGTCTCATAGTAAAAATGTTAGGTTTTTGTTCATTATACCTGATATGTAACTCCCATTTGTTGTATATATTCGAGTATCTTAGCATAATATTTTCCAATTTAGGCTATGTTTTAACTATAAATGTGTCCTAGACTTCCTTGAAACTAGTTTAAAAAAAGGGGATCAACATGATGAAATCCTAGGAGGTCAAATATCCTAGTACTACTTTCTCCCAAGCACACATAGATACAAAGTTATTATGGGATTCAATGCATTAGTCCTAATATGCTCACACATGTCATATAACTTCTATTAGTTAAATACATCAGGGTCTCCTAGAAAATTTCCAATGTGCCCCCAACATAGACCATACTTTTGCCCTGTGTTGGCCCTACTAGTTACGAGCCACTAATGACATACATACACCATGCATGGAAAAAAAGGAATAACATAAAGAAAGGGTGCAACACAGGGACTTCCTTCGAGGGCACCATTCCTAGTACTACTCTTTCCCAAGCACACTTAAATGTGGAGTGTTGATGGGGTTTGATTCATTAGTGATGGTATGATCACAATTTTTAATTTATATGCCATTAGTTGTGTATATCTGATTTTCCTAGCGTACTTCTTCAAATTTGGGCTCAATTTTAACTGTGGCCATGTCCTAGGTTGACCAATAACCAATTCTATTCCTAGTTGTGGCATATAGACACCATTGAGGTGAAAACAAAATAACAACATCCAAAAGGGGTATAGGACAAGGATTTCTAATGAGGTCAACCCTACTAGTTCTATATCACCTAAGCACTCTTAAATTTGGTGTTTTTACAGAATCATGTATTAGTGTTGGTATGATCACACCTATCATGTAACTTCCATATGTTTCATATATTCAAGTCTCATGGAACACATTTTCCCAACTTTCCCCTCTTTTTTTACTGTATTTGTGTCCTCGGTTGACCCAAATCCATAAATAAGCCCAGTCACGATATACATACCCCATGCATGATGCAAAGATAATCACATCAAAAAGGGGGTGGAAGACAAGGACTTCCCAAGAGGTCAACCATCTTAGTTCTATGATGTTCCAAGACATTTAACTGTAGAATTTTGATGGGATTCAATGCTTTAATTTTGGTATGATTGCACATGTCATGTAACTGCCATCAATTGACTATATTAGAGTCTCATGGAATAGAAATTTCTAATGTGCCTCCTTTTTACCATATTCATGTCATAAGTTGATCGAAAACCAATTACGGTCCCAATTCTAGCATGCATACCTCACACATGTGAAACCAAAAAGGACTAAGTAAAAAATGAGGTGCAACATGAGGAGCTCCCTAGGGAGTCACCCTTCCTAGTAGTACTCTCTACCAAGCACACTTGATGTAGAGATCTGGTGGAATGTAATGCATGATTGGTAGTATGATGGAACCTATCATGTAACTTCCATATGTTTTATAGATCCCAGTCTCATGGCACATGTTTTTCCAAGGTGGGACCCCTTTTAGAACATATTTGTGTACAAGGTTGACCCAAAACTAGTTCCCAACCCACTCATGGCATACAAACCCCATGCATAGAGGAACAAAATGAATAAAGTCAAGAAAGGGATGCAACATTAGGAATTTTTAGGAGATCCACCATCCTACTAATACTCTCGACTACACACTTAATAGAGGAGTTTTATGGGATCCAATGCATTACTACTAGTTTGATAACACTTGTTAGTTAACTACCATTAGTTGCATAGTTCCAAGTCTACTAACACACATTTTTCTAACAAGATCCTCATTTTGACCGTATATGTGTCCTATGCTGACCAAAACTAGTTATGGACCCACTCACAACATACAAACCCCAATAAAAAAACAAAATAATGTCAACAAAGGATGCAACATGAGGATTCCCTGCAGGTCAACAATTTTAGTATTACTATCTCCCAAGGGTGCTTAGTTTTTGAGTTTTTTTTGGGATCTAGTGTAATAGTTGGTGTAATCACTCTTATTATGGTGTGTTGATGGGATCAGTGCGTTAGTGCTGGTATAGCCACACTTGTGATGTAGCTTTCATTGTTCATATGTATCCAAGTCTCTTGGCATGAGTATTTCCAATGTGACACCCACTTTGACCATATTTGTGTCCTAAGTTGACACAAAACCAGTTTCATGCCCCCTCACAACATACAACAAATGTGCATGCAGAAAAGAAAAAAGAAAAACATCAAAAAATTGCAACATGAGGACTTACAAGGAGGTCACCCTTCCTAGTACTTATCTCACTCGTTCATGATTAACAACAAAAATTCTAATGAGATTAAATTAATTTATCTTGTTATGCTTGCACTATCATGTGACTTCCATCAATTTTGTATATTTGAGTCTCCTAACATTACTGTTTTCCAAAATGGTCCCCATTTTAACCATGTTTGTGTAGGTTGACTCGAAACTAGCTCTGGTCTACACACATAACCCATTCATGTGAAAATAAAATAACTTCAAAAAAAGGTTGTAGCATGAGGACTTTCTAGGAGGTCGCACATCCTAGGACTACCCTCACCCAATAATGCTTCACTATGGAGTTTTGAATGGATCTTGTGCATTGGTATAATATTATCAAACCTGTCATGTAATTTCAATCAATTGTTATATATGAGTCTCGTGGTGCACATTTTTCCAATGTAGGCCCCATTTTGATTGTATACTTGTCTAAGTTGTCCTAGAAATAGTTTTGGACCTGCTAACAACATTCATATCCATACATGTGAGTAAAGAACAATGCCAAAAAGTAGGTGAAATGCTAGGACTTACTAGGAGGTCACTTAGCCTAGTACTTCCTTCACCTAAGAATGCATAATAACATAGTTGTGATGGATTCTATTTTATTAGATCGGGTATAATTGCACATGTAGTGCACCTACATCAAATCTATATATTTGAGTCTCTTGGAACACATTTTTACAATATGGGCCCCATATTTAATCAAATTTGCGTCCTATCTTGACCAATTTCTAGGTCTACTCATGGGATGCCAACCCCATGCATGCTAAAACAAAAAGAAATAACATAAAAGGGGGGTGCAACTGAGGAATTCCTAGGAGTTCACCAATCCTATTGCTACTCTTGCCCAAACATGCTTAGCTATAGAGTTTGATGGGATCTACTGCATTTATGTTGGTATGATTCCACATGTAAT
Organism: Alisma plantago-aquatica; assembly: GCA_963693085.1. Taxonomy (NCBI): domain Eukaryota; kingdom Viridiplantae; phylum Streptophyta; class Magnoliopsida; order Alismatales; family Alismataceae; genus Alisma; species Alisma plantago-aquatica. The sequence continues at coordinate 667,515,365 of OY856412.1, read as the reverse complement.
GAATCTTCCATCACTTGTATATGTTGGAGTCTCCTAACACACATTTTCCAATGTTAGCCTCGTTTTGACCTCATTTGTATCCTCTGTTGATTGAAACTAATTTTGGACTCAATCACAACATGCAAAAATGCATACAAAAGAAAGAATGGATTCACAAATGAGTGAAACATGAGGATTTTCTAGGAGGTCACCCATCCTAGTACTAATCTCACCCAAGCATGCTCAACTAATGAATTCTAATCAAATATAGTGCATTACTACTGGTACGATCACACTTGTCATTGAACTACCACAATTTATAAATATTAGAGTCTTCCAACACACATTTTTCCATTCTAAACCCCATTTTGACCAAATTCATGTCCTAGGTTGACTCAAAACTACTTTTTAGCCCACTCATGGTGTATAGACCCCATGCATGCAAAACTAAAAAAATTAACATTAAAAGATTGTGCAATACAAGGACTTCCCAGGTGGTCACCCATCCTAATACTACTATTCCCAAGCGTGCTTAATTGTGGAGTCCTCATAGGATCTAGTGCATTTGTACTGGAATGATTGCACCTATCATGTAACTACCATCACTTGTATATATAAGCCTCATGACACATATTTTCAGTGCAAACTCCATTTTGATCGTATGTGTGTCCTATGTTAACCAAAAACCAATTCTTGGACCACAAAAAACACAGACCCCATGCATATATAAACAAAAAGGTTTAATGTCAAAGAAGGGTACAACATGAGGACTTCCCAAGAGGTCACCCGTGCTAATACCACTCTCTTCAAAGCAAGCTTCACCGTAGAGTTTTAACATGATCCTTTGCATTAGAGTTGTACAATTACACATGTCATGTAACTTCCATTAGTTGTATACATATATGAGTCTTTAGAAACATATTTTTCTAATATGGGGCACATTATTTACATATTCTATTCCTAGGTTAGTCTAAAGTTAGTTCTAGATTGACTAGCAGCATATACAACCTATGTATGCAAAAAGAAAAAAATTACATAAAAAGGAGTGCAACGTGAATACTTCCTATGAAGTCATGCCATCCTAGTAGTACCCTTACCAAAGCACGCTTCACGATAGTTTTTGATGGAATCTGGTGCATTTGTGCTAGTATTTTCACACCTATCATGTTACTACCTATAAAGAAGTGAAATCAATCCACCTCTCTACTAATAACAATGGTATACAAAATCTAATTGGGATAGCAGCGGAAGATAAAATTTTGACTATATTCAATTTAAATAAAGTGTACATAAAAATTCTCCCAATATGGGTGTACATGCTTTATACAAAAAGAGGATCTAAGTAGAGGGAAGTCTAGACTACTCCACTTTTGTCTCCAAACAACATATCCATCAGCTAGTCCATGTCAATGCTAAGATCCTCATGCCTTATCCATCAGCTTGCTCCACACCTGGGTGGTTGGGAAAGCACCCAGCAAGAGGGAAGGAAAATAAAAGTATGTGTCACTAAACTATACTAAAGGTGACAAGATAATTATAACAAGTAAAATAGGCTGGGGAATTATCAAAAGATGAGACATCAAAAGAATGAGGCCATATATATAAAAAAGAATATTTCAATAGATGCTTGCCATAAACATAGTAAAACAACAACATTGCATGTATGATTAATATTGACTATCTTAACTATGTAGGGTTGAGGCACCTACCAGACCTTCAACCAAAGGGTGAGGGGAGAATAACACATTCCCAGTCACCTACACATATTTCATGTGCGGGGGAGAGTAACACGTTCCCCAGGGGAGAAATAACACATTCCCCAACTATGGGTGGTTGTACATACAAGTACCACTACACTAGTTAATTAGTCTAATAAAATCAACATGCTAGATAAAAGATTTATGGCAAGATTAATCAAAGGATTTATACAACATGGCAGTGGGGTATAAAAACCCAAATAAGATAATATTACAACTAATTTTGAGGCATAAACAATTTAGGTTTCAAGAATCAATAATTAGGTCAGATTAAGCACCATTAGGGAAACATGGGTATTGGTATAAAAATTTTCCCAACTAAAGGGGTAGATGCACATACCTTTAATCTTTAGAATCCTAGAATCACTTTTCAAAACTTTTCCACAAGATCAGATCCACTTTCCCTAATATGATCATCATATTTATGTACTAGATATATGTATATTCATTAAAGGATTAAAACCTCAAAACCATGAAATTTTTCCACAAACGGTCGAATTGGACTCTAAAAGCCTCACCACTATCTTTGTTACATTCTTCTGATCAAAATAACATATAGGTTTGTATATTTTCGAGATACTGACTTTTTAGGCTATTTTCCATATTTTTATTGAGTAGATCTCATTCTCCTGATTTCAAAACACTATTTGTTTTCTATGTTTTGACAAACGAGTAAAAAGATATCAATTTTACAATATCAGCCAATGAGAAAATTAGAAATTTTGATTTTTGTTTTGAAAAGCAGAGAAGGTGGGACCGGGCCCACTGCTTGGCCCAATCATAGCGACCCAAGTCAGTGGCCCGCCTCACTGGCTGGCAAAGGTCCAAGCCGGGTCAAAGGTCGGTCAAAGAAGAGGCGAGAAGACCAGAGTGCTCTTGCGTGAAAAACACTACAAAGCAAAAATGATCGGGGGCAGTTTGGTAAAAATGCGGGGGTTATCTTCCTCCCGCTGCCTCGTGCCATGGCCGTGAGCTGTGAGTAGCTTGGCTCGGCTTGGTTTGGGCAAAATCACAAAACACAACAGAACTTCACTTTTAGGTACTCAAAAGAAAGAAGAAGACGACCGAATTCAACCGTACCTCTAATTTGGAAGGACACCAAGAGAGCAGAGCACGAAGGATGCCACAAGAATAGAGGCAAACAATGGCTAGGTGGTGGTCAAGACGTCCGCGAAACTCGAAATTTGCAGCGTGGTTGAGTTGCAAATGAGATGACGGTCCATGGGGTAGGTATATATATAGGCAAGGGACCCCGAGTTAGGGTTTAACTAGATGGAGGTAGGGAGAGACGGGGCAAGCTTTGGGCGTTTCTCGAATCTTCGTCAAAACTCGAAAACTTTGGGATAATTCGGTGCGGATTTGCGCAAGGAACTTGTAGAGCAAAGAATTATTGAATTTCGTTGAGTAAATCTCGAGAAAAGTGGATTCGAAATTTTGCAAACAAAGGACCTGTTGCCCAAAATGATCCAAGGAGGAAGAAGATCTGTAGATCCTTAGATCGCGATCCAACGGTCGTCGATCAACACGATATAACAGTTTATTCCTATTCAAAATCGATTAAAGGACATATACATTTAAATGTTTTTCTCTCTCCTCGTTTGTAAGCCCAAACGTTGTCCAAAAATTACCAAATTTTATATTCTGACTGATTTTGACACGTAGAATCCAAATATAAAATTAGTTTTGCCTTTTGGGGACTTTTAATAGGTTAAATAATCCAAATCATATTTTCTCTTTCCTCCTTCATTAATGACTCTAGGATTATCCAAAAAATACAAAACTTGACCCAAAAGTCATATAAAGTATGTTGGACACGAATTTGGTATTATTTCCATTTGTTGAGGTTGTTTATTATTTTAAATAATGATCTGAAATTTTTGTACACTTTCTCTCTCCTTAATTTATCTTCTCAACAAATATTTTCCAAATTGGGTCAAAATTCATCCAAAGATCTATTTTAACATGTAGAACACGAATTTGACATGAATATATTTTTTTGAAGACATTTATTATTTTATTTAATTCATTTAAATTTTATCACGTATTTAATCTTTTAATTTATTAGAGGCATCTAGAAACCTTCTAAAAATACAAAACTTGGTCTCTAATCAATACTAAATATTTGGAACACGATTTTGGCTTTAATTAATTTTTTTCAACAAATATTTAATATTTTTTCTCTTTCATTTATTTTCTCTCTCCTGAATATAATAAACTATTAAGGATTGACCAAATTAAATGCAAATTTGGCCAAAGGCTTATTTTTATGTTTAGATTACAAATATGAAAATATTTTTATAATTTGAGGGCATTAAATATTTTATCTCTCTTTCTTGGCTTATTTCCCATTATCTTGTATTAAAGGCATTATATATTTGTTTATTATCCAAATTAGATGATACTTGGCCATTAAGCAACTTTTAAGTCAAGAAAACGAAATTAATATCCAAATTATCTTTATGGGTTTCCACTTATGATTTTTGGGACAATATATTCCTCATTATCTTCTTTTATCCAAAATATTCCATATTATCCCCAATTATTGCATTTATCATCTCCTTTATTTATATTTCGGGATTTTCTTTCTTTTTCATATTCTAAAAAGTACTAGAAAGTTCTAGGACGAAATATTTTATTATATTTATTACCTAAGAGAACATTTTACATATTAAACCCATTACTAAGCTTTCACTGAGGTATTTGTGCATAAACCCAAATATTGGAATAAAAGGTGAACAAATGTTCATTAAACTGTCATATTCTCCACAAATTAAATAGAAAGGCCAAAGAGGATATAAATGAAAGGAAAATATGGAAAGAGGGCCAAAAAGGCAAAAAGTCCAAAATTCGGTATGTTAGACTACCATTAGTTGTAGGTTACCTAAAACCAGTTCTAGGGCAACTCACATATACATACCACTTGCATATGAAAAAAAAGAATAACATCAAAAAGGGGGTGAAATATAAGGACTTCCCATGAGGTCACCCATCTTAGTACTACTTCCACTCGAGCATGCATACATGCGTATTTGTGATGCAATGTAACTCATTATTGTTGGTATGATCACACTTGTCATGTAACTACCTTTGTTTGTAAATATAGAAGTTTCCTGGCACACATTTTTCCAATGTGGGGATTATTTTGACTATGTTCATATCCTAGGTTGACCCAAACCAGTTCTGGACCCACTCGCAACATACATACCCCATGCATGCAAAAAGAGAAAGGAGTAAGAAGGGGTCATAATGAAGACTTCCTAGGATGTCACCCGTCCTATTACTACCCTCACCTAAGATTGCTTAATTTTAGAGTTTTGATGAGATCTAGTGCATTGGTTTGGTATGATCACACCTGTCATGTAACTATCATCATTGGTATATATTTGAGTGTCCCAACTCATGGATTTACAATGTGTGTCCCATTTTGACTATATTCATGTGCTAGGTTGACTAGAAACCAATTCATGGCACTCTCGATATACAATGCCCATCATGCAAATACAAAAAAGAATCACGTCCAAAAAGGCATGCAACATAAGGATTTTCCAAGTGGTCACCCATAGTAGTACTTCTATCTCCCAAGCATGCCTAGATGAGGAGTTTTGATAGGATTTTGTGCATTAGTGTTTGTATGATCGAACATGTCATGTGTTTGTTATATATGCCCTAAGAGCCATTATGTGATGATTGCAATAGGGATGTATTGTATGTGATTCAATTTATTAATAAAGTCAATTCCAGTTATTATGTTTGCAAAATATTGATATAATTGATAAATGTAGTAATGTCCTAATAATGTTTTGACTCGATGAAATCTGGCTTGAGTTGAGGAAATTACAAACACATCTGAGCTTAATTGATAGGTTAGGGTTTAAATGGATAAACACACACTTAACCACAATATTATTATTAACCTTGACTAATTATGAGATGTCTAGTTGCGATGTTTCAATCCTAAGGAGGAGCTCTAGTCATTCTTTTACTTTTAATGATTAGGGTTTGAGAGTGTAAACCCTAATTGACCAAATTTAGTGTTTTGATAGTACATAGATACAAAATTTGATAGGTATAGAAGTATATTAAATGATTTTTCTCATAGATTTGGATACTTGAAATTTGGATATGATATGGATAACTCATAGTCATAACTTAAGCATACCATGAGATCTGAGTTTTAGTTGATATAGAGATAGCCCACACATAAATGTGAGAGGAGAACTAATGATACTTAAGGATATAAATAACAAAGAAAAAAATATTTGGGAATCGTATCATGATAGTATTCTAGGATTGTGAAGAATTCAATTATGAATCCAACACAAAAATAATGAACCAAATCAAAGTTAAAAGAAGAAAGTTATATCACTTTTAGTAACATGTAAATATTTCCATCTAGCTGCCATTTTTGTACACCACTAGGATGGAATTTTTTCATCAATCGATGTCATCGATTGACATAATTGAGCTTCCATTGACCACCGAGATTGGTCTATTGACCTCCTAAAAACGCGTTGATTGTTGAGAATTTCTATTGTTTACCATAAATATAACCAATTACAAAAAGGGGCATAAATTTTGGTATATAAATATCTATTTTTGACAAAATAAAGTGAATTAGAACTGTAATTCAATCCTCTACATAATAAGACCTTTATATCTACAAAAATATCACGTGGAAGTTGATCTAGATGGCAATTTTTAGAGGGAGCACAAAGAACAACTGGAGATTCATGAACTAGCCACAAATCCTTCATGGTAAGTAGTTCTAGGCAGTAGATACCTTCTTTTTTCCTCTGTTCTCTATTGAAGATCTTCTGTTCATCCCACTAAAGGTTCTATTCCTCCTTTTTTCTTCATCATCTTCCTCCAGTCAGCCTTTTGGAAGTTGTAGATCTATTTTTGGGTGGTTAGAAGTACATTTGGGGGCTATATACTCAAACCCAATCTTGTTAGGCCATGAGTTAGGACTTACGAAGCATATATGCAAGGTCACTAGCCTAGGATCAAATCTAGGTGAGTGGGTACTTCCTGTAAATAGTAGATTGCACAAAATTGGATTAAATCTACTATAGTCTTCAGCTCTTTCTATATGTGACAATGAAATTTGAATCTACTTTTCAATGTAGCTTTTACATGATGATCTAGAAATGTATTAAATCATGATGTGATGAATTTTATATGTTGAAATTATTTTAGAATTGGATATAAAACATCTATAATGGAATTTCTAAAGACATTGTAGAAAGAAGAAGAATATACTAAAATTTAGGATTTATGGTTACATATGAAATTGCCATATATCTAAATGAGGATTTTGCCTATTTGAATCTCCTTATTTATAATTTTTTTATCAAAATGTGTAGTACAATTATCTCAGATACCATCTTGAATTTCATTTAATTTTATCAATGTTTGCTTGATAACTCAGTAAATAGGATGAAACCCTAGATGAATGGAAAGTTGTAAGTTTGTGAATAGACTTTAAGAAATTTAACTGATATTATTCTTTCATCATTATAAATTCATTTATTAAAGGTTATTCTTGATGCATATTATTTCAATGACTGGAATGGAAACCCAAGTTTAGTTCATTCTAAGGTTTCATGTATATGTTTGGTTATATGTTGACTGTTGGAAGTAGTCTTGTATCAGTGAAAGTTTTTGACACATTAAATCATTATGTGAGTCATGTGATATGAGAATGAGGAAAATGAAACCCTAAGGATAGGTAATTCAATGAATCAAGTACTTTCATATCCGTATTTCTCAATATGAGGTGTGGTCTTACTCATCAACTTAGTTTACAGTACATATTACAAATGATTTATGAAATGAACTTTTTACAAAGCTAAATTAAGAAATGTTGATGTGATAGCTAAACTATTAATTCAAATAGTGAATTAGACATTTAAATGCCTTAAACATAGAATCCTCATAGGAGGCCTTCACTATGGGGAGGAAACGTACTTCATCACTTGAGGTCTCACATAGGTCAAGGTAAGTCAGAGAGTGCTAGTGGGGTGCAGGGGTCTAGTCTAGTGAGGACAAACTCCATAAATGATTAGTATCCAACACTAACAGGAGATGTCGGCGGTACATGGGTTTTCTTATTAGTGGACATCTTCAATAATTCCACTAATGCAAAGTTGTCTCGATTAGTGGACATCTTTAGTAGGTCCATTGATGCACAACAAGCCTACACGCTTTGACTCCCTACTTGAGTATCTAGGTTGAGAGGAGGAGTCTAAGATATCTGACTGCTCTTATTATCAACCAAGATCTAGATGCGCTAATGCCATATGCAAATGTGGTATTGAGATTTTAGACTTAGGAACCCAGACATGCTTATAAGTCTTGTACAGTGATATCATAACCTATTGTGATACTTTTACACATTGTGGTACATCTCATGTGGGTTCAGGGAATAATTATATGAATGAGAGATTAATCAAGAGTGTGCAACTATTCAATTATTATTTGTATGTTTATGAGTTATTAGTTCTCTTTGTGATTAATAAAACACGTTCAGATATTGATTCACTCTTGTAGATACTTATCGTGTCCTATATATTTTTGTGAATGATTAGTTCCTTACAGTTTGTTATTTTTCTACTTAAAATTCAATTGCTTATCAATATATAATTCTACAAATTGAAGTGCTTTGAACTATTTCTTTGTAGTACTCATTCATTGAGGGAGTAGGTTTATCCCTCTACTCACAAATATATAGGGAAACCATGTGGAATGAAGTGCTAGAGTAGATGTGCCACAAGAGCTAAGTATCAAATCACTCAAGTTCATTTGGTCCTGGACAGTCTAGGTCCTTGTATAGAGTTGAGAGAGTTGTAAATTAGGATGTGTAACTTTATTTTCTTCTTAGCAAAGTATGTATTTTATAATCAAGGCGTGTGTACATTGAAGTGTGAGAAACAACATGAATGTTTACTTATGTATCTTTATCCTTGAAATCAGATTAGAGGAATCAATGTTTTAATTCCTTCGCAATGTTAGTTTAGGTGATTGAATGTGAGAAATTAAAGAATTTGAAATCAATGAAAAATTCAAGAGTGATCTTTGTATTATGTTAAATTCTGAACTATGCCCTAATATCATTATTAGAGCCTATCATGGGATGTGGGTGTAACAACCTAAACATGAGATCATATGTACACTTAATATTATTCATTCTTTTGATGTCCTTATTCAATTATTATTGTGGATATTATAGTCAAAAATAACACACAAGGATAGTGTGTATGCTAAGTGATGATCATGCCTCCATAGTCATGATAATGGATATCAGCTCATATGAACGACTACATGTTAGAGAGTAAGTTTTTTTGGACAACCCCAATATGATAATGTTATATAGAATCCATTTTATGACACTATAGAGTCATATATGAATGTGGGAAGGGTGAATGTGATCCTTAGACCTATAGTCACTACAATAATCACATTTATTCAATTTACTTTAATAATGACCCAATGCGACTTTGAATAAGGATTCACATATAGTTAGCAATTAGGTGCATTGTGACATTTGTGGATTACTGTGTGTGGTTAGATGGAATTTGTCCCTATTGGATCCTAGGATGGGAGATTTGCTCTAGAGGGGGGATGAATATAGCTAAAAAGAACTTAAACATAATTCATTAGATCTTCAAGAAGGATATCACAATATAAGGTTGCTAAATAGGAATTGAAGTGCAACTAAAGATACATAGCAAGGATGAGAGAGATTGCACATGCACCAATTAACAATCTATGAAGAGTAGTTACATACTCTAAACTAGGAGTAAGTCAGTCCACTACCTAGAGAGGACAACCTCTAGGATATCTTAACCATTGCACTCTTATATTCCATCATAAGACTTACAATACATGAACCTAACTTTTTCGGGATAAGGTTACCCGGCTTTCCCTTTGAGGAGAAGGGAGCCAACAACCTACCAAAGGACTTACCTATCCAACCAAGAGTATTCTACCTCACCAAGGACTTACCCACTTTGCAAGGAGTCTTCGGCCTTCACCAAGGACTTACCCACTCTTTCACAAGTCTTCAGCATTTGAGGAATTACACACTCTTCTTGGATCTTCTACCTTTGGCTTCACCTTCTCCAAGGGACGCCTTCCCTTCTTTTTCTTAACCTCTCTTATCTAAGAGAGAGAACCTTCATCTTAATATTCATGGTAGAAATGAGAGATTGGGAGGTGGTGGAAGTGAGAGCCTCATAAGATATACATGTAGTACTATCTCTCTTACAAATCTCCTACTGACTTTAACAGATGTAGCAAGTGATTAAGCTTTGAGAGAGACAGAGAGGTTGTAAGGTGCACTCAACTATAGAATAGGAACCTCATATAGAGTTTTTCATTGAATACTCAACCTTGTAATGAAGCCCAAGCAGTCCTATTTATAGTTGGGGATGCCTAGTAGCCTTTGGGAACACTTAAGGCTAGATACTAGTTGTTTGGGTTGTTGCAACATAATTTTTTTTCTAGTTTTACAACATTTCAACGCCTAGAAACACTTTTATGCACGTTTTTGTACAATGCGATCGGTCAAGTTTTAGTGTGTTTCTCAAACTCAACAAAACAATATGGAAAAATATGGTGCCAACGTGGAGTGTCAACACCAGAACTACTAGGTAGATATGACACTTTTATCCCCAAAAATTGTGCCAGAAAGCTTGGTGCATCTCTACTAATGGTGTTACACAGTACTCAATTGGAGTTTGAATAGATGCAACTCTATGAGCAGACACACACAAGGGGATCACTTTCAAAATTTATAAGGACCTACAAAAACACACTCACATACACAAAAACACTACACCCGCAAGCGCAGAGGGTCGTGTCATGGTATAGGGGTACAGAAAGTATAGCGTCGATCCACATGGAGAAAAGGGGGCACTAGAGCTAGGTTCCTACTACGTAGTCTAGGGTTTAGGGTTTGAAGGTTGTTTTGATTGCTTACACTAAGTTGAGAAAGAAAGAAATTAAAGGAAAGCAAACAAGATTAAAACCTAAGTTAACCCTAGACAGTTAACTCTATTGAGCAAGAAAAGATAAGTCAAGGCAAGGGAAGAGAAAAATTTATGCTAAGGTAGGCAAGAGGAAGTATAGACTACTCTAAGCTAGCAAAATGATCACAAGAGAAATTAAAGACCTAAACTAGCAAGAACAAAGCAAGAACAAGGCAAGAAGCTAACAAGCAAGTACAAAACTAACTAAGCTAACACTATCTAAACAAGATGGCAATTAGGGTTTTAATGAAATAAAGAGGTGTGTGGGCTATTTGGGAAATGCACTTATCAGTTATTTTGGGGAATGACGAACATTATACTTTCATTTAGATTATAAAACCAAAATGAATTATCCCAAACTACTAACTGGCCATGGATATGCTAGGTTTTGTATAGGGGAACTAGTCCCTAACACCCCCTACTACCCTTACGAGGCTCTTAGGATGATTAGGGGTTGAGGTTAGTAATGGGAGTGGAAGTGAGGTCTTAGGCCTCCGATCACCCACATTCTAGCCTTGAGAAAGTTCCATTCTAAGCATCTAAGTTCATCTAAACTAGCTACTTAGATCTCTCAACTAGGGTAAGGAGAATTAACTAGCATGTACGAAGATGGGTATCTAGCTAGGAATCCATGAATTAAACCTAAGAGCACATCCCAAGATTCACACATATAAGCAATTTCCATAGATTCCAAGATGATTTCAAGCACAAACCAACAAGCAATTCATGAAGAGCAAGATATAAATTGAACATAATCATTAGCAAATGAAATTACAATGTTCACATATCATTTTTTCCCAACATGGTATCAGAGTAACATTCGTGACCCCAAACAACCCACCCAAGGGGCCTAGATACTCACAAAAATGCAAAATACAAAATAAAAGGAGAAAGAGGTAGAAGAGTCCATGGAGCTCGGTGTAGATGGAGTAATCCTCCTCTTCAGAAGTTGCAAGTCATCCACCTCCTTCTTCCTAGATGTAAGGGCATGGGATGATGGTGGAATGGGGTCAAAACACTAGGGAACTAGGGTTTTGGTGGTAGAAATAGTGAAATGGAGTGGAATGGAGATGGAAATGGAGTGAAATGGGTGGAATGCAAAAATGGGGAGATAGGAGGTGGTAGAAGGTAGCTAGGGTTGAACAAACTCATGATAGATCCTCCTCCCAAGTAAATGTTGGTGGTGGGTAAGCATTAGGTTAAGTGGGGGTAAAATAGGTAGAACAGTGTAGAAAATCGAGTAAAATTGTGAGTAGCACAGCCATGCTAGACATCTAGGCCGTGGTGGGCAGTAGGTAGCATGGGCATGGTGGATGGGAATGACTGTGGTGAAAATGGAATGAACATGGGAATTTTGGGTTTTTGGGGCTAGTAGCATGACCGTTCTGACCAGCACAACTGTGCTGGGAATTGCTAGCACAATTGTTTTGGCTAGAATGACCGTTATGGCCAATTAGGTGATTTTTTAAGGTTTTGCTGCTTAGGAAATATCCCAAAAAGGCCATTCCTTGGTAGCACAAACGTTCTGGGGTCCTTCCCCTACAGATGAGTCTTGAACTTGGATATCCATGAAGGTTATTGCTTCAATACATTCTTTGACCACTTGGGGCAGGTTGGGAGTGGTTTTGGCCTCATTTTGGGCTCCTCCAAGCCTGGGGAAACCCTAGATTCACCCTTCATCTCTCTCTTCCATCAATTAGTATTCGAAGTAGCTATAAAATGTACAAAAACCATCCATAAGTGCATTTGATAGTAAAACACATATTGAGGGAAATAACTGTTGGGATTTGTGGAGAAAACATGCATGGCGGAAGCAATAAAAAAAATCCACACAACCCAAAACAGGATCTCGTCGACAACAACATATTCAGAAAGAGTGTTTGTAGGATATACCTTATCCCGGAACAAGTGTGGTGATGTCCCGTTGCTGGCCTACACAAATGGAACTTCTCTCTCGTTCACTGAGTGCATCACAAGAAGATATGACGACGTTCCTTTCATGCGGTGATGTACGCCGCTCATATCGCGTATAGGTGGTCATCGACGTCCTTCGAATGCAGGCGTCTATGCATCTACGTGTCTACTTCATCCATGCGGATGGACTGGAACTCCACGTCGTGCTTCCTAAGACGACTGGAAAGGAGTCGTGTCTATGAGGCGGTGTACTAGCGACGCGATTCTTTCCTTTCTCTCCTGAGGATGGTGATGGCTAGGGTTTGCGTACGTGAGCGTAAAATGAAAAGCCTCTCTTAATATCTTATATAGATATTATCCGTCAAGCCCCTTTTGAATAGGAGACAAAAAGAAGTAGGGTTTCCTAAACCCATCGGTATACAGAAACACTGTGTTAATTAAAACGCTCGTGGATTAATTAGAATATTCACGAATTAATTAATTAACCAAATAATCTCATTAATGGATTAATTAATATTATACTCCATACAATAGCTCGGGATGGCTCTATGGGCATATAAATACCAACAGACTCCCACTTGCACTTAGATTCAGTTACTCTAATACTATTCTAATCATTTACATAAACATTTTAGTAATCAATGTGATTTGGAGCAATTCCAATCAAATCCACAATTATACTCTTATTCCAACACATCCTATGTGTGTGGCCCGGTAGGCTCCAAATTACATTGGAAGTAATATCCATAATCATATTATGATTTCACAAGAAATGATTGGTATCTAGAAAGACTTCATTGCCACCCAAGTAATTGGAGAAGTTGGAGAACAACTTAACCTATCATTCATGATTGGTGTTACGGTGATTGTATAGTTTCTTTGACACTGATATCTGGATTGAACTTGAGTCATGGAATTGTTATCCTCTTCAACATTCAATCCATGTTCCTTGAACTAGAGCAGACTGTCGGAGATATATGTAAGCTCAATATCACATATTGACTCACATCAGTATGGCCATGCATTTCTCAGTCTAACTTATCAAGTGGCTGAAATATCAAACTCCCGTAGGAAGGACAAATTCCATCTACATCACTCACAGTCATCCCCATGTGTCACAGTGCGCCCAGGCACCATCTTTATGACAATCCTTATTCAGGACCACAGTGGATGATGTCAAAGTACATCGAACAACATGTGATAAGTGTAGTGACTTCAGGTCTAAGAACCACAATCGCCACCATCATTATGAGATGTGACTCTAACTACCAATCATGGTATCCATATGTCACTCTCAAGGTGGGTCTGTCTGATACACTATTATCTTACAAGTATCTATGTATTTGGTTTGATATCTGCATATCATGGATAATGAGATTCTTCCATCAACCAACATACATTCTAATTTTATGTGGTATTGATGTCTATGGATATTTCCACAATAACAACTGATTATGGACAAAACAAGAATACATACTCTTAGCATACATATGATCTCACTGTTCAGGTCATCAACCCAAAGACATATGTCATTGAGTATATTATTCTATAGACATCTATAAGTTTTATGGTCATCTCATAATATAAAACACAAACATATAGATTGGAAACTTGCCTTTATTCATATGATCAATGTAGTATTACAAATCATTTACATAGTATCCCATTACAATCATCAAATGATAGTCTCTATGGGCATACATACCAACAGATTCCCACTTGCACTTAAACCCAATCACTCGTGAACCACAATCTAAGTGATCGAACATGTTCATCATATTTCTACTGTTGAAGTGCTTTTGTGAGCGGGTCCGCGACATTGCTTTCTATAGGTCTGCAAATCTTCACATCTCCTCACTGTAGGATCTCTCATATGAGATGGAATCGTCATAGAATATGTTTAGAATGTTGGTGCGATCTTGGTTCTTTAGCCTGTGCAATTGCTCCATTGTTGTCACAAAACAACTCAATTGCATCACCAACGTTTGGAACCACTCCAAGTTTAGAAAAGAACTTCTTGATCCACACAACTTCCTTTGTAGCATTAGATACGACAATATATTCAGCCTCTGTTGTAGAATCTACAACCGTCTCTTGCTTGGAACTCTTCCAGCTCATAGCTTTGTTGTTTAGGAAAAACACAAATCCAGATTGCGATCTATAGTCATCTTTATCATTTTGGAAGCTAGCATCGGTGTAACCCTTTACCACGAGCTCTTCCTCACCACCGTATATCAAGAATTGATCCTTAGTCCTTCTCAAGTACTTTAGGATGTTCTTTACGGCTGTCCAATGACATTCACCTAGATAAAACTGATACAATCTCATCATGCTCAAAGCATACGACACATCTAGACGAGTACATAACATCGCGTACATGATAGATCCAATTGTTGATGCATATGGAATCTTACTCATGCACGCCTGTTCATCACATGAACTAGGACATTGGGCTTTAGAGATCGTAACCCCATGGGACATGGGCAAGTTACCTCTCTTAGAACCCTCCATGCTAAACCTCTTTAGCACCTTGTCAATGTATGTGCTCTGGATTAGGCCTAGAAGCCTTCTAGATCTATCTCTATAGATCTTGATTCCTCATATATAGGATGCTTCGCCTAAATCCTTCATAGAGAAGGTCTTCCCTAGACAACTTTTTACTGTCTGAAGAGTAGGGATGTCATTTCCCATCAATAGTATGTCATTCACATATAATATGAGAAATATGACTGTGCTCGCACTAACCCTTTTGTAAACGCAAGGTTCATCTTCATTTTGACTAAAACCAAACTTTTTGACTACTTCGTGAAAATGTAGATTCCAGTTCCGAGATGCTTGTTTCAATCCATAGATTGACCTTTGTAGCTTACATATTTTATTGGCTTCCTTTGGATCGATAAAACCCTCAGGTTGTGTCATGTACACATCCTCGAGTAAATTCCCATTAAGGAATGTTGTTTTAACATCCATCTGCCAAATCTCATAGTCATGATAAGCTGTAATGGAAAGTTTGATCCTGATGGATTTAACCATGGCAACTGGTGAGAAGGTCTCATCATAATCAACACCTTTAATTTGATAGAATCCTTTCACAACCAATCTACCTTTATAGGTTTGAACATTTCCATCCATGTCGGTCTTCTTCTTGAAGACCCCCTTGCACCGTATGGGTTTTACCCCTTTGGGTGGATCCACCAAGGTCTATACCTTGTTGGTGTACATGGATTCCATCTCAGATCTCATGGTTCCAAGCCATTTCTCATATTCTAGACCCTTAGTAGATTCTAGATTGGAAGTTGGCTCATCTTCTATGCCCAATTCGTCACTGTCTTGAGTCATGAGAAATCCAAATCTATCAGGCTCAAGTCATGTCCTACTAGATCTATGAGGTTCCTTTATTACATTTAGAACTTGAAATTCCACAAAAATTTGTGAGTCTTCATGTTCCTTATGTACCTCCTTAGGTTCTCTGCTTTCTTGTTGATCTCAAACTTCTTCGAGCTCTACATTCCTCCCACTGATTCCTTTGGAAATAAATTCCTTTTCAAGAAATACAATAGTCCTAGCAACAAACACTTTGTTGTCAGTTGGTGTGCAGAAGATAATATCCCCGAGTTTCCTTGGGGTATCCAACAAAATATCATTTTTTAGATTTGGGTCCAAGCTTTTCAGGAAATTGTTTCCTAACATAAGCTTCACATATCCAAATATTTAACATAGACAAATTGGGACAATTCCCATTCCATATCTCATATGGTGTCTTTTGAACCGATTTGGAAGGTACACGGTTAAGTGTAAACATTATAGCTTCAAGAGTGTATCCCTAGAATGATATTAGAAGTTTGGTTGAACTCATCATTGATCGTACCACGTCTAATAATGTACGATTCCTTCTTTCTGACACACCATTATGTTGTGGTGTGCCAGGTGGAGTCCATTGTGATACAATACCACAGTCTCTCAGAAGGTCCTCAAACTCATTAGCTTAAGTATTCACCACCTCAATCTGAACAGAGTGCTTTAATACTCTTACCAAGTTGCTTCTCTACTTCATTCATGAAAGTCTTGAACATTTCAAGAGTTTCTAACTTGTGTTTCATAAGATATATATAGCCATACCTACTGAGGTCATCAATGTAGGTAATGATAGCCTCCTCTAGCATTTGATCTAAAAGGTCCACATACATAAGTATGTATGAGCCCTAGCAGATCACTGGCTCTCTCACTGTGTCCAGTGAAAGGAGTCTTGGTCATCTTCCCTAATAAACATGCCTCACATGTCTCTAATGATTCAAAATCAAAAGAGTCTAGATAACCATCCTTATGGAGTCTAGATATGCGCTTCTCATTTATGTGCCCAAGATGACAATGCCATAAGTATGTTTTGTTTGAGTTGTCAAGTTTTAGCCTTTTAGTATTTATGTTGTATATGCTAGTCTCAAGTTGTAATAAGTAGATGCCATAAGACATAGGGGCATTTCCATAAAAGATCTCATCTTTAGAAATAGAAATCATTCCATTCTTAATGTGAAATTCAAATCCACTCTTGTCCATACAAGAGACAGAAATAATATTTCTATTAATGGTAGGTACATAATACCAATTCTCTAATTCTATTACAAGCCTCGTAGGCAAAGATAAACTAATAACTCCAACTGCAGTGGTAGAAACTCTTGCTCCATTAGCTACCTGCAGCTCGACTTGGCCCTTTCGTAAAGGCTTACTTCTTATCAGATCCTGCATATTAGAACATATGTGAGATCCACATCTGGTATCCAGTACCCATGATGAACAAGTATTTAAGTTTATTTCAATAACATATATACCTGAAGTGGAGATATCTATCCCCTGCTTCTTCTTCCTCAGTTCCTCCAGGTAGAGAGGACAATTTCTTTTCCAATGTCCAGCCTGGTGACAATGGTGACAACTGTCTTCTTTGGAGATCCCACCTTTAGCTTTGAGCACGGATGACTTTAGCTTCTGCCCGGCTTTAGAACCTTTCTTAGCCTTGCCTTTACCTTTTGACTTTCCCTTTGTCTTACTAATCATCATCAGAGACTTGGGCTTGTCTTTCTTCATATGTGCTTCAGATGTCCTCAACATGCCCAACAATTCTGACAACAGCTTGTCAAGATTGTTCATATTGTAGTTCATAGCAAAATGATTATATGATTCAGGAAACGATTGTAGAATCACATCAATGGCAAACTCTTGACCTAGGGGAAATCCTAAGTTTGATAGGATTTCCACGTACCCAATCAAAGTCAGTATATGGGTGCACACTGAGTCTCCCTCTTTCATCTTGCTCCTGAAAAAAGCCTTGGAGACATCATATCTCTCCTATCTTGCTTGATGTTGATACATGTTCTTGAGATGTGTTACCATCTCCATGACATTCATGTTCTCATGTTGCTCTTGCAACTCATAGTTCATTGAGCACAACATCAGGCACTTGACATCCATGGAATCATCAAGATGCTTCTTGTAAGCATCCTTTTCAGCCTTGGGCGCATTTGCGGTGGGTTCTGCTGGCTCTGGTGTTTCAAGGACATAGAGCTTACGCTCATGCATGAGAATAATTCTCATTGTCCTAAACCAATTTTGAAAGTTGGTTGTGATAAGTTTTTCCTTCTCAAGGATCAATCGCAATGAGAAAGTGTGAGTGTTGTTTGCCATTTGATTTCTACAAAAGAAAAAGTTTGCATTTAGTACAAAACATTTTGACTTGTAAAGATTTGATAAATGAGATTAATTAGGCCTTTAATTAATTATGCTCCCACTATTTTATTCAAATTGATAGCCCTCACTATCAACTCGGAAGATTTTCATGTGCAACCTTCTAGTGACATAAGATCTAAAATAATTGGATCAATGTCCGGCCAACACCGACGTCAAAGACCAAATACTAAGGTAGGCAACTTTTTCCAATTGCATCATATGCAACTCTTGGATAAATGATCATGCACAACTCCTTTCCATGATGCATTTGTGTGCCTCTAGGTACTTGATCCTATCAAAGTTCCCTGGTTAAGTCCAACCCATAATCCAACACGATGAGTGTGCACCCTATGGAGGCAGACCCACACACCCACCATCACACTTCCATGAGATAGATAGTGTACCACGCGGAGGCGTGCCCACACATAGTCGATCAAGCTTTTCATGTGTGTTTCATTATGTAAGGCAACTAAAACTTAATTTTATTAATTGATGGATTTTGTAAATACATATACATATCCAAACACCACATACTTATAGTACGTATCATATACTACTGTACCACAACCACAAACGATAGACATGCAATCACAAACACAAATACATCGGTTATGGCCATACTATTGTAATCCTCTGGAGCAACAAAGGATTACAATCCACATATGGTCTTATGCATCTCATGCAACAACACCTGTGAATCAACCTGTAAGGATGAACAATATAATGAACAACTTCATGGATGCTCTGTGAGGTTGGAACTTCAAGTTTCTTCTTGGAATTAGATCTTCATGTTCCTTCTCCATGGATGCTCCTTGGAGTTGGATCTTCAAGTTGGTTCTTGGAATTGGATCTTCATGGTGCTTCTCCATGGATGCCCCTTGGAGTTGGATCATCATGTTGCCTCCTTACATCGAATTTACAAAGGCTAAAACTAACTCTATCTCCATTACATCGTATGAGTATAAATATAAAGGGAAATAATTAATTACACTTTGAAATAAGAGATGAGGATCGGCATGCAAGATGAATACTTTATACAAAAGATCCACATACAACCATTATCCATCCATAAAATTCTCAAATAAACATGTCCACAAGATTGACATCCACATCCATTCACAACATTCATAAAAGTGGATAATAGGTCATAACCGTGCATGCATTCACCACATAAAATAGATTTTAAAGGAGATGTGTATGATATTGTAGGTATATATGCATATACAAATATACATATTAAAATTACAGTACTTTCAATGTGGGACATTCCCCATTAAATAAATTTTTGAATCCCATGCAGACTATGTGGGGTACACATGGGCAGTGCCCCTGTGCGGGATCTTACATCATGTCGACAGAATCTTACTTCTGTGCACTTAGGAAAATAAATATTTTCCATAGTCAACCCCATCCAAAACGTCAAAAATAGAAGCCTGCGGTGTATGTGGAATTAGGTTTATATTTGCACATTAGCAGTTTTAATTCACATTGTATGCAACATAGAAAACAATATATAGTGATTCGATCATATCGAAATGAATCCAAATATGCCATAGATCGACGCTGCTCTGATACCACTATTGGGTTTGGTGGAGAAAACATGCATGGCGGAAGCAACAAAAAAAAATCCACGCAACCCAAAACAGGATCTTGTCGACAACAACATATTCAGAAAGAGTGTTTGCGGGATATACCTTATCGCGGAGCAAGTCTGGCGATGTCCCGCTGCTGGCCTACATAGATGGAACTTCTCTCCCATTCACTGAGTGCATCACAGGAAGATCCAGAGGCATTTCTTTCGTGTGGTGATGTATGCCGCTCATATCGTGTATAGGTGGTCGTCGACGTCCTCCGAACGCAGGTGTCTATGCGTCTACATATCTACTTCATCCATGTGGATGGACTAGAACTCCACGTCGTGCTTCCTAAGCTGACGGGAAAGGAGTCATGTTTGTGCGGCAGCGTGATAGAGACACGTTGCTCTCCTCTCTCTCCTGAGGACGGTGATGGCTAGGGTTTACGTACGTGAGCATAAACTTAAAAGCCTCTCTCATTATCTTATATAGATATCCGACGTCAAGCCCCTTTTGAATAGGAGACAAAAATAAGTAGGGTTTCCTAAACCCATCAGTAATAAAAACATTGCATTAATTAAAATGCTCATGTATTAATTAGAATATTTAGGAATTAATTAATTAACCAAATAATCTCATTAATTGATTAATTAATATTAGACTCCATGCAATAGATCGGGATGGCTCTATGGGCATATAAATACCAACAATAACATGCAGTCTAACAGTTGTAGATGTGATTGAAATGTAATATGACACAAGATGGAGCCCTAAAATAGGGCTACATCACCACCCCAAACTAACATACTTTTCCTCAAGTATTCTCCAACTCAATCTCTCTTTCAATTTTTTCACAATCAAGAAATGACAATTGCATCAATAGATGAATATTGATTAAATGGGCTCAAGGATGACTAAGTACATGCATTCTACCTCTCTCATCTCCTCTTTCACAAACCAATCATGATTAGAGCACTACGGTTACAAACTTCACATATAGAGTATAGAAAACACAATCAATCCATATGGTTGTCATATCACTCTGGGTAAACTATTTCATGGTAGCAAAGGTGAAAAATGACTAATTTGGTTATTTTACATTCATGTATTCAATCTCATATGTCCATCTACACTAAGTAACCCATGTGGCTCGAAAAAGGGCAAAATGAGCTAGGTTTGATGTTTCCTAGTTCCTTGGGCATGCAAAAGGAAGAAAGTGTTGTAGTAAGATTTTGGAGTGCTTTTACACACTCATCTTTTCTTTATTTAGATGCTCTTAAACATGAGCATCTTTTATTTTCTTTTTCCATATTTTTTCTTTTTCTTTGCCCTTTGTGTGGATAGGGTGTATGGTGATGAAGGTGAAGCAGGGAGATATAGATGTGGCCACCCCAAACTTTTGGAGGTGGCTAAGACTGAATATGTGCACTTTGGCATCCTTTCATGAAGCTGAGAGGCAAGAAAATGGTAGAAGAAAAGTGATTCAAAGAGGGGTTACTAGTGTGGACATCAACATGAGATTTCTTGCATGAAAGTTACTCCAAAAATTTCATCAAGCAATGACACAGTACATGAATGAGAAATATTAAATTCGACATTTCTATCATGAGATTCTACAAAACTCTAAGCATTTGCGACATTCTTCAATCACAATTCAACCAAACAGTTCACTAGCATGAGAGAGGTGAATCACATGTAATAAATCAATATTGAGACCATTTAGTAATAAACTATGTAAATTCATATTCATTTGTCAAAGGTCAACATTTTCAATCCAATAAGTATAGATTGGGCCAAAACATGCTTTTAGGGAAGAAGTTCTAAATCTGGGCAAAATTGGTCAAAATGGTGCTAAATCGCCTTCTCACATCTAAGCCTTCATTATGGATCATAAAGCATAAAACAAGCAAATCCTAGATAAAAATGAAAAAATTACAAAAATCTACATGATATGCAATGCACGACAAAAAGTGGAACTTTTTTGAAAATTATGCATAAAATTGACCTATATGGTATGCATGTATGTAAAGCAAGTGCACAAAGTATGGATACACAAGTATGAGAGATGGTTATACTATTTAATCAAATTGAGCAAAAAATTAGAACAAGGAACATGGAGAAAAGTGGGGGTAGAGAAAGGGCTTACTACCCTACCACCCCAAACTTCTAAACCATGTTGTCTTTAGCATGAAATAGAAGTCTAGGATGATAGGGTAGAGGGCATGGGGTCATGATAGACAAAAACCAAGAGGGGAGAGAGATCTCAAGGTTTCTAGTGAGTAGGTGTAAGGAGTGGGACCCGAGATGGGGGATCCACTCCCTACTAAAAAAATTGAAATTTGAAGAATAAAACATCCATTCCAAACACATCCTAAGTTATGATATAATAGGTGTAAATTTTCAAATCTCAATAAATGGTATTCAACATGACCAAAGTGTAGCAGCAAAATTAAACCAATGACTATATTCAATTTTACAAAACATTACAAAAGTACAATATAATATCCCATAAGGGTTTAAATGTATGATACAACATAAGGATCTAAGTAGAGGGAAGTCTAAACTACTTCAAATATGTCTCCAAGCAACATCTCCAAGAGCTAGGTCCATGTTGGAAGCTATGTTCTCCTTGATCATGTTCAACACCTCGATCTAAACCTGGGTGGTTGGGAAATCACCCAGCAAGAGGGAAAGAAAACAAGGTATGTGTCAAATAATTAACAAGAACAAAAGATAAGGAAATAACACGAAAGTAAAGGCTAAGATTTCAACATAATATAAAGAGAACAAGAGCATGAGGCATAATCAAAATAGATGCTTGCCATAACATTAAAATAGTAAAGGAATTGTATGCATGATTAATATTGACTACATTAACTAAGTAGGGTTGAGGAACCTACTGGACCTCAACCTATAGGTGAGGGGATAATTAATACATTCCAAGTCACCTACACAAATTTTCATGGGGGAGAAAAAGACATTCCCCACAGTGAATTAATACATTCCCTATCTATGGGTGGTTGTACATAATTACCAATACTATAGCTAAATAGTCCATAAAATCAACATGCTCGAAAAGAAATCATGGCAAGTAAAAGCATCATATGAATTCGAACACGGTAGTGGGGTACATGACCCAAGGAAAAGAATATCATTACCAATTTTTGAGGCAATTTAACAAAAGAGTCATGAATATAGGGAATAGGGTTCATTAAAGCATCATTAGGGAAATTAGGATTTGGTTTGCAAATATCCCAACTTAGGGTGTAAGAATGCATATACCTCTCTTATTGATATCAATTGCTAACTTTCACCACTTTAATTGAGTCCAAGCTTCTCTTTGCCTATTTTCAATGTATTAACATGTATTAGAGTACATAATGCACATTAATGTATGGAAACCCTAATATTTTGACCTATTTAGAAAAACTCAGATTAGACTCTAAAAATCCCACTAATGAACTGATTAGGTTCTTCTGGTCAAAAATATATATTTTATGTCAACTTTGGAATTATGATGATTAAGATGTAATTTTTATGGATTTTATGCATTAAATTCATTTTATAAAATAACCCTTCTTCAAACCACGAAATCATACCTTTAAAATATTTTTATTAGATAGAGATTAATTTTCTAATTCTAAAACATATTTATTTGTCAAATTTGGATAAGCGGATTAAAAGATATGCATTTTTTTATTTGAACCGATCAGGAAATGACAAGTCAGAAATCTTCAAGAGAGAGGAAGAGTGAGAGAGAGATGGAGAAAATAACATTTGACCCAAAAAAGCTCCTTTCTCAAACAAGAAGTTCCTTCTTCACTTTCGAGGTGAAAAACACTAAAAAAAGCACATGGAGATCAGGTGTTTAAGGCTCTAGGTGGGGTTTTACCATAGAAGGCCATGGTTTTGACCCACAAGAAGGTAGGAGGAAGACTAACAACATTAAAAAAGGGAAGGAAAGGAGGAAAATTACTATTTTTGGTCGAAATAACCAAGAAGGAGCTTTAGCAACCCTATATTGAGCAAATTCGGGGCCCTAGAAGCTTTCTTCATCAGGGTAAACACTCTCTTTTACCTTGGGACAATACCTTCATGGACCAACAGAGCAGGAACAATTATCTAAACTAGGGGAAAGAGAAGGAGAGGAAGAATTTTTTAAATTGGGAGGAGTGAAGGGGTAGACATGGCTTTATATAGAAGGGGGCTAGAATGAGGTGTCTATGGGACTTTCCATGTGTCCCCAGCCTAGGGCTTCATGGCCATGCAAGAGGACAGCTCATAGAGATTACTTTTATATCAAATGTCAGTCCTAAAAGCCCATGGAGTCATCTAGGACATCCCCACCATCCTCCAATCAAAGAAATAACCCCATTGGTTGATAGCTTTTAAAGATAAGCTCATTTATAAGGTGTGTAATCCCTAAAATGCCCTTAGAGAGAAACACCTTCAAACCAAGGTGCAACTAGGTGCCCCATGGTTCAAAATCTCAAGAATGGTAAAGGAATATCTGAGTATTATTATGCATGTTATAATTTGCAAAGAAAATTTCCCAATTGGGTAAATTGCATAAAAGTCTAGAATGTACCTAAAATTGCATAACTTGCACAAACAACATCCAAATTGAACCAAATTTGAAACATAGGCTAATTTTATGATTTAAAAACACATAAAAAAGGTGTACTCAACTTTACAACACTTAATTATGGTATTTAAGCTTTTTCAATATATTAAGCAAGGTTTGTGGCCTTACACTTCTAGCATGAATCTATTTACCATTGTTCCACTTAAGTGGTGATTTTGCATTTTAGATCCTTAAATAAGCTTTCACTAAGGTATTTGTGCATAAACTCTTCCATTGGTATAATTATAGAATAATTGTTCATCAAACCACTATAAATTTCCCAATTTAAACATCAAGTCCAAAAAGGATAAAAAGGAAAGGAAAAGCTTAGTAAAGGGCCATAAAGAGAATATGTCCAAGTTTAGATATGTTATAGTAGGGGATATCCACCATGGCCATGGTGACCACCACAACTATTTTGTATTGCCTCCACCACGGCTATTTTGTATTGCCTCCACCACGACCATTTTCTATTGCCTCCACCATGTCCATGTTGTGTGGCACAACCATTCTGATCTCCTTCCTGTAGCTTTTCTTGATTTGTAATTTTCTCTTCAATTTTGATCTTCTTCTTGTCAATATTATCCATGCACCATCCTCCTTCCAATGTACCTATCCTAAGATGATTCACAAACAACAAAAACCATCAAGTATAAAGTGTGTTTGTGTTTTCTTGGAACAAGTGTAAAAATAACCAAAAGTATCAAAAATGGAAGGTTGGGTGAAAATTCCTAAATGTATGTGGTTTGCCTCCCACAAGCACTAAGTTTCATGCCTTCAGTTGGGCTTCTTGGAGATTTTTGCATCATTCATCAATTTGGCATCCTCATGTGCCCATTCTTACAGTAAATGCATCTCTCATTTGCACTCAACCTATGCTCCACATCCCTTTGATCACTAAAGCTATCCTCAAGTCATTCATCCAGATCTCTTTCTCTCAAATGACCAGTCAGACTCTTGAAGTAACCGTGCCCAATATCCTGATCTTGAACTCACCAAGTTGAGGAATTGTATATGTTGATCTTTATCTTTTATCCATGAAAGAGATTGCCATTATGCCACTGCCAAAATGTATCTCGACATTAGCTGTAGATAAGAATGGTCTTTCCAAGATGATGGGAATCTTCCGATCATCCAGCTCCATTTCAAGAATAATGAAATCTATTGGGAACATTGCTCCTCTTTCCTTGACAATCATCACCAAAACATCATCCACCCTTCCTCTTGGCACTTTGATGGAACAATCTACCAATTGGAGAGTGCAATGTGTAGGTTTCAACTTGCCTAAGTCCATCTCAACATAGACACTATATGGCTTCAATTTCACACTAGATCCCAAATCAAGTAGGGGTTTGTCTATTCAACGTCCCCCAATGTAGCTAGGTATGATTGGGGCTCTTGGGTCTTTCCTCTTCATGGGAAGTGAGTGTTGGATGATTGTGCTCACTTGTTCGGTCAACATGACTATCTTTGGTATTCTCCTCATCGACCTTCTCTTAGTCGTGCGTAAATTCTTAAGAAACTTGGAATATGATAGGATTTTCTTGATAGCATCCAACAATGGGATGTTGACCTTCACTTGGCAAAACACCTCAAGAATATCAAAATTGTACTTTTATCTCTCCCTTACTTCCTTTGGCTCATCTAATGCATTGGCTTTGTGTGCATCAACATGAGATGGAACACTAGGGATGGTGGAATCTACAAAATGGAGTGTGAGGTGGAGCACATGGTATTCCAAAATCAATAGGCGGTGTCACAGAACCATCTTTGGCAATCTCAATCATAGTATCACCACTTGGTTGCCTTTGCTTTGCTTTGTCAACCTTTCTTTGAATTGCAGGCTGCTCAAGAGTTTTTTCACTCCTTAGAACTATCACCACATTTCGTTTCTCATGGTGGATAGGGGGAGCTAGTTGTGGCTCTGGAGGAGGTGGAGGTGGTATGTATTGAAATTTAGGTGGAGGTGTCAACACCTGTCACGCTAAACGAGATTACTCAAAACATAAAACACAATCAATCACTAATTAATCACATACCCAAAAATATGGGTAAATTAAAACCAATTTCAACGTCAACACTTACTCAAAAACATTTGCATGAGTGACCAGCATCTCTTATAGCTATACTAGGCCAAGAATTTGGTACAAATGTTCTATTGCCTTAGCCACAACATATATACACAGAAGAACAATATTCATTTATATCACACAAACAAGCATTAACATGCTAACAAAATTTTGATTTGTTTGAAGCACCATATACAAACTTTTCTTGCCTGGACCTGAGAGTGTAGGGACGAATCTAGGACACACTAAACATCTAATCAACTTTATCAAATATTGATTACTATATCTCCTCTTTGCTTCCACATGTTTGTTTTTGTCACTTCTGATTACCTAAAAAAAAATGTGGCGAACCACAAGGGTGAGACCCATGTCCTAGCAAGAGATATAACCTCCAACAATGTTTATTGATTACAACATTTTTAAGTAATTAAATAGTTAAGTAGTTGAATCAGATATAACAAATAAGCTCAGCAGCACTGATGATTAACAAAATGCATAATGGAGTAGGTAATAACTATCATCATTAGCCATAATATCATCCTTTATCTTGTTTGATAATATAAGCAATTCAGTAGTTTATGCAGTTCTAGCATCATGAGCAAGTCAAGTAACATAGCATAGCTAACAACATGAGCATGTCTAATTGGTTGAACATATCAACATTATAAGAAGAGATAACAACATAAGCACAACTACCTGGATAAGAATAATTAGCAGTATATGCATCTCTAGTTATAAAGGCATGGCTAGCATGCTAAACATAACTAACAACATGAGATATCTAGCATCATGATTATAATCAGCCGTAGTAGTATAGTTATCAACATAAGCATGATTATTGTATGTACACATTTACAATCTTATGATCTACAACATAAGAATAATTATTATCTCTTAATTGCACTAAGCATCATCTTTATGCAAAGAGAACAAACGAGGGTTATCATCCAATGTGAAACGTCGTGTATAACCCTAAACAAATATGCTACACGACTATATTACATCTTTTATTATGGCCTGGGGAATTTGAATCGTACCATTCAAAGTCCAATCGACCCCTGTGAAGGGCTATTCGGTTCCGTACAATATCTAGGAGTGTCGGTATCCTAAGATCTCTTCCCCTCGGTCAGTATGAGTAAAAAGGCAGTGACATATTAGTCAAATCTGCCACCACAACGACATATAGTCAAGCTGAAAACCACTGGTCCGACCTTGGTACAGGTCATAACACTAGAAACCAGGGTATTCAAACCCAATCACTGAGGTACAACCGCAGTTGTCCTCTAATCACATCATGTTATAATCACTGAGACACGACCGCAATTGTTCTCAATCACATCAGATTTATGAGGCATGACTATAGCCAACGTCCATAATCTACATTGTGGATGACAAGGATATATCCTCAACCTGCCACCCCTGCACATTCAACAATATGTGCTCCGAGTTTCCCTTAGGAATACAAGTTTAACCATCCAGCAAGTTCTGACACTGAAGATGGTACTACGACACAGGGCACTACATGATTACAGTTACACTTGATTAGTTATGCCAATTGGGTGAATTAATGCTGCATCAAACAAGTGGACATACAAACCCTAATTCACTTCTAGCAAGCATATAAATATCAAAACTTGAAAACATATAAAATGTATGAAACATAATTTCTCATCTCATCATCACATGGTACTATTCACTTGCCATTCATAAGACTACACTAGTCATCATATTATCACAAGATATAAATCCTTTTCACAATATCATAGGGTATCAACCCTTATCAAAATAAAAGGATCACACCTCATTCAGGTCTCAATCATGTCCAAAGGGTCATTAAGACCATCACACTATTCCCTGCAAGATCATCATTATCTTTGCATGCCTTATAACAAGGCTCAACAACATTACTTACATTTAATACACCAGATCAACATAATATTGCATTAATGAGCTAGGAGATATTCATAAACAATCATAGCAGGGTTATATTAACATTAAGAACATTCCTTTATTACATCAACATGCAAGGAATCTAGATATGATTAACACTCATCATATTCATAATGCACATGCTTAGCATACGAAAGTATCAACCATGTGTCTATGACAATCACCAATTAACACATTAAGGTTATGATCATAGTGAGGAGGTTATTCTACCATCATTCCATCATATAAGAATGTTAAACATGAATACTCATCTTTATCTATTTGCATTAGAGTTAGGTTCAACATGATAAATTATATCAATGTTACTAATCATCACTTATACTTAAACCCTAACTCGCGACATCCCCATTGGATCATGGAAGCATAAGGTGAAGCATCACCATCACATTTCATACCATTCTTAAGTATGAACCCACACACAAATCAAGGTGTAACCATCAGGTTATAGCATACTAGGGTTTCAACAATAATAGAGTATTCCATGGTTGTATTAGTCATTCAAAGACTATTCATGCCCAATTACCATCATTTAGTTATATTAAAGCTAGGTATAACAAGCTATACCTCATTAGGGTTACATATCAACACAATATGGTTATCATCCCTTCTATACTTATGAGTGAATATGTAAGACTACCTTATTAAGGGAAACCCTCCATTTATTTCATCATCATTCAACCCGTATCACCATACTACAATGT
This sequence comes from Alisma plantago-aquatica, assembly GCA_963693085.1. Lineage (NCBI taxonomy): Eukaryota > Viridiplantae > Streptophyta > Magnoliopsida > Alismatales > Alismataceae > Alisma > Alisma plantago-aquatica. Next base: position 667,486,050 of record OY856412.1, on the reverse strand, counting down.
CACCCAGAATTATTGAATGTTTAAGAGGTAAGACCTTAGATTGTTTACATAAGTAAACACCTTGGATAAACCACCTATGAAGTCCTTAATTTATTCTTTATAAAGAGTCACCATCTAACCCTAGGCATCCCTTGATTAAAAACACAAAAAGTGCCATTGAGAGTAGGGTAAAACCCACAATCGACTATTTATTTAGAATAAGCCATCCATTATCAACAAGTAAGATCCTTAAGTTGATCATATAAAGGAAACCATATAAATTACATTATTTGGACCAACATATTAAATTATCCATAATTCCACCTTATTGGAGGAATACACATTAGATCTTAACAATTGGGTCAAGTTCATATGCTAAAATCATCAATTACAGTATAGGTCTGACCATTGCATCAAGTGACCCAAGAAACCCTTGACATAAGGCTTAATTGATGCTAAAACTATATGATTAATTAACTATAGATTGTAGATGTAGCATCCTTGACCTGGGTTATGAACTAACCCCAGGTGTTTTGATTAAATATGTGATTAGATGCTTGTGGTTAACTTTTTATGTGTAATTAAAGCTTCTGAGGAACATATATTTTCATTTCAGTCCTTTTTGAACAATGATGTAATATTGTTTTGTTAATGTTGGACTAAAGTGAAAATTACCCAATTAGAGGGGTTAACTTGCAAATTGCACATGTTAAGATGTTCCTCTGATGATGAGACATCATAAGAATGAATATGATGTGGTGGTATGGATTCCACAAGCTTGAGCGCCAAGATATAGCTTGTAGAGCAATCCTTGTGCTTTAAAACCTAGTTTTGGTGGAAAGTGTAATTTACCCAAAAATTAGGGTGTAACATGTAAAATATACCATCTAGAGTATCTCTCATAACTTTAGGCATCAATTGTAGTAAAGAAAGTGAGGAGGATGCCTCATTTGAATGATCAAGTGAGAAAGATAACCTTAATATTTAAATAACCAAGTTGTAAGTAAAATGGCCTTTTATATATATGCAACTTAGTAAGGTGTTTGGTTTCTATTCCTTTAATATTGGATAAGGGAGGAGTTTTTCATTTGATAAGGAAAGAATGAGGATACATGGCTAAGAAGTGGAGGAGGACTTGGTGAATATTTGAGAAATAAAGGAAATAATCCTCTTTGTCTTGAAAATATCCCAAAAATATATAAGTACACCCTTTTTCTCAAAGCAAGGGATCGTTTCCCTTAGTCGTTTTCTCATCTCCTTGCTTTTGACCAACCAATAGGAAGCTCGGGAGTAGAGGAGGACGACCATGCTGGTTTTGGTAAGCTTTGATCATCACCTAGCTCGAATTCATGGTGGAAATCCAAATATAAGGTTGGTTTGTTAAGTCTTCCTTACACAACTCTTCTTTCTAGCCATATTCTCCATCCAAACCTTGAAGAACGGACCTTGGGCAACCTTTGGAGCCTCATCCACCATTAAAGCTACTAATCTTGGAGCTCTGAATCAGTCCTAGAGGCGGGTTTTATAACTTTAAACCTTTAACTTTGTTAAGTGCATCTTCTTCTCCTAGAATCATTGCTTTTTCTTCTTCTTTAGACACTTTTAAGTGTTCTTTCGAGTAAATCCCTAAAGAACAGCCCCTATTCTTGAGGTAGAAGATGATGACGTTATTTTCAAAGTTATCATCAAATCTTGCTTTATCAAACGATCCCCCACCTCTTGTCCAAACGGTTTGCCAAACCGTTTGGAGCAAACGGTTTCACAAGATCAGTTGAGAGCAAAAGGTCCAAGACCATTTGGATGTGTTGACCAGGCATTGACCATTTGGAGACCTATTGTAAATAATATGGACTAAACACCCACCAAAAATCATCAAGTAATTCCAATAGAATCAACAATTGAAGGTCCATTAGTCACCTAAACCCTAATCGGGTCTATTGTTGATTTCAATAATCCAATCATGTTGAAGTTTGGGTTGAGTGGCCCAAATGGTTTCAAAACCGTTTGGGAATCACCCAAATGGTCTCTAGACCGTTTGGTGATCACCCAAGACCGTTTGTAGGTCTAGGGTTAAGAGGGGTTGACCATTTGAGGGTCCAATACTATTGAATTGTTAAACAACTAAGTGTTGGTATTGTGACCAAATTTAGGGTTCAACCTTTAAGTGATTGACTTGGATTTTGATCAATAATGGGAAAACAGTCTCAAGACCGTTTGGAGGATGTCCAAATGATCCCAAGACTGTTTGGGGGTCACCCAAAACCGTTTGGAGGTCTAGGGTTGACCATGGTTAAGTGGTTGAAGATTGAAAGGCAACAAGTTGAAGTATAATCGATTAGTGATCTAATGATCAAATTTATGAGTCAAACCCTAATAGGATGAGTTAGTTTTTGACATGGACTTGAGAAAAAGGTCTCAAGACTGTTTGGTGGATGTCCTAATGATCCCAAGACCGTTTTGGGTCAGGTCATGACCAAATTGATTGATAGTTCCATGGATTCAATTCAATTAGACTCATGTTGAAACATGTTGAAGGATGATCGATTCCAAACCCTAATTTAATTGATCCAAGCCCTAATTGGTGATCAATTGAGGGTCAATTGAGTGTCAAATCAGTAGAGGGTTGACCTAATTAACTCAATTGATAAGTGGCTAACAAGTACATGATGGATTGAGGGGTTCAACATTGGACACCCTAACTCAATTGGATTGGTTGAGATACTTTTTGGTCCATGCAGTTTTGAGATGGTTTGGACCAAACGATGTCAAGACCATTTGGGACCAAAAGAATCCCAAACTGTTTGGTGCTCATGCGGTTTCAAGATCAATTTTCCCATGCGGTTTAAAAGTCAAAGTTGGCCAAAGGGTCAACAAGACCAAACGGTCTTCACCTCATTTTGGGCAAACGGTTTTGAGTGCACACCTTATCAAACGGTTTTAAAGTCAAACTAGACCAAATGGTCAACACCACCAAACAGTTTCAAGGTCTATCCAAGACCGTTTGGGGGTTGAAAGTGTAAAACTGTTTGGGGTCTAAAAAGGATAAGAACATTTGATACCTTAGTGGTTAAAATGGTTTAGTAGTTGATCAACCTGAACCCTAAAGGTACCTAAAGTGATTAAGGGGTTAAGTAATTAGTGGATTAATGCATGTTATGATCAATGGTGAACATTACAAAACTACCCTTAATGGGATAGGATGACTAATACCCCTTGATCAAGTAAACCCTAATGACCATAATGATGATGACATAACTTATGTTACCAAGATTGATTGGACCTAACCTAATCAAGAGTGATGTAAATGTCATTTAATAAAATGAGGGGAGAGAAGACTCCTAATATGAATGAGAATCAAGTAATATACTTCCATTATATATGAATGTATCTATTTAGGGTATGATCCTCTATAGTGAGATCATGAAAACCCTAATTATGATGGTTAGTGAAACTTAATCTAATTTGAGGGCATCAATGGAAGTAATCCTCATACATGATGACAGTATGATCTAAATTCATTGTAATGTCAATAGTAAACCCTAATCTAGGGTAATATGATATTATGTGAATAGTAAACCCTAATCTAGGGAAATGAGATGATATGAACAGTAAACCCTAATTTTGGGTTATTCCTTTAAGCATGAAACTATATACTTGAGTATGAAATAAAGAATCATTATACTATTGTAAGATAAAGGGGTTGATTAACCCTAATTGAATTCAAAAGTAAACCTAACCCTAGAAACCAGCCGTGGTGATATGACACGGTCGTGGTGAATCTGCTATGGCACGACCATGTAATGAAGCACGGCCATGGTGGCTTACTCTTGCACGACCGTGCAATATGGCACGGTCGTGGTATTCTATATTAATTTGGAAAGAATTTGTATTGTGTTGATATAGTTACAATGTGCATATTATTAGTAATGTTAACCATGCAGGTTTTTGTAAGAAGTGAGCATAGCCATGTAAGGGTTATGATGCCATACTCATTGAAGAGTAATTTATAGTTTTTGAAAGTAATGAAATGTTATGTTGCCTAGTAAGAGGTAAAATATGAGATGGACAGGCTATATGAGCCATGAGAAATACCTGCATTACTCTAATCAAGGTCATACTGTTAAATGACTTGATAATAATATGTTACGTGATAACAAGTGTTTTGATGATCTAAGGGTTTGAATACCCATATTCCTGAATCACAATGATGAGAGGGTTAGGGATTGATATCCCCATGTTAATGATATATGATGTAAACTTGATACAATGAGTACTTTTCTTTATAGAAATTGTTTTAATGGTTTATGATTGAAAACATGCCTGATGCTAAAAGAATGTCATAATGTACTTAAATAATCAAGTATAATGATATCATGTAGAGCCCTGACCATAGATCCATCATTGTCAGAAGTTAAATGATGGTGAAACAGGTTTTCCTAAGAGAATTCCTAGAGAGCATAATTCTGAGTATGTGGGGGTTATGGACGTGAATATCCTTACGTCCTAATGGGGGAATTGATGTGAGATGTACTTTAAATCTCTCATTCCTTCATTATATGTTTTTGCCAGGATGATGTATCACTAATCTCCCGATTATGTTGTTAATGCCACATCGAAGTGAGATAAACAAGAAATCCCTCGTTGGTGAAGAGAGTACATCATGCCACTATAACTCCAATAGCAAAGTTGCCAGGATACCCTGGAAAGCTATTATAGCAGAGACACAAGATGTCCTGCATGTTGTACCTCATACTGACCGAGGAGGATGAGGTCATAGGACTCCGACTCTTCAAATGACCTATGTATGGTACCGATTGCGATTTAGTAATGATCGGTTGGAGTATGAGAGGTGTAACTCATCTCCTCAGGGCATAATCATGTTTGTAAAAATGTAATCACTCGTGTAGCATATTTTCTTAGGTTGAACTACGAGAAACAATGAATGATGTTACATTGTTTATAATGTTCTAGTTACAAAACTAGTATACATGTTATTCATATTCCTTATTGATATATGTCTTGTCATTCAATTAAGTTATAATTGAAATGATTGCTTAAAAGAATGTTGGTTCATTTAGTCTATACAATGTTAAACCTGTTGTTGAATGTTTATAATTTTACTGCTTAATGTTATTTCATTAATGCAATAACCAAGCTTCTGGCGGAGAGTTATAACTCTTGCTGGGACAATTATTCAAATTGTCTCACCCCCGTGGGATTCGACTTTTTAGGTAGATGCCGAGGACGAAGGAACCCATCAGTGGGTGAGCAACAGCAACTGTAGCAGCAACATCAGGGACAGCAGTGATCCTCAGATGGAGACATTGTCTGTCAAGTCTTATAGATAGAATTTCCTATGTGTCGTCTCTGTACTCTCAGGTCCTAGGAGTCATTAGATGTTTAAAAGTAGATCTAAGATTTTTGTCTTAATGCTTCGAGATTTTTTATCTTACCTTGTACAGTTAACAAGGTAATTGATGTTTGTAATTCTCGTGATGTGATTTTGCAGATATGTAATGATGGATCAGTCTGTAAACATTTCATCATGTTTCTTTATGAAAAAGTTTTAATTTCTAGTGATTTTTAGTACTTCTACTGCTAACAAAACGCTTCCGCACTAGTTTTAATAAGTTAATCACTTCCGCTTAAGTTAATCTTGTGTTTTATAAGTTGAGTCACCACAATTAAGTGGTATCAGAGCTCTAGGTTCGTTGAGTCTACAGAGACATAGGACTTATGATGTTGAGTCTGTTCTAGTGTTTTCCAGTATATCTGATAGTGTCTTCTGCTCCTCAAGAGAAGAAGATAAAACTAAGGATGTATGGACCACACGAAGAACACGAGGAACATGTTGCAGAAAGTAGTGTCGCTGCACCCCGAGGAGGTGCAAGAGACCAAGAAAGAGAAGAACATGTGCCTGAACCACCCCAGTTCAACCCAACTGACATGGGGAACCTAGTTGTTCAAGCCATGTTTGGGTAGTTTATGACTGCCATGACACACATGACTGATAGGATGCCTATACCTGCACCTAGGGCACCTACCCATCCTGAAGGACAAGGAATCGACAAGACGTTTGAACGACTTCGCCGAGTTGGATTCACAGAGTATGCTGGAACAGCTGACCCAGAAGATGCTGACTTGTGGTTAACTAAACTAGAGAAGGCCTTTAGAATCCTAAACATCCCAGAAGCTGAGAAGGTAAGACATGTTGTGTATCTTCTCAAGGGGAGTGTTGGTCATTGGTGGACCATGGAAGAACAGAAGAGGCCAAGTGTAGAGGTTGCATGGGAAGTTTTCCGACGGGAATTTATTAACATATACTTCCCTAAGATGTTCTTAGATGAGAAAATCTCTCAGTTTGAGAGGTTAAGGTAGGGTCTGAAGAACATTAGAGAGTACAAGACTAAGTTCATGGAGTTGTTGCAGTTCTGTCCGCACATGGCGACCACAGATAAAGAAAGGATTAGACGTTTTGAGAAGGGGTTAAACGATGAGTTGACTACTCCTGTGTCTGCTCTAGAGAATAGATAAAGGTTTGATACCTTTGTTGAGTCTGTCAAAATTATAGAAAGGTATATAGCAGAGAAGAGACAAACCCAGAACAAGAGGATGTATCCCCAATTCCAAGGATCTTCATCTAAAGCTTTCAAGAAACCTAGGTTTTCTGCGCCTACACCACCACCTAGATTCAGTACCCAGATGTAGTGGACGTCGAATAGGGGTAGAGGACGAAGCCTACCACTAGAAGGAGCTCGCAATTCAACATCTATGTCGGTCACAGGACCACCCAAACCACAACAACTGAATATAAGTTGTTATATATGTGGAAAGATGGGACATCTGATGAAAGATTGCAGAGCTAGAGAAGTGAGCGTGACTCAACCCCACAGGCAAAGTCAGCAAGGATCTCAAAGAAGATAGTTTCCAGGAAGTGCAAGTGGACGTGGACAAGCGTCCCAAGCTGGATCATCGGCACCTAGTCAACGAGCACTAAATCAACCACAAGCAACGACAAGATTTTATGCGATGAATCCACCTGATGCAGTGATCAACCCTCGGGTTGTGGCAGGTCAGATGGAATTATTATATTCTAATATGTCTACATCTTGCGTTGTATCTGTTTTAATTGATTCGGGTGCTACACACTCCTTCATTACTCAAAGAGTGATTTTTTACTGCAACTTGACTATAAGTCATAGAGCAGATAGTTTGTTGTTAGAAACTCCATTGAGGGGATCTGCTGTGTTGTAGGAGGTATGTTCTCCCTGCATTCTCTTCTTTTCTGAACATCGCATGCAAGTGGATCTTATACCACTTGAAATGCATGGATTTGATATAATCCTTGGGATGGATACCTTAGAAAGGTATAAAGTTGTCTTGGATTGTGAGTCCAAGCAAGTTGTGTTCACTGCTAATAGTGACACATGGATCTTTCAAGGAGAGAGAAAGATTCTACCCACCTGTCTTGTGTCAGCTATGGTTGTTAAGAAGCTGATGAAGCAAGGATGTTATGCATTCTTGACCCATGCGGTAGATACTACCATGGATAGTCCTAACCCTGTAGAAGTTCCTGTAGTCAGGGAATTCACATATGTATTTCCTGAAGAACTTCCAGGTGTACCACCGCCCCAAGAATTAGATTTTGAAATTAATCTAGTTCCAGATACGCAACCTATAGCACAAACACCGTATAGGATGGCATGTGCTGAGATGGTAGAACTCAAGAAACAACTGTAGGAGTTGCTTGAGAAGGGTTTCATCTGACCGAGTACTTCACCCTGGGGTGCTCTGATCCTCTTTGTTAAAAAGAAAGATTGATCAATGCAGTTGTGCATTGATTACAAATAATTAAATAAAGTAACAATAAAGAATAAGTATCCTCTACCTACGATTGATGATCTTTTTGACCAGTTGTGTGGTGCAACCGTCTTCTCGAAGATAGATTTGAGGTCGGGATATCACCAGCTACGTATTAAGGATAGTGACATACCCAAGTCTGCCTTTAGGACAAGGTATGGTCACTATGAGTTCACAGTTATTTCGTTTGGACTAACAAATGCACCAAATGCATTTATGGAACTCATGAATAGAATCTTCCGACCTTTTCTCGATCAGTGTGTTGTTGTCTTTATAGATGACATTCTGATCTATAGTAGAGATGCTCAGCAGCATGAACAACATCTTCGTCAGTCTCTAACTTTGCTAAGAGAACATAAGCTATACGCTAAGTTTAGCAAGTGTGAGTTCTGGTTACCAGAAGTATCTTTCCTTGGACACGTGATATCTGCTTCAGGTATTCGTGTTGACCCTAAAAAGGTAGAATTTGTCCTGCTATGGGAGCAGCCGAAGACACCAACCGAAATCCATAGTTTCTTAGGGTTGGAAGGCTATTCTCAGAGGTTCATTAAGAACTTCAGTTCTATAGCTTTACCCTTGACTAAGTTGACCGGGAAGGATGTTCCTTTTTCCTGGAGTGATAAGTGTCAACAATCGTTTCAATTGTTGAAGGAAAGGTTGACCAGTGCACCTATGCTTGTGTTACCTGAACAAGGAAAAGGATATATAGTTTTCTGTGATGCCAGTAAGAATGGACTAGGATGTGTGTTGATGAAGGATAAACAAGTGATTTCTTTTGCTTCCCGATAGCTTAAGAAACATGAGGAGAATTATCCAACACATGATCTAGAACTAGCTGCAGTAGTTCATGCCTTGAAGATCTGGAGACACTATCTCTATGGAGAGACATTCCAAATTTTCACTGATCATAAGAACCTTAGGTATATCTTTTCTCAGCATGAGCTTAACATGAGGCAACGTCGATGGATGGAGTTAATCAAGGACTACGATTGTACAATTGATTACCATCCGGGGAAGGCCAATGTGGTTGTTGATGCTTTGAGTAGGAAATCATCAACACCAGCCTTGGATAGAGCACAACTAAATTCCTTAGTGTGCTCAAGAAGAGATATGCTTATCTCCTTAAGGTAATACAATTTACAGTTAAAAGTATCATTGCTAGCCAGGTTGTTAGCCGAGATGCATATAAAACCTACTCTGAGACAGCAGATTAAAGAGGCACAACAAGTGGATGCTATAGTTCAACTGATTAGATCGGAGTATGGTAACAAGAAATGAGATGGTTTCCATGACTCAGATGATCAAGTAGCTTGTTATCATGGTAGGATGATAGTGTCTGATGTGGATAAATTGAGAAAGTTAGTCCTGGAAGAAGCTCAATCTTCGATGTATGCTATGCATCCAGGAAGCACCAAGATGTATCGAAATTTGAAAGATATGTATTGGTGGCCTGGTTTGAAGAAGGATGTTGCTGAGTTCGTTATGCAGTGTCCTGTGTGTCAGCAAGTTAAAGCTGAACACCAGAAGCCTGCAAGGAGAATGCAACCTTTACCTATACCACAGTGGAAGTGGGATCATGTAACCATGGACTTTGTGGTTGGTCTACCTAGGACAACCAAAGGACATGATTCCATTTGGGTAATAGTTGATAGGTTGACAAAGACAGTACATTTATTACCTTTCAAAACAACCTATTCTACTGAGAAGCTGGCATAGTTGTATGTTGATGAAATAGTGTGACTGCATGGTGTCTGAGTCACCATTGTTTCTGATAGAGGTCCCCAGTTTACAAGTCATTTTTGGGAGAGACTTCATAAATCTTTAGGCACACAGTTAAGGTTTAGTACAACCTTTCATCCTCAGACTGATGGACAGTCAGAAAGAACCATACAGACCTTGGAGGACTTGCTTAGAGCATGTGTTCTTCAATTTACAGGGAGTTGGGATCTGCACCTAAGCCTGATAGAGTTTGCCTACAATAACAGCTATCAACATAGCATTGGCATGGCACATTATGAAGCTTTGTATGGTAGATGTTGTAGATCACCCTTATGTTGGTATTAAATTGGTGAATACCAACTGTTAGGTCCTGATCTTGTGCAGCAGACCGCCGAGAAGATTAAGATAATACAACAACAATTAAAGACTACACAGGATAGGTAGAAATCTTACACTGATAAGCGTCGTAGACCTTTAGAATTCCAAGTTGGAGACAGGGTATACCTCAAAGTCTCACCTTGGAAAGGAGTTCTGAGATTTGGAAGGAAAGGGAAGTTAGCTCCTAGGTTTTTGGGGCCTTATCCAATCATTGAACGGATTGGAAGAGTAGTTTATAAGCTAGAGTTACCACTAGAGTTACATAAGTTACACCCTGTGTTCCATATTTCCATGCTTAGGACATGTCACCCTGATACGGAATCAGTTCTACAACCTTTGGAAGTAGAGTTTAATGATGATGTGTCTTATGAAGAAGGACCAGTATCAATCCTTGATAAAAGAATTAAACAACTGAAAAAGAAAGACATAAGTCTTGTGAAAGTCCTCTGGAATCACCGTGGTGTTGAAGAAGCACGTGGGAACTAGAGGAAGAGATGAGAAGGAAATACCCTGCTCTTTTCTCTTAATATGTTTTTGTAATGATTTCGGGGACGAAATCCTTGTAAGGGGTGGATAATTTGTAACATCCCTGGCCTGGGTTATGAACTAACCCTAGGTGTTTTGATTAAATATGTGATTAGATGCTTGAGGTTATCTTTTGACGTGTAATTAAAGCTTTTGATGAACATATATTTTCATTTTAGTCCTTTTTGAACAATGATGTAATATTGTTTTGTTAATGTTGGACTAAAGTGCAAATTACCCAATTAGAGGGGTTAACTTGAAAATTGCACATGTTAAGATGCTCCTATAATGATGAGACATCATAAGAATGAATATGATGTGGTGGTATGGATTCCACAAGCTTGAGCACCAAGATATAGCTTGTAGAGCAATCCTTGTGCTTTAAAACCTAGTTTTGGTGTAAAGTGTAATTTACCGAAAACTTAGGGTGCAACATGTAAAATACACCCTCTAGAGTATCTCTCATAACTTTTGGAATCAAGTGGAGTAAAGAAAGTGAGGAGGGTGCCTCATTTGAATGATCAAGTGAGAAAGATAACCTTAATATTTAAATAACCAAGTTGTAAGTAAAATGGCCTTTTATATATATGCAACTTAGTAAGGTGTTTGGTTTCTTTTCATTTAATCTTGGATAAGGGATGAGTTTTTCATTTGATAAGGAAATAAGGAGGATACGAGGCTAAGAAGTGGAGGAGGACTTGGTGGATATTTGAGAAATAAAGGAAATAATCCTCTTTGTCTTGAAAATATCCCAAAAATATATAAGTACAACCTTTTTCTCAAAGCAAGGGATCATTTCCCTTAGTCTTTTTCTCATCTCCTTGCTTTGGACCGACCAAGAGGAATCTCAGGATCAGAGGAGGACGACCAAGCTGGTTTGGGTAAGCTTTGATCATCACCTAGCTCGAATTCATGGTGCAAATCTAAATACAAGGTTGGTTTGTTAAGTCTTCCTTACACAACTCTTCTTTCTAGCCATCGTCTCCATGCAAACCTTGAAGAACTGACCTTGGGCAACCTTTGGAGCCTCGTCCACCATTAAAGATACGAAGCTTGGAGCTCTGGATCAGTCCTAGAGGTGGGTTTCATAACTTTAAACCTTTATCTTTGTTAAGTGCATCTTCTTCTCCTAGAATCATTGCCTTTTCTTCTTCTTTAGACACTTTTAAGTGTTCTTGCTAGTAAATCCATGAAGAACAGCCCCTATACTTGAGGTAGAAGATGATGACATTATTTCCAAAGTTATCATAAAATCTTTCTTTATCAAACGATCCCCCACCTCTTGTCCAAATGGTTTGCCAAACCGTTTGGAGCAAACAGTTTCAAAACCGTTTGAATGCAAACAGTTTCACAAGATCGGTTGAGAGCAAACGGTCCAAGACCATTTGGATGTGTTTACCAGGTGTTGAACGTTTGGAGTCCTATTGTAAATAATATGGACTAAACACCCACCAAAAATCATCAAGTATTTCCAAGAGAATCATCAATTAAAGGCCCATTAGTCACCTAAACCCTAATCGGGTCTATTGCTGATTTCAATAATCCAATCATGTTGAAGTTTAGGTTGAGTGGCCCAAATGGTTTCAAAACCATTTGGGAATCACCCAAACGGTCTCTAGACCATTTGGTGATCACCCAAGACCGTTTGGAGGTCTAGGGTTAAGAGGGGTCGACCATTTGAGGGTCCAATACTATTGAATTGTTAAACAACTAAGTGCTGACTTTGTGACCAAATTTAGGGTTCAACCTTTAAGTGATTGACTTGGATTTTGATGAAATAATGGGAAAACGGTCTCAAGACCATTTGGAGGATGTCCAAATGATACCAAGACCGTTTGGGGGTCACCCAAGACCGTTTGGAGGTCTAGGGTTGACCATGGTTAAGTGGATGAAGATTGAAAGGCAACAAGTTGAAGTATAATCGATTAGTGATCTAATGATCAAATTTACGAGTCAAACCCTAATAGGTTGAGTTAGTTTTTGACATGGACTTGAGAAAACGGTCTCAAGACCGTTTGGATGATGTCCAAATGATCCCAAGACCGTTTGGGGTTAGTTCATGACCAAATTGATTGATAGTTCCATGGATTCAATTCAATTAGACTCATGTTGAAACATGTTGAAGGGTGATCGATTCCAAACCCTAATTTAATTGATCCAAGCCCTAATTGGTGATCAATTGAGGGTCAATTGAGTGTCAAATCAGTAGAGTGTTGACCTAATTAACTCAATTGATAAGTGGCTAACAAGTACATGATGGATTGAGGGGTTCAACATTGGAAACCCTAACTCAATTGGATTGGTTGAGATAATTTTTGGTCCATGTGATTTTGAGATGGTTTGGTCCAAACTGTCTCAAGACTGTTTGAATCGAAATGGTCTCAAGACCATTTGGGACCAAAAGAATCCCAAACTATTTGGTGCACATGCACTTTCAAGATCAATTTGCCCATGCGGTTTCAAAGTCAAAGTTGGTCAAAGGGTCAACAAGACCAAACTGTTTTCACCTCATTTTGGGCAAACAGTTTTGAGTGCACACCTTATCAAACGGTTTCAAAGTCAAACTAGACCAAATGGTCAACACCACCAAATGGTTTCAAGGTCTATCCAAGACCATTTGGGGGTTGAAAGTGTAAAACCGTTTGGGGTCTAAAAAGGATAAGAACGTTTGATACCTTAGTAGTTAAAATGGTTTAGTAGTTGATCAACCTGAACCCTAAAGGTACGTAAAGTGATTAAGGGGTTAAGTAATTAGTGGATTAATGCATGTTATGATCAATGGTGAACATTACAAAAGTACCCTTAATGGGATAGGATGACTAATACCCCTTGATCAAGTAAACCCTAATGACCATAATGGTGATGACATAACTTATGTTACCAAGATTGATTGGAACTAACCTAATCAAGAGTGATGTAAACGTCATTTAATAGAAAGAGGGGAGAGAAGACTCCTAATATGAATGAGAATCAAGTAATATACTTCCATTATATATGAATGTATTTATTTAGGGTATGATCCTCTATAGTTTGATCATGAAAACCCTAATTATGAAGGTTAGTGAAACTTAATCTAATTTGAGGGCATGAATGGAAGTAATCCTCATACATGATGATAGTATGATCTAAATTCATTGTGATGTGAATAGTAAACCCTAATCTAGAGTAATATGATATTATGTGAATAGTAAACCCTAATCTAGGGAAATGAGATGATATGAACAGCAAACCCTAATTTTGGGTTATGCCTTTAAGCATGAAACTCTATACTTGAGTATGAAATAAAGAATCATTATACTATTGTAAGATAAAGGGGTTGATTAACCCTAATTGAATTAAAAAGGAAACCTAACCCTAGAAACCAGCCGTGGTGATATGACACGGTCGTGGTGAATCCTCTATGGCACGACCATGTAATGAAGCACGGCTGTGGTGGCTTACTCTTACACGACCGTGCAAGATGGCACGGTCGTGGTATTCTATATTAATTTGTAAAGAATTTGTATTGTGTTGATATAGTTACAATGTGCATATTATTAGTAATGTTAACCATGCAGGTTTTTGTAAGAAGTGAGCATAGTCAGGTAAGGGTTATGATGCCATACTCATTGAAGAGTACTTTATAGGTTTTGAAAGTAATGAAATGTTATGTTGCCTAGTAAGAGGTAACATATGAGATGGACAGGCTATATGAGCCATGAGAAATACCTCCATTACTCTAATCAAGGTCATACTGTTAAATGACTTGATAATAATATGTTACGTGATAACAAGTGTTTTGATGATCTAAGGGTGTGAATACCCATATTTCTGAATCACAATGATGAGAGGGTTAGGGATTGATATCCCCATGTTAATGATATATGATGTAAACTTGATACAATGAGTACTTTTCTTTATAGGAATTGTTTTAATGGTTTATGATTGAAAACATGTCTGATGCTAAAAGAATGTTATAATGTACTTAAATAATCAAGTATAATGATATCATGTAGAGCCCTGACCATAGATCCATCATTGTCAGAAGTTAAATGATGGTGAAACAGGTTTTCCAAAGGGAATTCCTGGAGAGCATACTTTTGAGTATGTGGGGGTTATGGACGCAAATATCCTTACGCCCTAATGGGGGAATTGATGTGAGATGTACTTTAAATCTCTCATTCCTTCATTATATGTTTTTGTCGGGATGATGTATCACTAATCTCCCGATGATGTTGTTAATGCCGCATCGAAGTGAGATAAACAAGAAATCCCTCGATGGCGAAGAGAGTACATCATGCCACTATAACTCTAATAGAGAAGTTGCCAGGATACCCTCGAAATCTATTATAGCAGAGACACATGATGTTCTACATGTTGTTCCTCATACTGACTGAGGAGGATGAGGTCATAGGACTCCGGCTCTTCTAATGACCTATGTATGGTACCGATTGCGATTTAGTAATGATCGGTTGGAGTATGAGAGGTGTAACTCATTTCCTCAGGGCATAATCATGTTTGTAAAAATGTAATCAGCCGTGTAGAATATTTGCTTAGGTTGAACTACGAGAAACAATAAATGATGTTACATTGTTTATAATGTTCTAGTTACAGAACTAGTATACATGCTATTCATATTCCTTACTGATATATGTCTTGTCATTCAATTAAGTTATAATTGAAATGATTGCTTAAAAGAATGTTGCTTCATTTAGTCTATACAATGTTAAACCTGTTGTTGAATGTTTATAATTTTACTGCTTAATGTTATTCCATTATTGCAATAACCAAGATTCTGGCAGAGAGTTATAACTCTCACTGGGACAATTATTCAAATTGTCTCACCCCCGTGGGATTCGACTTTTTAGGTAGACGTCGAGGACGAAGGAACCCATAAGTGGGTGAGCAATAGCAACATCACGGACAACAGTGATCCTCAGGTGGAGACACTGTCTGTCAAGTCTTGTAGATAGAATGTCCTATGTGTCGTCTCTGTACTCTCAGGTCCTAGGAGTCTTTAGATGTTTAAAAGTAGATCTGAGATTTTTGGCTTAATGCCTCGAGATTTTGTATCATACCTTGTACAGGTAACAAGGTAATTGATGTTTGTAATTCTCGAGATGTGATTTTGCAGAGATGTAATGATGGATCAATCTGTAAACATTTCATCATATTTCTTTATGAAAAAGTTTTAATTTCTAGTGATTTTTAATACTTCTACTGCTAACAAAATGCTTATGCACTAGTTTTAATTAGTTATTCGCTTCCGCTTAAGTTAATCTCGTGTTTTATAGGTTGAGTCACCACAGTAGAGACCTGATCCACCATCATTAGTGATCATTAAATCACTATAGGTTGTTAGATCAACAATATATTCATTAATCAGCATCAAATATTAAATTGATGTCATCATTGATTAATATCATCAGTAGTGTACTTAATGATTGATCATTATACTTCTAATTGATCTAAAACCTGACCTAAGGGGTGACCATAGGTTGTTACCATCATTTGACACCCTATATCATGACCATCAATTGTTATGAATACAACACCATAGGGTTGTTGCAATGGTACCATCGTCGGGTCATGGTTTATACAAGAAATCAGCTTTAAACCCTAAAATTGACAATTGTTTGATAGGTTATTAGCACCATCGGTTGTCAAAACAACCTGATCCAAGTCACATTATACCTTAGTAATAACACACACCTGATCACAGGTTCATATATAACTGAAATCAGAACTGGGAACATTATAAAAATCGAAATCCAAGTCAAGCATAGCTTTTTAGTGCATGGATCATCATTTTCAAGTAAGAACGTGATCTAGAAAGCTTATGGTAAGCAATAAACGTGGAGCAAGTTATAAAACTTTCCTCTAATGTGAAGATGGAACCCCAAAAAGAAGAAATCTCGAGCAGATAGGGTAGAAAATCCAAGGGTAAGCTATGAATTTGTCCATCTAGCACCTTTCTTCATCAAATAAGCAAATCCTAAACATAAGGAGTAAGAAAGGTAGGGTTTTATAGCTTTAGAGAAAATTCTACCATGGAGCATTTTTATGGTTGTGCACTATTATTTTAACATTTAACAGAGTAAATTAGGTTCGATCAATCGTGTAATTTTACTAAATCCCATCGTACATATCAGTCAACTAATTAGTGTCGAGCATGCGTTAATAATTTAAACTTGCGAATTAAGAGTCAAGCGGTGACGGTGCTGCCCGGCACCTACATAAACACTGTGAATAACACTGCTTTTAACTGAAATGTCTGATTATTCAAGTTAAATCATGCAAATGGGAGTGAAATTCTACTCACCGGGGTTCGAAACGTCTGAATTCAACTGGAATTGCGTTCAGGGGGTTGTATTCAACCTCCGTATAGCCCCTATTGAATCTACTGCAATGGAACAATACTTCCACACATGTACAGGTTCAATCATGCACACACAGGAAGAAGATGGCTCGGCTAATCGAGGCTGCTCGTGGCTTGGAGTCAGCAGATTCATGCACGGGCCTTACGGCCAGACTCAAAGGAAAGGATTTGAGTGCTTGCTCGGGCCCAACATCTCTGGTTCAAACGTGCTGTAAGCAGCAGCAGCGTCACTCGCACAGGAGGGAGAGGAGCTCGACAAGGAGCTGAATCAAGGTCTAGGGCTTTGAATTCTTGTAAGAACCTCAAGGTCGGAGTTGGATGTGTCGTTTCCTAGTGCTTTGTGCCCAAGACGATGCCCTATTTATATTGCACGCATCTATGGCTGTTGTAGGGCATCGGCCTCCCAAACAACTAGGGCGAGTTGTTGGTTGCTAGAGGAAGAAGAAGAGGTAGGGAGGAGAAGAGGAAAGGTGGGCGGAGGTCGATGGAGCTTGGTAGCTAGCTGATCACCCTAAAATCGCCCTCCGATCGTTCCTTTGGTTGTTCTGGGTTGGCGTGCTACAGTACCCCACTCAAACATGTCAATCCAGGAAGAAAATAAGGAAGGAAAGAAATTAATAGCCAAAATTGAAAAATTTGCAAATTCAGCCCCAAAACATGAAACCATCATATCTTTTGCCTCGTAGGTCCAAATCAAGTATTTTCTTTTGCAACTTTTCAAGCGTGAGATCCACTACAACCTCAAGGCATAAAAACATGCCAATTAGCTTGTCACAGCTAATCAAAACACTAATTGCATCTTAAGTACTTAACTTAGCTTAATCAACATAACAAGGTTAGATTAGGGTTATAAGCATTCAATTATGGAATTAAGCTTATTCAACTCATTAAACAAGTTTAGGGGATTTACAACTAGAAACCCCTAATAGGGATTTCTCCCCCGAAATCCAAGGTAAACAAAGATGGGTACTTTCTTTGCACCTCATCCTATTACCTTCACATGCTTACTTTCATATCATGGTAATGTCACATCATTCATACATATCTCATCTTGGGTCAGCACAAAAATGTCCATATAAGAAGACATATCATAATCCCATTAAGAAATTTAATCAACCCCATATCACTCTTATTCAACTTGTTCTCATAGCTATTGTTGCTTTGGCAACCCTAAGGTTTTTGAATAAATATTGATCATATTTTTTACCATATTTGAAATACTTTGGCATGTCATCATTCAAAGCTTGATATAACTTGTATAACATGTCTGGAACACTTTGTTCCTCCTATTCATAAATTCTTTTTATACATTGGTTAGTCAATAGGACATAATTCTAAACTCATCATGGTCATGTGAATTATGTCATCCAATCTAAATCTTATGCATTGATATTTGATCATAGGTTTATCTTAAAGGAACATGGTATCACATATTTATTAACCAACAAACCATCTATCTGAGATAGTGATCTTTCCCATCTATCACTAAAACATACACAATATTATAGAATCACTTTTGTTTTTCCTTACAAACCACATTTATAGGATCATTATCAACTCTCTCTCTCTACAAGAGAGGAAAACTTGGAATGTTCATTTAATAAACATCTCCAACCTTCACATATTTCTCATACTGTTGATACATCTTGGATACTAGGATTCATTACCTTGGTATCCACCTAATGTGCTATAAGGAACTCACATCCTTATCTCATCTACTTTTACCAACATAACAAATATCAATACATATAAAAGGAGTCTTCCTAATCATTGGAATGCTCAAAAGAAAAAAATCATCACAAACTTTATGATCGTGGAACCATAGTCCAAACAACCTTATTCTATTATAAGATATCCATCCTTATGTTTAGAATTAATCAACACATACCAAGTGGCAATGGTCCACTTGAAAGTTGTGCCCTGGAAAGGAAAGACACAAAGGGAAACATACTTCCCATATCATAGCAACATTGTTCAGGGGTCACTAGCAAAAAGGTAACCAATTCTATTTTCATTATGCATATTACAACTTCTTATGTTTCATTTCAGGTTCCTTGCCATTAGCATAGGAATCATCATGATTAACATATCTCACTACTCCTTCCTTGATGACTATTTATCCCACTTGGGTATGTTCTCTTATTTTATTATATTTCTCAACCACTTATCAACTGGTAATTATTCATATTCCACATTTTCTTCATTAAATTGGGATCATCTCCCTTAATTTCTTTCACATGCCATGCTGATTTTTCATTAACACTTTCTTACACACATAGGTTGGTATGAGATTAACTCAGGTTCCACCTTATTTCTTTTCCATTGTTTCCATTCATCTTCTCATTTTGTACTTGTTATAGGATTTCTTTCCATCTTATGTGGATTTCATACCTTGATTGACTTTATAAGAATAGACTTATATGTCTTTTACTTTATTATCTTCTTGAATCACATCTTCAAGAACTCCTCTTTTCCTTATTTTATTCAGATTTAGATTTCATGGTGTTGTATCATTCTCTTATATTAACCAAACATTCAAGTTTTGATAGATAATGATGTAATTCTCGTCTTCTTTAAAGTAGGATTGTGATATTCACACCATGATTTCTTATTCGTTATGCTATTTAGATTGTCTCAAAATGACTACTTGATCAGAGTAATAAAAAAGATAACAATCTAAGAGTTCCATACTTACCTTTCTTCAATAATTGAATACCTGGCCAGGGCACCCAAATACTGAGATTAGGCAGTATGCACTATATTTTTATGTCATATTCCTAACTTATACATCATCCTAGTCCTATGTCCTAGTGTCCCTGTAGACTCAGTGAACCTAAAGCTTTGATACCAACCTGTCAACACCTGTCATGCTAAACGAGATTACTCAAAACATAAAACACAATCAATCACTAATTAATCACATACCCAAAAATATGGGTAAATTAAAACCAATTTCAACGTCAACACTTAATCAAAAACATTTGCATGAGTGACCAGCATCTCTTATAGCTATACTAGGCCAAGAATTTGGTACAAATGTTCTATTGCCTTAGCCACAACATATATACACAGAAGAACAATATTCATTTATATCACACAAACAAGCATTAACATACTAACAAAATTTTGATTTGTTTGAAGCACCATATACAAACTTTTCCTACCCGGACCTGAGAGTGCAGGGATGACTCTAGGACACACTAAACATCTAATCAAATTTATCAAATATTGATTACTATATCTCCTCTTTGCTTCCACATGTTTGTTTTCTTCACTTCTGATTACCTAAAAAAATGTGGCGAACCACAAGGGTGAGACCCATGTCCCAGTAAGAGATATAACCTCCAACAACTTTTATTGATTACAACATTTTTAATAATTAAACAGTTAAGCAGTTGAATTAGATATAACAAATAAGCTCAGCAACACTGATGATTAACAAAATGCACAATGGAGAAGGTAATAACTATCATCATTAGCCATACTATCATCCTTTATCTTGTTTGATAATATAAGCAATTCAGTAGTTTATGCAATTCTAGCATCATGAGCAAGTCAAGTAACATAGCATAGGTAACAACATGAGCATGTCTAATTGGTTGAACATATCCACATTATAAGAAGAGCTAACAACATAAGCACAACTACCTGGATAAGCATAATTAGCAGTATATGCATCTCTAGTTATACAGGCATAGCTAGCATGCTCAACATAACTAACAACATGAGATATCTAGCATCATGATTATAATCAGCCGTAGTAGTATAGTTATCAACATAAGCATGACTATTGTATGTACACATTTACAATCTTATGATCCACAACATAAGAATAATTATTATCTCTTAATTGCACTAAGCATCATATTTATGCATAGAGAACAAACGAGGGTTATCATCCAATGTGAAACGTCGTGTATAACCCTAAACAAATATGCTACATGGTTGTATTACATCTTTTATTACGCCCTGGGGAATTTGAATCGTACCATTCAAAGTCCAACCGACCCCTGCGAAGGGCTATTCGGTTTTGTACAAGATCTAAGAGTGCTGGTATCCTAAGATCTCTTCCCCTCGGTCATTGCAAGTAAAAAGGCAGTGACATATCAGTCAAATCTGTCACCACAGTGACATATAGTCAAGCTGAAAACATCTAGTCTGATCTTGGTACAGGTCATGACACTAGAAACTAGGGTATTCAAACCCAATCACTGCGGTACAACCACAGTTGTCCTCTAATCACATCATGTTATAATCACCGAGAGACGACCACAATTGTTCTCAATCACATCAGATTTATGAGGCATGACTATAGCCAACCTCCACAATATGTATTGTGGATGACAAGGATATATCCTCAACCTGCCACCCCTGCATATTCAACAATATGCGCTCCGCGTTTCCCATAGGAATACTGGCTTCACCATACAGCAAGTTCTGACACTGAAGATGGTTCTACGGCACAGGGCACTACATGATTAGAGTTCCACTTGATTAGTTATGCAAATTGGGTGAATTAAGGCTGCATCAAACAAGTGGACATACAAACCCTAATTCACTTCTAGCAAGCATATAAATATCAAAATTTGAAACGATATAAAATGTATGAAACATATTTTCTCATCTCATCATCACATGGTACTATTCACTTGCCATTCCCAAGACTACACTAGTCATCATATTATCACAAGATATAAATCCTTTTCACAATATCACAGGTTATCAACCCTTATTAACATAAGAGGATCACACCTCATTCAGGGCTCAATCATGTCCAAAGGGTCATTAAGACCATCATATTATTCCCTGCAATATCATCATTATCTTTGCATGCCTTATAACAAGGCTCAACAACATTACTTACATTTAATACACCAGATCAACATAATATTGCATTAATGAGCTAGGAGATATTCATAAACAATCATAGCAGGGTTATATTAACATTAAGAACATTCTTTTATTACATCAACATGCAAGGAATCTAGATATGATTAACACTCATCATATTCATAATGCGCATGCTTAGCAAACAAAAGTATCAACCATGTGTCTATGATAATCACCAATTAACACATTAATGTTATGATCATAGTAAGGAGGTTATTCTACCATCATTCCATCATATAAGAATGTTAAACATGAATATTCATCTTTATCTATTTGCATTAGAGTTAGGTTCAACATGATAAATTATATCAATGTTACTAATCATCACTTATACTTAAACCCTAACTCACGCCATACCCATTGGATCATGGATGCACAAGGTGAAGCATCACAATCACATTTCATACTATTCTCAAGTATGAACCCACACATAAATCAAGGTGTAACCATCAGGTTATAGCATACTAGGGTTTCACCAATAATAGAGTACTCCATGGTTGTATTAGTCATTCAATGACTATTCATACCCAATTACCATCATTTAGTTATATTAAAGCTAGGTATAACAAGCTATACCTCATTAGGGTTACATATCAACACAATATGGTTATAATCCTACATATGAGTGAATATGTAAGACTACCTTATTAAGGGCAACTATAACGCCTGGGCTCATTGCCCATGGCTCTAGTAGAGTTTTAGGAATGAAGACTGGCCCCACAAACCACCACTAGCCTTAACTGCGCACTTTGTCCACACCGACGCTCAAGCCAGGATCAACTTCCCGACTGGTCACCCATCCTAGTACTACTCCAAGCTGAGCACGCTTAACTATGGAGTTCTTTAGTGATGGGCTCCCGGATAAGGAGGTGCACCTTAATGATATGGGTAGTCCAATCATTCCTTTTAAGATCAACTTATCCAAGGCCTCAAATCCTGGGATGTTACAATCTTCCGCACTTAGACTCTTGACGTCCTCGTCAAGGCTCAACTATAAGGCCTCATAATCTCTTCCCCATTTCAGTGCAGACCCACAATGGCCCATGGACACCCAGCTCCCGATCACGGAATACCAGCGCAAGGGTGGCTACGTCAACCATGGACAGCTCTTTCCTACATGCCTGGACCGCACGACTCAAGACTGGCATGCCATGCCCATGCGGGCCCCACCTACTGGAGGGGAATTGGCTCTGATACCATTTGTAACGTCTAGGCTCACTGCCCATGGCTCTAGTAGAGTTTCAAGAATGACGACTGGCCCCACAAACCACCACTAGCCTTAAATGCGCACTTTGTCCACCCCGACGTGCAAGCCAGGATCAACTTCTGGACTGGTCACCCATCCTAGTACTACTCCAAGCTGAGCACGCTTAACTATGGAGTTCTTTAGTGATGGGCTCCGGGAAAAGGAGGTGCACCTTGGTGATATGGGTAGTCCAATCATTCCTTTTAAGATCAACTTATCCAAGGCCTCAAATCCTGGGATGTTACAGCAACCCTCCATTTGTTTCATCATCATTCAACCCGTATCACCATACTACAATGTCACCCAGAACTATTGAATGTTTAAGAGGTAAGACCTTAGATTGTTTACATATGTAAACACCTTGGATAAACCACCTATGAATTCCTTGATTTGTTCTTTATAAAGAGTCACCATCTAACCCTATGCATCCCTTGATTAACATCACAAAAAGTTCCATTGACAGTAGGGTAAAACCCACAATCGACTGTTTATTTTGAATAAGCCATCCATTATCAACAAGTAAGATCCTTAAGTTGATCATATAAAGGAGACCATATAAATTACATTATTTGGACAAACATATTAAATTATCCATCATTCCACCTTATTGGAGGAATACACATTAGATCTTGACCATTGGGTCAAGTTCATATGCTAAAACCATCTATTACAGTATATGTCTGACCATTGCATCAAGTGACGCAACAAACCCTTGACATAAGGCTTAATTGATGCTAAAACTATATGATTAATTCCCTATAGATTGTAGAGAACTGATCCACCATCATTAGTGATCATTAAATCACTATAGGTTGTTAGATCAACAATATATTCATTAATCAGCATCAAATATTAAGTTGATGTCATCATTGATTAATATCATGAGTAGTGTACTTAATGATTGATCATTATACTTCTAATTGATCCAAAACTTGACCTAAGGGGTGACCATAGGTTGTTACCATCATTTGACACCCTTGATCACGACCATCAGTTGTTATGAATACAACACCATAGGGTTGTTGCAATGGTACCATCATCGGGTCATGGTTTATAGAAGAAATCAGCTTCAAACCCTAAAATTGACAATTGTTTGATAGGTTCTTAGCACCATAGGTTGTCAAAACAACCTGATCCAAGTCACATTATACCTTAGGAATAACACACACCTGATCACAGGTTCATATATAACTGAAATCAGAACTGGGAACATTATAAAAATCGAAATCCAAGTCAAGCATTGCATTTTAGTGCATGGATCATCATTTTCAAGTAAGAACATGATCTAGAAAGCTTATGGTAAGCAATAAACGTGGAGCAAGTTATAAAACTTGCCTCTAATGTGAAGATGGAACCCCAAACATAAGAAATCTCGAGCAGGTAGGGTAGAAAATCCAAGGGTATGCTATGAAGTCATCCATCTAGCACCTTTCTTCATCAAATAAGCAAATCCTAAACATAAGGAGTAAGAAAGGTAGGGTTTTAGAGCTTTAGAGAAAATTCTACCATGGAACATTTTTCTGGTTGTGCACTACTAATTTTAACATTTAACAGAGTAAATTAGGTTCGATCAATCGTGTAATTTCACTAAATCCCATCGCGCATATCAGTCAACTAATTAGTGTCGAGCAGGCATTAATAATTTAAACGTGCAAATTAAGAGTCAAGCGGTGATGGCGCTGCCCGACACCTGCATAAACACTGCGAATAACACTACTTTTAACCGAAACGTCCGATTATTCGAGTTAAATCGTGCAAATGGGAGTGAAATTCTACTCATCGGGGTTCGAAACGTCTGAATTCAACTGGAATTGCATTATGGGGTTGTCTTCAACCTCCATATAGCCCCAATTGAACCTACTACAATGGAACAATACTTCCACACACGTACAGGTTCAATCATGCACACACAGGAAGAAGTTGGCTCGGCTAATGGTTGCTGCTCGTGGCTTGGAGTCAGTAGATTCATGCACGGGCCTCAAGGCCAGACTCAAAGGCAACGATTTGAGTGATTTCTTGGGCCCAACATCTCTGGTTCAAACCTGCTACAAGCAGCAGAAGCGTCACTCGCACAGGAGGGAGAGGAGCTCAGCTAGGAGCTGAATCAAGGACTAGGGCTTCAGATTCTTGCAAGAACCTCAAGGTCAGAGTTGGAGGCGTCGTTTCCTAGTGCTTTGCGCCCAAGACGACACCCTATTGCTGCTGCACACAGCTATGGCTGCTACAGGGCGTCGGCCGCCCAAACAGCTAGGGTGAGCTGTTGGTTGCTAGAGGAAGAAGAAGAGGTAGGGAGGAGAAGAGGAAAGGTGGGCGGAGGTCGACGAAGCTTGGTAGCTAGCTGATCTGACCTAAAATCGCCCTGTGAAAGCTCCTTTGGTTGCTCTAGGTCGGCGTGCTACAGTACCCCGCTCAAACATGTCGATCCAGGAAGAAAATAAGGAAGGAAAGAAATTAATAGCCAAAATTGTAAAATTTGCAAATTCAGCCCCAAAACTTGAAACCATCATATATTTTTCCTTGTAGGTCCAAATCAAGCATTTTCTTTTGTAACTTTTCAAGCTTGAGATACACTACAACCTCAAGGAATAAAAACATGCCAATTAGCTTGTCATAGCTAATCAAAATAGTAATCGCATCTTAAGCACTTAACTTAGCTTAATCAACATATCAAGGTTAGATTAGGATTATAAACATTCAATTATGGTAATTAAGCGTATTCAACTCATTAAACAAGTTTAGGGGCCTTACATGAGGGGAGAATTGAGGTTGTAAGGTGAATTGTTGAGAAAGTTGTGGTGATGGAGAAGAAGGAGTGTAAGGCTTGATATTTACTTAAAAGTGGTATATGGGTTGCACTTTCATGGGAGGTGGACTATAGAAAACTTGTGAAGAAGGCATTGGTCCACTTGCTTCATTGATAATCAATATGGGTTTTGAAGATAATTTTTCTTCTTGGAGACAAGGTATGGAAGATATGTGATGACCCTGAATTTCAGGTTTCTGAAACCTAAGGTAGCATTGAGGACCATGAAATCTAAGTTGATGGTTGATACCAAATTGATGAATTGTCTATCCAATGATGAACTCTAAACACAACTAGGGGTTGATTGGAGATATGATGTATAATTTTGACATCTAATTGACTTCAATTGGGATGGAAGACTTTTGCTAACTAATTAAATGGTTATGAGATTAACCATCCATCTAGTGATATGTTTGGATTGAATATTCTATAGTGAATTTTTGGATATAGATAACGACCACACTTATCGGATTGAATTTGTTTGATGAAGAATTGAGGATTGATTGATCAGTATTAAAGGTTTTCACAACTATTTCTAAGTTTATGGAAGAATTATTTGATAGCACGATCAAGAATTGTGGTATCAAACTTGTCAAGAAATTATATTACTTTCAAAGGAGCTAATGCTTACATTTTTATATCATATGGCTTAGCTACTTGAAAGATACCTAGACTTTAATATTGTAGATCGAATGCTTGAAGTATGATTGATTTATACGAGTCTTTTTACCATACTACAAACCAAGCCACAAATATTGGTAGACGTCTATTAACTGAAGTTGTGGGGACATGCTATGACTGTAGAGGAGGTTGAACCATCTTGACCTGGTCTTCCACCTCCGCAAAGAAGGGAGCATCTAAACACTCCAAAAGGAAATATCTGTAACGAGACTCACCCAAAAAACTTGGATCTAATCATAAGTTCCAGTTATTGAAAACACAACACCTGGTTTAGGAGGTACAGATGAACCGATCGTCCCCTAGCTTTGAGGATATGGGCAAGGCGAGGGAGTTTAACCTCGACCTGCTACTCCTCTCATCACTGCTAATCCTATCCAAAAAACCAGAAGACCTACATGGAGGTGTATACAATCGCCAGTCGAAGGAGATATGATTGACAAGTTTCACCGGCTCTAGTTGTAGCATGTGGGTCGGGGTGGTCGCCGCAGGCTGAGCTCACTACCAGCAGCTGGAGATGCCGACACCAGGGATCGATAAGAAGGCATCACAATGGCGTCCGAAGACCATCATCGAGGCGAGATGCAGATTTCCTATGATCGCATGTAGGAAGGATGAGCATGGAGGTCAGAAGCTCGCTTCTAGGAGGAGTCTAAAGGTGGGGGTTTAGGACCTTCTGTCCTACCGTGCCGACTCAGAAGCATCAACAGAGAAGACGACTTCATCTCTGGGTGAGGAGACCGTGACCAAGATAGCGAGGAGTAGGTGTGGGAGCTCGTCGGAGGCCCATCCCACGGCGGCAGAATTCTGCTTCGCACGCCAGTCTGCAGAGAAGGGGATACAGAGGCGGACCAGGTTCTCCAACCAATTAAACCGATCGGTTCTCTCTTAACCATACCAGCCAACTGGGAGATCGGAGGAGGTCTTCCTTCAGCGGCGGCATCGTGAGGCAGATGGGACTCACAACGGCGGCAGCCAGGCGGCGGGACTCGTGAGCCCAAGAGAACGGGCTCTCGTGTATGCCTGATCGAGAGAGAGATCGCGAGAGAAAACACAGAACGGGAAAGAAAGAGGACCAGGTCAGACCAAGCTGAACCGGGTTCACAACTTATGAACCAGCCGAACCCCAGTGAGGCAAGTGAAGCTGCGCCCCCACAGAGTCACGTAGCAATTACTGATTGGCTACAAAAAGGTAATTTTCCCAGTAATTCCAATAAATACCTAGATCGTAGATAATTCATAGAAATTATGTCGATGATCAGAAAAATACATATAATATACCAAAATTCTCAGAAAAATGCATAGAACAAGATGGAATAGTAATATCAGGCTTTTGATGATTAAATAATAGTGATATCATGTAAGATGTGTTATGCTTGTTTCATGAGTAATAAATGTCAAATGATGATATTAAATTATGGAAAAATGTTAGTTAGTTTATAATCATGTTTATAATGCATATGATGTCAAATATGGTCATGTTTATGTACGAAACCATATAATTTGTTTAATATGGCTAATTAGGGCTAATAACACTAAAGATAATGCAATTAATGCATACATGCTCAATAAATGATGAAATTCACAGAACATTCTCATATCTGTAATTGAAAGATAATATGTAAATGTGAGACTAGTTTTGTACATGAAATTCATGTTATATGAAGATGACCCTTAATACATGGGTTGTAACCCTAACTTGAATAATGTGTATAAACTAGGGTTATTATGTGCACAAAAAGGATATGGAACCTAATATTCAGATAATGAATCATAATCTGGAAAATGACATCAGTAAGATAAATATAAGACAATAATGCAAGTAAACTTTGGAATATCATAATGAGATAATATAAACCCTAATGAACATGACTAGGGTTAAGATGATGAGAATCTGATGATAGTATGTGGTCTTGTCTTAATCAGGTGATGACCAGACTTCTAGATGATCAAGGATAAGTTAGAAATCTCTGAACTCAGGTACGTGGGTTTATTTAATTATATGACTATGGTTTCTTTGCTTGCAATCATGATATGTATGTATGCTCTCTTCTATTTGCAAATATTGGATGTAGTATTGATATGTAGTACTCATTGTTTTGTCACTTGAAAACATAAATTATGAGTAGATGTTTTGTATTTATTTAAGGTGTTCGTTATCCCCCGTATGAGGGAATGGATTAATGTTGGCTAATACACCTCCCTAGAGCACTCAGTGTACGGGGAGTTTCCCTAGAGTACTTGATACACGGGGATGGGCCCAATATTTATGTTTTGGTACTAGTCCACCTTGATAATGCAATTCATCTAGGAAAATGACTTAAATTGGCGTATTTCGCTTAATAAAGAAGTGTTTCCTATGATTTTCTTTCCTTCTGCAAATCTTTTTCAAAAATTATGAAAGTCATAAATATATGTATCTTTCTGCCAACGTGCACAACACCTTGTGTGTTGATTCGTTGTTTCACGTATGTTTTAGGTTCAGAGCTAGCATGGGAGGAAAAAGTACAGGATGTGAGAAAGTTGTTTAGGTTGTACCTATTGTGTAGATCCTAGTTTAGCATACATGTTCTTAGACTGCAGAATCTTCATTTAATATGTAATTGTAAATCATTGTGTAATAATTCATGTTGTATAAATGTACATGTTGAATGTTGAGTATGTTATGGTTGCATGTTCATGTATGCGTATTATGCTTCCGCATCGCTTTCTGATATGATTGGATGATGTTCTCAGATTCTGACCTCTCATTCCCAATAGGGTTTGGAGAAGTCAAAATCCGGGGACGTCACAGTTGGTATCATAGCATTAACAATAGCTACACCTAACAATTGCTCACCATGAAATATAAAAAACCAAATATCACCTTTCACATTAAACCCTAGAAACCTAGTAAGTTGTGCTATAGGAATAAGGTTTGACCTAGCCTCTAAGTTAGAACCCAGATGTTCAAGAAGTAGGTTTAGACAAGTTTCTGAAACCCTTTGCATATAGAGCTCATATGTATTGGGTATCTACACTAGTCTACACCTTGTTCTCACCATTTCACTAGGTGACATGGCACTAGACTATCTACTGTGTGTGGGACACTCGATTTTGCTGATTTGGTTTTGTTTTCCAATCGGCTCGAGCCTCGACAGTTTTCTTTGACGTCTTCTTTCTCAGAGAAAAACTATATAATATTTTATTATATATATGTAAATATAAAAATGTGTCCCTCACACTGGAGAGTACTTAGTGTTCATGCAACCTAAGTGAAAGGGGGTGACATCAGTTTAGAAGAGAGAGCAGTCTAGATTAGATGTGTAGAGCCTTATCAAGATATGTGATAAATAGAGTACATGATAGAATGATAGATGATATAAACAAGGACGTTCTTATATAAATTTGATCTCTGAGGTATAAGTTCTTTATAAAAATCTAAGTTGTATATGAGGTCTGAACCTGATTTTGGATAATCTAATAAAGTCTTGATGATGAGAGTACATTCCCTTTTCTTACTTAAGATAAGCTAAGTTAAGATAGAGATGAGTGTGCATGAGCCTCAAGCTCTTATACAAGGAGGATGTCTAGTGGTAGGATGAAATATGTGGTGAACTCTAGAGAGAGTAAGACCCACAGGGAGAAGGTCATAGGACCTAGCCTCCAATATATGAGATATATGTTAAAAAAAAATCCTACACTAGATTACACTCGAGTGTTGAGTTGAGTCCTTATGCATGATTCAAATCTATATGTGAGAATTGGGTAAAATAAAAGGATGGGTAGATGACCCATATGATAAAGTCAATCCTTTGGCTGAGTTAGTTCCTAGCTGGAGTGACATATTTTGTGAATCTCATCATTAGTTGCAAGTGAGGTAATATATGAACTCTAGTTATGAGAGTACGATGCTTTGTGCAAAAGATACTCAAAATACATGTTCTCCCTTCTTCTTCTCTTTCTTAAGATATGATGATAGAAACCTCACTTGAGCTATGTAGATGATTTATATATGAGGAGTCACTCATATAAGCTTGACCTTTTCTATATTCCCCCCCTATATCATACATGTAGTACCCAAGATTGAAATCATGATAAGTTTGACTTTAAAATATTCTCTTCCCCTTCATATGAAACACAAAAGATATGATGCTGAGATCATGGGATAAACTTAGTATATTCTCTTTTCCCTTCACATAATACATGCAAGGCATAAACATTTGAACTCATGAACTTGATATTGAGATATTTTTGGATCATAGGATATATGATTAGAAATATAGTTGTAACTTTGATCCTTCTCAATATATGCTTCTAATTTGAGTATGAATATCACACCATAGGGTGAAACCCTAATGGTCAAGCATGTTACGTAAGCCCTTCTTAAGTAGAAAAATTCTAATATCAAGGGGGAAGATAAATCTCCTCTAATGCTGAAATCATTGTATGATGTTAATGATGTTAGATTTGAACAATCTGAATATCATGGCCTATGAACGAATTCATCCTGAACATTAAAAGAATGAATAAAACATGTACCCTTAGAGGTGATGTAACCCTAAGATATCATAATGTCATGTTATGTCTAAGACATTACATGATGCTTCCCCATATATATATATAAAAGGTGGGTGTGGACACACCCAAGAATCTCTAGACCCTAAGTCAACAACTTAGAGTGCATGCGACTATGGTGACCTCAGAACCTAAGAAATAATGATGTATATGAAGTTCGACCCCAAAATAGCCTCTTAAGGATGAGATTAGTTGAATTTTGAGGACGAAATTCCAAATAAGGTGGGGTGAATGTGATGACCCTGAATTTCAGGTTTCTGAAACCTAAGGTAGCATTGAGGACCATGAAATCTAAGTTGATGGTTGATACCAAATTGATGAATTGTCTATCCAATGATGAACTCTAAACACAACTAGGGGTTGATTGGAGATATGATGTATAATTTTGACATCTAATTGACTTCAATTGGGATGGAAGACTTTTGCTAACTAATTAAATGGTTATGAGATTAACCATCCATCTAGTGATATGTTTGGATTGAATATTATATAGTGAATTTTTGGATATAGATAATGACCACACTTATCGGATTGAATTTGTTTGATGAAGAATTGAGGATTGATTGATCGGTATTCAAGGTTTTCACAACTATTTCTAAGTTTATGGAAGAATTATTTGATAGCACGATCAAGAATTGTGGTATCAAACTTGTCGAGAAATTAGATTACTTTCAAAGGAGCCAATGCTTACATTTTTATATCATATGGCTTAGCTACTTGAAAGATACCTAGACTTTAATATTGTAGATCGAATGCTTGAAGTATGATTGATTTATACGAGTCTTTTTACCATACTACAAACCAAGCCACACATATTGGTAGACGTCTATTAACTGAAGTTGTGGGGACATGCTATGACTGTAGAGGAGGTTGAACCATCTTGACCTTGTCTTCCACCTCCGTAAAGAAGGGAGCATCTAAACACTCCAAAAGGAAATATCTGTAACGAGACTCACCCAAAAAACTCAGATCTAATCATAAGTTCCAGTTATTGAAAACGCAACACCTGGTTTAGGAGGTACAGATGAACCGATCGTCCCCTAGCTTTGAGGATATGGGCAAGGCAAGGGAGTTTAACCTCGACCTGCTACTCCTCTCATCACTGCTAATCCTATCCAAAAAACCAGAAGACCTACATGAAGGTGTATAGAATCCCCAGTCGAAGGAGATCTGATTGACAAGCTTCACCGACTCTAGTTGTAGCATGTGGGTCGGGGTGGTCGCCGCAGGCTGAGCTCACTGCCAGCAGCTGGAGATGCCGCCCCAGGGACTGGTAAGCAGGCATTGCAATGGCGTCTGAAGACCATCATCGAGGCGAGATGCAGATTTCCTATGATCGCATGTAGGAAGGACGAGCATGGAGGTCAGAAGCTCGCTTCTAGGAGGAGTCTAAAGGTGGGGGTTTAGGACCTTCTGTCCTACCGTGCCGACTTAGAACCATTAACAGAGAAGATGACTTTATCTCTGGGTGAGGAGACCATGACCAAGATAGAGAGGAGCAGGTGTGGGAGCTCGTCGGAGGCCCATCCCACGGCGGCAGAATTCTGCCTTGCACGCCAGTCTGCAGAGAAGGGGATATAGAGGCGGACCAGGTTCTCCAACCAATTAAACTGATCGGTTCTCTCTTAACCATACCAGCCAACTGGGAGATCGGAGGAGGTCTTCCTTCAGCGGCGGCATTGTGAGGCAGATGGGACTCATAATGGCGGCGGCCAGGCGGCGGGACTTGCGAGCCCAAGAGAACGGGCTCTCGCGTATGCCTGATCGAGAGAGAGATCGCGAGAGAAAACACAGAACGGGAAAGAAAGAGGACCAGGTCAGACCAAGCTGAACCGGGTTCACAACTTCTGAACCAGCCAAACCCTAGTGAGGCAAGTGAAGCTGCGCCCCCACAGCGTCACGTGGCAATTAGTGATTGGCTACAAAAAGGTAATTTGCCCAGTAATTCCAATAAATACCTAGATCGTAGATAATTCATAGAAATTATGTCGATGATCAGAAAAATACATATAATATACCAAAATTCTCAGAAAAATGCATAGAACAAGATGGAATAGTAATATCAGGCTTTTGATGATTAAATAATAGTGATATCATGTAAGATGTGTTATGCTTGTTTCATGAGTAATAAATGTCAAATGATGATATTAAATTATGGAAAAATGTTAGTTAGTCTATAATCATGTTTATAATGCATATGATGTCAAATATGGTCATGTTTATGTACGCAACTATATAATTTGTTTAATATGGCTAATTAGGGCTAATAACACTAAAGATAATGCAATTAATGCATACATGCTCAATAAATGATGAAATTCACAGAACATTCTCCTATATGTAATTGAAAGATAATATGTAAATGTGAGACCAGTTTTGTACATGAAATTCATGTTATATGAAGATGGCCCTTAATACATGGGTTGTAACCCTAACTTGAATAATGTATATAAACTAGGGTTATTATGTGCAAAAAAAGAATATGGAACCTAATATTCAGATAATGAATCATAATCTGGAAAATGACATCAGTAAGATAAATATAAGACAATAATGCAAGTAAACGTTGGAATATCCTAATGAGATAATATAAACCCTAATGAACACGACTAGGGTTAAGATGATGAGAATCTGATGATAGTATGTGGTCTTGTCTTAATCAAGTGATGACCAGACTTCTAGATGATCAAGGATAAGTTAGAAATCTCTGAACTCAGGTACGTGGGTTTATTTAATTATATGACTATGGTTTCTTTGCTTGCAATCATGATATGTATGTATGCTCTCTTCTATTTGCAAATATTGGATGTAGTATTGCTATGTAGTACTCGTTGTTTTGTCACTTGAAAACATAAATTATGAGTAGATGTTTTGTAGTTATTTAAGGTGTTCATTATCCCCCTTACGAAGGATTGGATTAATGTTGGCTAGTACACCTCCCTAGAGCACACGGTGTAAGGGGAGTTTCCCTAGAGTACTTGGTACACGGGGATGGGCCCAATATTTATGTTTTGGTACTAGTCCACCTTGATAATGCAATTCATCTAGGAAAATGACTTAAATTGGCGTATTTCGCTTAATAAAGAAGTGTTTCCTATGATTTTCTTTCCTTCTGCAAATCTTTTTCAAAAATTATGAAAGTCATAATTATATGTATCTTTCTTCCCAGGTGCACAACACCTTGTGTGTTGATTTGTTGTTTCACGTATGTTTTAGGTTCAAAGCTAGCATGGGAGGAAAAAGTACAGGATGTGAGCAAGTTGTTCAGGTTGTACCTATTGTGTAGATCCTAGTTTAGCATACATGTTCTTAGACTGCAGAATCTTCATTCAATATGTAATTGTAAATTATTGTGTAATAATTCATGTTGTATAAATGTACATGTTGAATGTTGAGTATTTTATGGTTGCATGTTCATGTATGCATATTAAGCTTCCGCATCGCTTTCTGATATGATTGGATGATGTTCTCGGATTCTAACCTCTCATTCCCAATAGGGTTTGGAAAAGTCAAAATCCGGGGACGTCACAAGATAGCTGCTCGATCCTTTCCTCAAACCTTGTAACATACTTTTGGACATCATCAAAACTTTCAAATCTTGAGCTATATCTTGGACTTTGGGTTCCTTATAGCTATAGGAGTGAGGTGTCTTCATTTCTTCACCATGGAACTCAATAGAATTGACCGAGTGATAAGGAACACTTCTCACTCAGTTCTTCATGAAACTGGCCAGGTCACAAATAATCTTCATCACTTACGAGCTTGAGTCATTATGCGTTAGAGATGTCACATCAAAGGGGAGATCATCATCATTCAGCATGCTAGAAGCTCAGATTCTTGAACCTTCTGCCAACTTCTCATATAATGGCCATATCTCCTTAGGTGGCTTATCCATGAAAACTCTTCCACAAGATGAATCTACTGAAGCTTGACCCTTTGGAGATATAATAGAGTAAAAGGACTGAACTAGATGCCATAAAGGTATCTCATGGTGTGAGCAATCTCTTAACATCTTCTTAAATCTCTCCCAAGCATTGTGAAACTGCTCACTGCTCATTTGACTAAAACTCACTATGGCATGTGGCATTAGTGTCAACCTTGTAGTGGGGTAGAATTACCTTAGGCAAACATTCTTCATCCCTTCCTAGCTCATGATGTCCCTCCTTGAATCATACCAATATTTGGCTTTCTCTTTGAGGCAGAAAGAGAACAAGGTCAACCAGATTGTGTCATCACTAGCCATCAGTGTCTTGAAGGTGGAGCATACTTTAAGAAAGGAGTCCAAGTGTTTGTAGGGGTTCTCACTCTCCAAGCCATAGAAGATGGGAAAGAGCCTAAGAATACATGGAGGGATGGATAATTTCTCCTCTGACATTTGATCAACTCTGTTAGCAATTGGTAATTTGTAGTTTCTAGGCATGAAGTAATCTTTAAGTGGCTTGTGAGGTGTAATTTAGCCTTCCATTTATCTCTCCTGAGTGTCTTGTCACATGCACAAGGCACAACCAAACAAAAGATAGCAAGCTACCAAACCAATACCACAAATAATACAAAGAATAAAGAATAAAGAAGAGCAATAATGAGGGAAGTAGGAAAAGATCAAAGAAAAACTAAGTAGATAGTTCGAGCACCTTTCTCCCCAGAAATAGAGCCAAAAAGCTTGGTCTATTTCTCAAACACAACAAAACAAACTGGACAAAGATGATGCCAAAGGGGAGAGTCAACACCACAACTACTAGGTAGATATGTAACTTTCTATCCCCGATAACGGTGCCCAAAATCTTGGTGTGTTTCTCAAATGCAACAAAAAAAACTAGAAAATGATGGTGCCAAAGAGGAGAGTCAACATCACAAATAATAGGTAGATATGAAACTTTCTATCCCTGATAATGATGCCAGAAAGTTTGGTGTGTCTCTGCTAATGGTGTTACACACTATTCAATTGAAGTTTGAATAGACGCAACATTGCGAACAAACACACATGAGGGGATCACTTTCAAAATTTATAAGGACCCAGATAAACATAATCATATACACCAAAACACTACACTCGCAAGTGCACATGGTCGTGTCATAGTATAGGAAGGAAGAAAGTATAGGGTCGATCCACAGGGAGAAGAGGAGGCACTAGATCTAGGTTAGTTTTTATGCTAGGTTCCTACTGCAGAGTCTTATATTTAAGGGTTTTAAATTTGTTTTGATTTATTACACTAAGTTGAGAAAGAAAGCAATTAAATAAAAATAAACAAGATTAAACCTAAGTTAAGCCTAGACAGTTAATTCTAGACAAGGCAAAACAGGGGAAGAAAATAAGTCTTCGTAAGGCAAGTAAGAGGAAGTTTGCACTAAGCTAGCAAACTAAGAACTAGAGCAATTTAAAGACCTAAACTTGCAAGAACAAAGTAAGAACAAGGCAAGAAGCTAACTACATAAGTATAGAACTAACTAAGCTAACACTAACTAAGTAAGGTGGCAATTAGGGTTTTAAAGCAATAAAGGGGTGTGTGGGCTGTTTGGGTGATCCACTTATCAATTAAGTTGGGGGTGAAATGTGAACATTATGCATTCATTTAGACTATCAAACTAAACAACAAGTTAGAGTCTAATGAATTATCCTAAACTACTAAC
This sequence comes from Alisma plantago-aquatica, assembly GCA_963693085.1. NCBI lineage: Eukaryota > Viridiplantae > Streptophyta > Magnoliopsida > Alismatales > Alismataceae > Alisma > Alisma plantago-aquatica. Next base: position 667,449,429 of record OY856412.1, on the reverse strand, counting down.
TGACCATGGATATGCTAGGCTGTGTATAGGGAACTAGTCCCCAACACCCCGTGCTACCCTTGTGAGGCTCAATTGTGTAAGGTTTAGGTGAAATTCAATCAGAGTCTAAATAAGCCTAGGTTTCTATGTTATATGATCTTATGATGATTAGGGGTTGCGGTTAGTAATGGGAGTGGAAGTGAGGTGTTAGGCCTCCCATCACCCACATCCTAGCCTTAAGAAAGCTCAATGCCAAGCATACAAAATTCATCTAAAATAGCTAGTTATATCTCTCAACTAGGGTTTAGAGAATTTATTAGCATGTAGGAAGATGGGTATCTAGCTAGGTATCCATGAATTGGACCTCAGAGCACATCCCAAAATTCACACATATAAGCAATTTTCGAGATTCCTAGGCGATTTCAAGAACAAACCAACAAGCAATTCATGAAGAGTGGGATATAAATAGAACATAATCATTAGCAGACAATATTACAATGTTCACATATCATATTTTTCTCAACATGGCATCAGAGTAACATTTGTGACCCCAAACAGCCCACCCAAGGGGCCTAGATACTCATGGAAATGTAAAATACAAAAACAAAGGAGAAAGAGGAAGAAGAAGCCATGGAGCTTGGGTCATCTGGGCTCTAGCACCTGTTTGAGGAGGGGGAGTGGGGTCTCCCTAAGACTAAAAAAAAAACATGTCCTCCTCCTTCTTCCAAGATACAGGGGCATGAGTGATGGTGGAATGGGGTCAAAACACTAGAGAACTAGGATTTTGGTGGTGGAAATGGTGAAATGGAATGGAATGGAGGTGGAAATGGAGTGAAATGGGTGGCATGTAAAATGGGGATCTAGGAGGTCATAAAAGGTAGCTAGGGATGTCCAACCTCATGCTAGAGCCACCACCCAAGTATATATAGGTGGTGGGGAAGCATTAGGTTAAGTGGGGGTAAAATAGGCCGAACAGTGTAGAAAATTGAGTAAATTTGTGAGTAGAATGATCATGCACTTGGTAGCATGGTCATTGTGTATGGGAATGGCCATGGTGGAAAAATAGAATGAACAAGGGAATTTTGAGTTTTGGGGCGGGTAGCATGACCGTTCTGACCAACACGAACATGTTGGGAATTGCTAACACGATCATTTTGGCTAGAATGGTCTTTCTGGCCAACTGGGTGAATTTTGAAGGTTCTGCTGCTTAGGACATGTCTCGAAATGGCCACTCGTTGGTAGCATGGCCGTTCTGGGGTCCTTCCTCTGTATATGATTCTTGAACTTGGTTATCCATGAATGCTATTATTTCAATACATTCTTTGACCACGTGGGGTAGGTTGGGATTGGTTTTGGCCTCATTTTGGGTTGTTCCAAGCCTGGGGAAACCCTTGATTTAACCATCATCTCCCTCTTCCATAAATTAGTGTTCAAAGTACCTATAAAACATACAAAAACCATTAATAAGTACATTTGATAGTAAAACACATATTGAGGAAAATAACATGCAATCTAACGGCTATAGATGTGATTGAAATTTAATATGACACAAGATGAAGCCCTAATATAGGGATGCATCAATACCTAAGGTAGATTTCTCTATCCCCTCCTCCTTATTGTTTAGTTCCTATAGGAAGAGGGGAAATTCCTCTTCCAGTTTCTAGGCTGGTGACAGTGGTGACAATTGTCTCCCTTATTTACTCCTCCCTTTGCCTTGAGTGTTGAAGACTTGGGCAACTGGCCAACTATATAACCCTTCATAGTTTTTCCTTTAGACTTCCCCTTTTATTTTCTTATCATTATTACTTACATGGTCTTGTCTTTCTTCATTTTTGCCTCATCTATTCTCAACATGCCAAGTAACTCTGTCAACGGCTTCTAAAAGTTATTAGTGTTGTAGTTCATGACAAACTAACTGCATGACTCTAATAAAGAATGCATAATCACATTTGTGGATAACTCTTGACCCAAAGGGAATCCCATACTTGAAAGGTTCTCCACATACCCAATGATCTTGAGCACATGAGGACCTACTGGATCTCTTTTAGTAATGTTATAATTAAACAATATCTTAGAGACATCAAATTTATCTTGTCTTTCCTGATCTTGGAACATGTTCTTAAGATGTGTGACCGTCTCAATAACATACATGTTCTTATGATGTCTTTACAACTCATAGTTCATGGAGCACAACAATAGGCATTTTACATTAGTGGCATGTTCAATGTGCTTATTATAAGCATCCTTGTCAGCCTTAGGTGCACTAGGATGAGGTTCTTCTGGCTCCGGTGTCTCTAGGATATAGAGCTTTCTCTCCTATGTGAGAATAATTCTCAACATCTTGAGCCAGTCATGTAATTTATTCCCATTCAAATTGTCCTTCTCAAGGACTTATCATAGAGAAAATGTGATGTTGTGTGTTTCCATTTGATTCTACAAGAGAAAATTGTAAATTTTCAAAAACTCATTTTGATTTGATTTGATTTGATTTGTATTTAATTAGGCCTTTAATTAAATATCATACTCATTATCTTTTCAAATTGATAACCCTCAATTATCAATTTGAAATATTACAACACACAAACTTCTAGTGAGCCAAGATCCAAATAATTCAATTATTACTTGGGCAACACCAACGTCCATAATTAATCGTTAAGGTAGAAAATGTTATCCAATTGTGTCTTATGCAATTCTTAGATAGATGGTATGTGGAACTCCTTTCCATAATCATTTTCATGCATCTAGGTGCTTACTCATTAAGGACACCAAGTTAAGCCTTACCTGAAACCCAACACGATGGAAATTCACCCCGCTTGGTGATGCAACCCCATTTTAGGGCATCTTGTGTCTTTTTGCATTATAATCACATCTAGACATCATAGATCACAAGTTAGTTTCCCGAATATGAAATTTTATATCAAATTTACTTATGGCTACTTTTTCCATGTTTTTAGGGAATTGGTGCACGCAGTGGATGCAACAGAGAGAGATGGGTCTAAATCTTCACTGAGCATTCCTTGGATGTATAAGATTTGATCTGAAGAAATTAGCAGCCATTTAATGAAGATTGGAGCCAACATCAGTAGCTTGGGCCCCTACCTCGGTCGTGCTACATCACCACGGTCATGGTGAAATGGCCCAAAAACTCATTGTGAAGTCACAAGGTTTGTACATGAATGCCCATGATTGTGGTCACCCAAAATGGCCATGGCAACTGAAGACACACAACTGTGGCCAAAGATCTCCATCACCCATGTGGCCCTACGCCATCACTGTTCTACAACGATCCAAAAATAAATAGTGAACATGCATGAAGTATACATGAATGGCCATGATCGTGGCCACCAGCATGACCCTGGCCCATGAAGGCTGCCTCACCCGTGTTGCCGCACCACCCCTGTGGAAAGCAGAAGACAAGATTGTTGCACCACCCAGTACAGCTGTAGTACCCTCTACCTAACATGACTGTGGAACCCACCACGACTATGGACACACCATATATTTCCCTATACCTCATAGCATACCTCCACCATGTATGTGTCATCCCCCACAATCATGTCACTCAACCCCCACCATGACTGTGGTGATGACCTAATCTTACCCAACTTTTCTACTACATTTCCATTTCTACCCCCACTTAACTTAGTGCTTCCCCACCACCTTGATGCTAATAGGGGCATTATGTACAAAATCCCCACTACAATTTGGAATGTGTACTTAAATTAGTTTTCATCTCTATTCTATCTGAAAAAGACCAACATATGTCCTTACTAATGCATTTCAAAATACACAACTGATCATTAGTGTCATTGTTTTGAATTCTTATATTTCTTTCTCTCCATATGTGGTAGCACACACATGCTAGCATCAGTTTGCCAAAGTTGGTCTACTTGTCTTTGTTATTATATCTGCCTTGGATCCAGCTTATGACCTTAGGAATGTTGTTAGGGACCTGTTATCCCCACTCATTTCTTAGACATGTAAGATTCTAAATATTCTTGATGATAGATCATATGAATAATATGTGTGTGATTGTCTGCTCTTTGTCATTACGCATGAAACACTGCAAATCTACTGGAATTCCCCAATCTGCCAACTGATCCTTAGCAGGTAGCCTATTCAAGAGAGCACTATATAGTAGGTTGATCCATTTTGGGCAATGAAAATGACCCCAAAGGACCTGATGCCACAACATGTTAGGTTTTGTTGGCATGTTGATTCTAGGTAATATAGGAGAGCTCCTAACATAACCCATAGAATCAACATGGTGAAAGCCTCCCCCTCCCATACAGTTCCCACATTCTTCTCCATATCCTAGAATGATTACCATGTTCATTTAAGGTAATGGAATCCCCATATATAGTCCTCATCCATTTCACCCATACATTATTAGGATGGTCGCAAAATTTATCTATTACTTTTAGAGTAAAATTCTACATGATCTGGTATTAATGAGTAAGCTAAATCCCACCCTTCATGAATGGCTTAGAAATGGTGTCCCAAGCAAAACCATTGATCCTCCCACCCCATAGAAACACATCAATGATGGATTTGATCCTACTAAGGAAAGTTCTAGGAATGTCACACAAATTTCCAACATAGAAGACAATGCTTTAGATGATAGTTCTAATCAGAACCATGTGACCAACCATAGAGATGTTAATCCCATATCATTTATCCACCATGTCCTTAATGGAGTCAACCATCATAATAAATTCCCTTGTTGTGCCCTTACCTCCAGCTATGGGGACTCCCAAGTACTTAGTCGGCCAAGTACCTATATCCACACCCATTTCAACCCTAAGTTTCCCTCTCTGAGAGTCAGAAGACTTGGAGTTAAAGATATGAGACTTAATCTCACTAATGTATAGGCCAGTAACACAGGAAAAACTAGTCAGGACTTTTTTATATTTCTTCATTCAGTTAGCATGTCCCACTGAAAAAAGGAGCACATCATCGACAAAAATATGGTGTGCCATGGCCTTAACCTTTGACTTAAAAGTCTTCACATTGCCCCTATATTTATCCAACATGTTAGAATTTGGTCAGCCTTCCATGAAAATGGTGAAAAGTAGGGGGGACAAGGGGTCCCCATATATTATCCCATTAGAAGCATGGAACAATCTTGAAGGAGCACCATTGACCAACACCAAGAATGATATAGTTTCCATGCACTCCTTAATCCAAGAAATCCACATCTCAGAAAACCCTAAGGATTCCATAATAGAGAAACATCATTCCAATTAACAAAGTCGTACACCTTTGTTATGTCTATCTAGACAAGCTTTAGATGTGGTCCTTTGTTTCTTGAAGTCAATCAAGAATTCTAAGGCTAGTTGGGCACAATCAACAATCCTTCTGCCTTCAATGAAATCATTCTATTCAGGAGATATAATAATCGGTAGAATTCTTTTTAGTCTATCCATTAGGAACTTGTAAATTGTCTTGTAGAGTATTGAACAACACACTATCAGTCTTTAATCTTAGATAGTTCTAGTTTGTTTGGATTTTGGTATTATCTTGATGAAAACATGATTCACTGCTCTGACTATACGACAACCATTCAGGAACCATTTAATGGCATTACAAACATCTATTTGAATGACTTCCCACATAGTCTAAAAGAGCTTACTTTTGAATCCATCTGGCTCGTGAGTCTTTGAGTGATGGATGGAGAAGATGACAAACTTAATCTCCTCATTAGTGGCTGGTTTGCATAGTTCAACATTCATGGCATTAGTTACCCTTGAGCTAGTAGGTGGTCATTATTATGGCTGAAGTAGGCTTGTTCCTGGTTGTAAAGCTTTTAGAAGAACTTTACAACTTCCTTCACAACCTTCAACTACCGTTCGATGGCATGACCCCTCTCATTAATAAGCTCATGAATGGATTCAAACATCTCCTTCTTCTTAATATCAAAGTGATAGACCTTTGAGTTACGATCTCCACCAGTTATCCATATTAGCTGACTTCTTTGCCAGAGGTAAATCTCATCCGCTTTCTCTAGATGCCTTAGTTGAGCCTCTTCCTTTCTCTCCTCCACAATAGCCAGGACATCTAGAGGGTGCATTCAGACGCTACACACAACCTTCTCATAATGTTTCATGGCTATTTTGGTCAGGTTAGGTAGGTTTACCTTATCCTTAGATGAACTTTTTAGAGCCTTCTTAGTGTTCTACAATTTTTTAAACACAACGAACAAGGGGTTTTCCCCAAACATCTATCTTATAACTTTATTCCACAATATTCATGAATCCCATTCAATCACACCAAAGATTGAGAAATCTAAAGGCTTAGAAGAGCATGAGGGAGGGTGAGATCTAGTCTCATCCACGCATGATCTCTGAAATGGTGGGATCCCATCTTAATCACATCTTGAGGGAAGAGACTCAACCGTTGGTCGTTCACCAGACCTCTGTCAAGTTGGCTAGCAATCCTGCGTCCCACACCTTGTTTGTTAGAACAGGTGGTGATGCTTCCAATCGATGAAAGATCCAGAATCTTTGCAGCATCCATGGTGTCATTGAGAGCCTCCATGACCCTCTCCAGTACAGGTAGACCCCGAACCTTCTCTCTTTCTCTCCTTACATTGTTGAAATCTCCAAAAAAGGCCAAGGGATCTCATCTTGAGATGCATTTCTAATATCATCCCAGAGATTTCTTCTATCCTACTCTAAATTCTCATCATAGATGCCAGTGAAAGTAGCATAGAACCCACCTATGTTTTATAAACTCAGAGTGGTAGTTTAGTGTGTAATGTAAATGGGTTCAATCTGCCATATAGTCGGTTCCAACCCACATCAATTCTGCCCCCTTCAACCTTTTCTAGGTTGTCCAGGGTATGCCAGATTTCTGGGAACATAGATTTGACTCTAATTTCCTCTGATCTATTGATCTTTGTCTTGAATAAGAAGACTAGATTAGGCTTCATGTTGATTAGTATCCTTCTCAGTCTCCTTTGCGTCTTGGGCAAAGACACTCCTCACACATTCCATGCAAAGATAGACATTACATTGGGTGTTTGTCCCCTCCTCCTCCGCAGGAGTTGGAGCTATTCTTCTTCTCGTTGGTCATTGATCTCCTCATGTTCCTTGGGCTTCAGCTTTAGGTACCTCCCAAGTCTGCGTCTAACTCACGGTATTCCATCTGCTCAAGGGCAAGGAACTGGTTGAGCAACACTAGTTATTTTAGGCATCTAGTTAGTTGATCATCGTGATCTCCCCTCCTACCTCCCCTCAAGGTTTGTGTTAGTCTCGGGAGTTTCTATAGACACCTCCTGTACATCCTATTATTGGTTAGTAGTTGTGACAGTATGGATGTCCCCCTCCTCCAAGACATAATCAATCACCACAATGGTCTCTGATGCCTTGGTATGCTCCACTGAACCATCATAACCATTATCAGTAGTGGTCTTTTGTTCCCCAGAGTTAGCCGAGTTCTGACGTGGTTGCCACTTCCTCTTGACCATGGCCTTTGAGTAGACAACATGTGGGGTGAGGAAGATGGTCTCACTACGAGCACCAGGGCAGCACCTGTCGCTATGACCAAAAACCTTACACTTGGAACACCTATGAGGTAGAGCTTCATACCTAACATTGATCTCCCACTCATCACTATTTGGTAGGTCCACCATAACCTTCATGGGTAGTTCTTCTTTAGCAAAAATGTTGAACCAAAATCTAGCACATCCAAGCTTTGATCCATCCAACCTCCTATCAATTTTCCTTGGCTCACCAATGGCATGCGCAAACACAAAGATGGCCCTCGCCGATGAGTGCTTCCCCACATCAAACAATGACACCCAAACTGGTGCATTCTTGAGCGTGGTTCACTTGATATCAAACTCTGACATCCACCTTCTCACAAGGACCAATTGGTCATCAAATAACTAAGGTCCACCATCTGTGGCTGTTTTTAGATCATTAACTGACACAAAGTGAGCTAGAATCAATCCACCCACCATAGTGAAGACCTCCAACTCCCCCTTTGGTTGCCATGATTGTATCATCCAACCTTTTAGTTGGTTGATGTTTTCCTCTTTCCCCCAAATCTGGATGATGGCCGGGTACCTGTTGTACAAGTAGTCATCCATCTCGTCAATGATCGGGGATGTGAATCTTGTCCAGGGTCTCTAGTCACCCTCCTTGAAGAAACCCTTCTTAGGGTCAGTAGAAACAATACCCCACATGTGTGGTGGAGGACCCTGAATAGTTTTCACCCAATCCCTATCCTGGGTAACAATGGCAATTAGATGGCTCCAGGTAGACGAGGGTTAGATTTGGGAATGTTGGAGGTAGAGGTAAAAGTAGGTGAAGAAGAGGTGAGAGAGGAGGTGTTGGCATCCTAAGGGGAGGCCTCAACAGTGGTGGAGGCTAGGTCACCCTTAAATGACATGGGATCCCCCAAGTATGAACTCTATGATTTCATTCTATGATGGTTTCTTACTATTTATATCTCACTTCCCATGCTGCTACTAGTGGTTTGTGTCCAAAAATATGAATCTCTTGTGCTTCTGTGCTTGAAGCCACCTAAGTTTGGGAGTTTCTCCTAGGTCCAACTATTGGATCCCTAGATAGAACCCCATCTCAACCTACATATAGTACTTCTCCTACTACTAGGTGTGTGATCTAAGTAGCCAATATAGGGTACACTACTATAGAAATGGCTTATAGCGTCACTTTTAAAGGCGTCGATTCTATACATACGCCGACGTCTAAAACTTCAAGCGTCTGTTAAATAAAAAAAACTGACATCTATCTGTGAAGGGCAATCAGACACAGGTATCTCTTTTCTTTAGTGTCGATTCCTTAATAATCACCCGACGCCTAAAATTAACCGCCAATTCCAAATTTTCCAGTGAAAAAAATTACCACCAAAATTTAACATACAATGTCGGTTTTTAAAAAGAAACCGACGACTAAAGGATCCGCGAGACAAAAATTTGACCAATATTTATCATCGTTTGTGTTTCAATAACGGACGCCATTGTGTTTTTGCGCGCTTAACCATGAAAATTTTCACCTCCCTTTAGCGTCGGTTTTTATAAGGAAACTGATGCTTATAGCTTTTAGGGTCTATTTTTGTTAATAACTGATGCCTATTGTTAACTTAACAGTACCCGCACAAGCCAGACTCTTCCCCTTATGTTTCATTCATTTCTGTGATTGAGGGTTTGCTGGTTTGGTGACTCCTCTGCTCCACTGCCGCTCGCTGCTCCTCTGCCTCTACCTCCGCCGTCATTTTGTGATGCTTTGGTCGCCGTCTCCGCCGCCACTCACCGTGCCTCTACTTCCACCTCTACCACCTCTGCCGCCACCGCTTGTTGTGGTTCTCCGGTCGCTTCTCTCCAGGCAGGTCGCGGCTCCTAGGCCTGCTCCCTGTATGCTATGCTCCCTGCTCTCCAGGTGGCTGCTCTGACCACAGCTCCTACGTGCCCGATGCCGCCACGAAGGTACCCTACTCCTGCTCTTCTTTCTCCTCTTCTTCCTCCGCCCTCAAGCAGGTACCCTGCTCGAATAATGTAGGAAATGCATAGATTGTGAATAAAATGCTCCGATTCACTTTAATATTGCCAATAATATAAGAAATGAATGCTAGCTCCAATTATAGACATATTGTATATGGTTTTGATCAGAAAAATGCGAACATTGTGAATAAAATATACTTAAATCTCTATTATTCTTCTTTTACAAAGGTATAGTTAGTACATGAATATTAGATGATATTCAAGAAAACCCTAGTTTGATGAGCATGTTGTTAATCATGTTAATTATGATTCTTTTATATATTCTGATGTCAGTATATAATTATGTGATCCCAACATCTTAAATTGAATTAGAATGATTTCAATGAATTATAGGGTTTTAAAGTTGATAATCATGTACATGCAGAACTAGGGTTATTAAAGCAATGGTTATAACATAGTATGATATTAATCTGATCTGGATGTTCATAATAATGTAGTATGTTAAATATGATGATTAGGGATACATATAATGGCTAGTAAAGATTCCTAGACCTTTTCTCATTAGGGTAATTTTTATACATGTTTGAGTAAATTAGGGTTCCAATCTACCCTTTTGTCCTATATTTGATGCTAATTGTGCATATATGTTGAGTTTCATCTTACTCTTACCTAATAAATTTTTTTCTTAATCTCTTATTCATCACTATATTTAAGGTTAGTCTGTCTACTAGAGTGTGGGGATTAACCATGTTGCCTGTAGTTTATAACATTGCATTGTGAATTATTTCATGTTTGAAACTATTGATTTCTTGATTTATTATTTAATAATGCTCTATAAATTAGGATTAACCATGTTGCCTATAGTTTATACACATTTATTATATATAAGAATGACAGGACATGTATTTGTTGGCCTAGAAACCCGTACAAGATTTACTCATTAGGAGTAAATCTTGGATAGTCCCCGATTTGGGACTGTTCTTGAACACCTAATCTCACTTAGGATGTAAGTGTATAATGTATATTGGGTTTTCAAGAAAATTTCTATAGCGTTTCCCCGTTTGTTCTCTAATTACATATGTAGTTGGAGAACAACGGGGAAATGCTGCCAAAATTTTCTTGAAAACCCAATACACATTATACACTTACTAGTGATATTAGGTGTTTAAGAATGGGATAGGTGGTACACATTTATTATATATAAGAATGACACCACATGTATTTGTTAGCCTAGAAACCCATCCAAGATTTACTCATTAGGAGTAAATCTTGGATAGTCCCCGGTTGGGGACTGTTCTTGAACACCTAATCTCACTTAGGATGTTTTAACCATTAATTATATATAAGACCTTAAACCCTAAAGTTTTAACCATGCATAAACTCTAATATGTTAACCGTAGACCCTAATCTTATTGTAATATATACTTGTTTTTTCTTTGATCAAAAAATGGATAGATCATGGATGTCCATTCGCAATCGCTGCACCCTAGAGTTTATTTCTGGTCTTGATCAATTTGTTAGATTTGTCGAGGAACATAGGAAACAACCTGGAGATAGGTTCTAGTGTCCATGTAGGCACTGTGGTAACAAATTGAAAGTCAGCACTGGTGACGAAATCAAAAGTCATGTCATGTGCAACGGGATTGTACAAGGCTATACAGAATGGCACTGGCATGGAGATATTTCAAACTCGAAACCAGTGGATGTCGATAGCAGTGCTTGTGTGGAAGAAGCAATTACCTCTGGTGATGTAGATGTGAACGAACTAGTTCTAGTAGACATCGTTGATGCGATGATGGATATGTGTAGGGTAGAGCACACCGATCCACATCCCATGTTTAAACATTGTGCATGATGCTGAGATACCGTTATACACAGGTTGTACTAAGTTTACGAAGCTTAGCGATGTGTTGAGATTGTATAAGCTGAAAGCTAACAATAGATGGAGGGACAAAAGCTTCACGTCATTGTTGTCTTTGTTGAAAGAAATGCTTCCTAAAGGAAATGAGCTACCAATATCAACATACCAGGTAAAGAAATTATTGTGCCCAATGGGAATGGAGGCCAAAAAGATACATGCATGCTCAAATGATTGTGTATTGTTTCAAAAGGAATATGTGGATATGAAAGATTGTCCAAAATGTGGTGAGTCACGGTATAAATTGATGACTTCGGGGGAGTCCAAAATTGGTTCTCCTGCCAAGGTGATGTGGTATCTACCTATAATATCACAGTTTCAACGCTTGTTTTCCAATCCGATATATGCGAAGAATTTGAGGTGGCATGCAGATGTTAAGAAAAATAATGATGGGATCCCACGACATGCGTCTGATTCCCCACAGTGGAAGAAGATTGATCTACCCTAAATTTGGTGAAGAAGTCAGGAATCTAAGACTTGGGCTTTGTACAAATGGTATGAATCCGTACGGGACACTGAGTAGCCAACATAGCACTTGGCCAGTCATGCTTGTTATATACAATCTTCCTCCCTGGCTGTGTATGGAAAATAAGTATGTTATGTTGTCGTTGTTGATATCTGTCCCTAAACAACTTGGAAATGATATTGATGTTTATCTTGAACCTCTGATTGATGATTTAGAGAAACTCTGGGGTGAAGGTGTGATGACCTATGATGCTTCCCGGAGAGAGACATTTCATTTGCACGCTATGTTGTTTTGCACTATTAATGACTTTCCAGCATATGGGAATTTGCCTGGATATAGTGTCAAAGGAGCTAAAGCATGTCCTATATGTGAAGAGAACATTGATTCAACAAGACTAAAACATGGCGGTAAGACTGTATATCTTGGTCATCGAAGGTTTCTTACAAAATTTCATTTGTATCGTAGGAAGCGCAAAGCATTCAATGGATGGAATGAGGAATGGAGTGCACCTAAACGTATACCAGGGGAGGTTGTTTATGAAAGAGTAGAAAACTTTGTCAATGAATTTGGTAAGAGATCACAATGTACTATGGCCACAAGGAGTGACACATCTTTATTCAAGAAGAAGTCAATATTTTGGGATCTTCCTTATTCGAGTTCTTTTACAGTCAGACATTGTATCAATGTCATGCACGTTGAGAAAATTGTCTGTGATAGTGTCATTGGTACTTTGTTGAATATACCAGGAAACACAAACAATGGGATAAAATCTAGACTGGACCTACGTGAAATGGCAATAAGGTTAGAATTAACAGAATTACGTGAAATGGGACATCGGAGAACATACTTACCTCCCGCTTGTTATGTGTTGTCTAGAAAGGAGAAGAAAGCTTTTAGTGAATGCTTGGTAAATGTTAAGGTGCCACATGGTTACTCATCCAACATCCATAGATTGGTATCAATGAAAGATTTGAAGTTGATAGGTCTTAAATCTCATAATTGTCACACTTTAATGCAACAAATATTGCATGTGGCAATTCGATCTATATTGTTGAAGCATGTAAGGTTTGCAATCACCAGACTTTGTTTCTTTTTCAACAGTATGTGCACCAAAGTTATATATTGACCCTGATACTCTCGATAATTTGCAAAGAGAAGTGGTTGTTACCCTATGTCAGCTTGAGATATATTTCCCTCCTTTGTTCTTTGATATGATGGTACATCTTGTTGTCCACTTGACTAGGGAAGTGAAAATGTTGGGAACAATTTTCTTGCATTGGATGTATCCCTTTGAACGATACATGAGCGCTTTTAAAAGTGATGTTTGAAACCGTTATCGTCCTGAAGGGAGTATTATTGAGGGTTATGTGGCGAGAGAGGTTATGGATTTTTGCAATGACTTTCTTAGTGGTAATGACACTCCTGGTAATGACAAGAATATTGAGGAGCAATTTGGAAAAATAATTTTGGGATCACGGGTGAAAGTAATCAGCAGTGAGCAGTTGGAACAAGGTCACTTGTATATTTTACACAACATGGACGAAGTCAGTGTTTATATCGAGGAACATACCAATTTCGTAAAGAGACAATATCCTCGAGCCAATTCAATGTGGCTTGCTAGATTGCATAACAAGACATTTATTAAGTGGTTTGAAGATAAAGTCTTACATCAACTATCTCAAACACCATATGATATTACTGAAATTATCAAATGCCTCGCCTTTAAACCAAAATTGAATGTTATGTATTATGAAGGGTATGACATTAATGGATTCACATATTACACAAAGTGCCAAGATGATAAGAGTGTCGTCCAAAACAGTGGGGTCACCCTTCAAGCATCGACTATGTTTTTTGCAAATGTAAAGGATAAGAGTCCACATGAAGCTAAAATGTCATATTATGGTGTCATTGAAGACATATGGGAGTTTGACTACATAGATTTCAGAATTTTGCTCTTCAAATGTAATTGGGTTGATAACACCAAAGGAGTTATAGTGGATGAATTGGGTTTCATTTTAGTGAACTTTGAAAAGATTGGCGAGAAGGGTGAACCATTCATATTGGCATCACATGAGAAATAAGTATTTTATATCGATGATCCTGCAAATGATAAATGGTCGGTTGTTCTTCATGGTAAAAGACAGTTCATTGAAGATCTTATAGACGAAGAAGAGTACTATGATAAGTATGATGACTCCAGTCCATTCTTAGTTGGGTTGCCAACACCGCCAAATATTGAAGCTAATGATGACTTGTATATATGTGTGCGGAGATCGCAATGAAGTATTGTTAATTGATAAAAAATCGCAATATTAGAGGCATGTTTATATTTTTTATATGTTTTATTTTTCTAAATTTGAACTTTACAATGTGAATTACTTTACAATGTGAATGTGAACTTTACAATGTGAATTACTTTACAATGTGAAATACTTTACAATGTGAACTTTACAATGTGAATGTGAACTTTCAGATGGCTGAGCATTCTCCTGATGACCGTGCTGATGATTACCGTGAGGGTGAGGACATCAATGTGCCGCCTCACAATGTATGTTTTAAAAATATATCATATATTTCTATCTATATGTCCATTTATAGTTATATCCTATAAGTGTGTTTATTTTGTCAAATTTTAGGTTGATGATGCACATGTACCCCCTGAAGCACTTGAGGCACTTGATGCACAGTACCAAAAAGTTGACAAGAGAAGGGGCATCACTATGATGAAGAAGTTAATAGTGCTAAGGGGCAATGGACCCAAACGGGTTGTGGATTTTGATAATGTAGGAAATGTAATTGGAGTGAACCGCAATTTTTTTGTTTCATATCTTGCGTATGTTACTCGTAGCCACTGTGGTTGTAAGATGGATTCTTGGCATAAAGTTCCTAAGGGAAATAAAGACTTAATATGGAAGGATTTATGCGTGAGTTATTATTATTTGCAATTCTATTTTGTAGATTACTAATTTTTTGGATACTAGTTAATAGCAATTCTATTTTGCAGAGTATATTTGCATTGGATGAAAAGTTGCATCGTAAATGCATGATGCAACACTGTGGGAGGGTCCTAAGGAACTATAGGACAAATCTCACCCGAGAATACATAAAATAAAAGTGACAAGAATAAGAAGAAAGCCAATGAACAGTGGAACTTCCTGGACCCAGAAGAATGGGACGCATTTGTTGCTTCAAGAAAAACTGATGAATTCAAGGTATTAGGCGTCACTCCCAATTTAATTAATATACGTTGTATTCACCTATTCAATATTAACATTTAGTGTTACTAACCAAATCAAAGTGCATATTAACTAGGCCCGTGGTGAGGGGCAAAGAGAAAGGTGTGCACTGAATGTGCATGACCACACAATGGATCCAAAGGGCTATGCAGGCGTTTGCCAAAGACTACAGGTTGAGTCTACTACTCAGTCTACTGCTACTCAGGAGTCCTCTACTATAGGTACCACACATCTGCCTCACCATGATGTCTGGATAGATGGGAGGCAAAACAAGAAGGGAGAAATAAAAAAGCCTGCAACTGATGAGACGGCTGCAAAAATGGTAAAATACAAATCTTAGAGGAATCGTTCAAATATTGATTATTTTTGGTGTTTACTTACTTACCAATTTCTATTGATGGCGATTAGCGGGAGTTGCACGAGCTGAGAAAACAAGGCAAGTTCGTCCCTAAGGGCACAAGGGATGAATGGACAGTTGCTTTAGGTAACCTAGAGCGTCCTGGATGTGTTAGGGGTGCAGGCGCTGGTGTGGGCATCAAAGCGTTCTTTGGGCCATCCCGGCGCAAATATGTCCCAAAAGCGGGAATTTCACAAGAAGAGGTAGCCTATTCTTTTTTTAGAATGTTACTGTAAAAGGGAATTCAATAATCAGAAGCTAACATTTCTTTTATCCATGTATAGGTAGATAAGATAGTTGATAGGAGAGTCGATGAAGTAGTTGATAAGAGAATCAAGAAAGCAGTTGACAAGACACTCCATGAAGCAATGAGCAAGTGGTAGGCATCTCTGACTGCCACTCAGACAGTACCTATGGCATCCCGCTCTACTCCTACTACAGAGGTTGGGAGTAATCATATAGACCCACCACCTAGCTCATCTGCTGTAAGTATTTTTATGACATAGTAGGTAGTCTTTTCAAGATGATATATTTTCAAGATGATATGTATATATGTATATAACATTCTTTACGTAAATTTGTAGGGGTTGAAGCCATGCCGTCTAAAAAGTAAAGAATAAGTCATTGCAGAGACGTCAACTTACCCATCCCTTCTAGGGGAAATGTTTCATGGGTCTCCATTACCAGCTAGTTGGGTTTGTGTGAGCCTGCTACGTATATTTCCCAGTTGGATGGATCTTCCACTGCCATATGCCCACCCAGATTGTGAAACACTTGGTGAGGCAGAAGGCGAAGTGATATTGTGGGCCAAGGCATATGTCATCTATACTAAAATTGTATGGTAAATTTACATTACGTTAGATTGTTAGTGTGTATATATGAGGTCAATTGATTGGAAATTATATATACAGGTTAAAAAGAAGACACCCAGAGCATCTAGGCCTCCACCTCCACCTCCTACATTACCAAGTTGGGTTCCATAGGACCTACCTGACCCATTAGGTCCTAATTGTAGGGGTATGGCGGTATGGTTATGCGAACATGATATAAGTTTCCCTATAACTATTTCTATAGATGTGGATGTTGCAGGTCAATCATATGAAAACAACCTATTTATACAAGATATTGTGGAGTTGTTTCTCTATGATTGGTTGAATACATCTGTGATAGAGCTATGGATAATGTGAGATCTTATTTATACATCCATATACCTTGTGTAGGATCCGGTGATCTGGTTTCTTATATATTAATGCTTGGTAATGCATGTTTTGCAGCTACTTAGACAAGATATGTGCATATTTTTCATTTGAACATGTAGGATTTTTGATTCCATCTTTGATTAGTCTAGTAGCTAAAGACCCTTCGTCAGTTCAACAATACTGTTGTGATGCTTTTACAATTTTTGGTCAAAATAAGAAGATGGTGATAATAGCTCCATTCAATGTGAAGTAAGTTTACTTTGCTTATAATTTGGACTTAAGAAAATTACATTTTTATTGTGGATTTTGAGTTATTAATTTTTATCTTTTTTACCTCTAGTGGTACGCATTGGGAGTTACTAATTATTGTCCCCGAGACGTTTACTGTCTATTATCTAGAACCTAAGGGGACTAAATTGAATCTAACATATGGACACGCAATGAAAATGGCATAATTCTGGTGAGAAATGTTTTATTTTTATATCTGTTAACATCTGTTATTACATTACTATTTAATTATGCAATTTACTGTGTTACATTAACATGTAGGGGTTTACATGAGTTCAAAAAGGATGGAGGAAAGGTCCCCAGGAAAAAGAACCAGCCAATAATTTGGGAGAATGTGGAAGTAAGTTCCTGACTCCAATGCATATATTATTTATGTGAACTGTGCTTAGTTGTATTTTTTAATATTTTGTATGTTTAAATTTATAGTGTGCCACACAATACAACGGATGGGCATGTGCATATTATGTGATGCGATGTATGTACATGATTATCCAATATGTCGTAGTGGACATCGATACCATACATGAGGTATTATATATAGTCTCATTAGATAGTATGAAATATATCAATCTTATTTATATATTATTAATTATATATATACATCATTCTCTTTGCAAGTGCTTAAAACTGAACCCACTATAGGAAAGGCCTTATTAGATGTACATGCTCCCTATATGACAGAAATATTAAATGATGTAAGAGAAAAATGGGCAACAACCATACAAGTAGTGGGGGTTTTAAAATATAATTGGGATGTTGATAGCGATAATGAATAAACAATGATATTTTGTAAATGAATTTTTCTGAATTTTCATATGTGTGGATGTTTCTACATGTCTGAATGTTTCTACATGCGTCTGAATGTTTATACATGTTTGAATGTGAAAATGAATGGAACTGCTGGTTGCTACATGAATGTTTCTACATGTGTGAATGTGAACATGAATGGAACTGTAGATTGCTACATGAATGTTTCTACATGTGTGAAAATTGAATGGAATTGCAGGTTTCTAAATGTTGTTAATTTTGTAGGTTTGTGGCCTGTTGTTGGCTGATATCAATGGACGTCATAAACCTGTAGTTCATAACTGAACTGCATGTTTCAGCATCCTACGACCCGCCACAGCAGGCCTGCAAAATGATAAAAAAAATTGGCATCGGTTATTTGTAAAAACCAACGACAAAAACTTACAACATCAGATAATAGCTAAAACCGATGCTTAATGAGGCCAATGGTCATGCCCGTGTTGGCCAACACAGCCGTGGCAGCAGGTGATTTGGCGTCGGTTATATCTTAAAAACTGACGCTGATGGTGTCCTAGATGGTGCCCTTTCTGTGGCGCAAAGGTTTCTGGCGTCAGTTTCCATGCTAATAACTGACGCTGATGGCCCCCTGTAGGTGATTTGGCGTCAGTTATATCTTAAAAACCAACGTTGATGGTGTCCTAGATGGCGCCCTTTCTACGACGTGAAGGTTTCTGGCATCGGTTTCCATGCTAATAACCGACGTCGATGGCCCCCTGTGGGTGCATTTTGGTGGCGCGTGAAGGGTTATGGCATCAGTTTGCAAACTGACGCCTAAGGGTTTTCCTTTTAGCAGTGCCCACATAGGTGTCGCATTGCAACCGATGCCAATGGCCTTAAATAACTGACACTAAAGGTCAGTTATGTACTAGTGGGTTGATTGTTGTAATTGCCTAGGAATTTGTTAAAATCTAGGTGGTGAGTAATGTGGGGTAAATACCCTCACCACTACCCCCAATTCTACCTTTGGCTCCCAATTACACTAAGAAATCCTATTTTAGCAACCTAGATTAGTAAAATCCTAGTGAAATATCACCTATACCTTAGGCTAACTAATAGTGTAGGGTGATTTCATAGCATTTGACTAGTTGTTTGGTTTAGCAATCTAGAATTAATGATTAAGCTTACTTGTTCTATCTTTCCCCAAATTGAAATCTTAGTGTCATTACCAAATGGCCCATCTATCTTTATCATTGCTAAAACTCATCTTGTTAACTTAGCTTGATCATGCTACCTAGTTACTTGCTTTTAATTGCCTCTTAGTCTATTACTCAGTTCCTACTAGTAAGGCTTTTCTTGAATAGTTAGTGCACTTTTGAGCTTGCTTGTTTTGATATTTCTAGTTAGTTACAGTCTAGGCCATTAATTGCTCGAGATCCTTAATTTCTAGTGTAATGTAGTATCTTGCTCTTGCTTAGTTAATTGTCTTGCCTTGTCAATTAATCTTAGCTTGTTTAGGGTAACTAAGGGTTTTTGATAATCTAGTTTCCTTCTTGCCTTTAATTTCTTGCCTCCTTAGTTTAATTAAAAAAAACATCAACAAACCCTAAAAACACTACTCTCTGCATTAGGAACATACCTTACTTTAACTTAGCTCTGTGTCCCCTATCTCCCTACGAATTGACCCCTTTACTTGCCTCTCACCTATACTACAATATGACCCCATGCGCTTGCAGGTGATATTTTTTTTTTGTATGATTGTGTTAGTTTAGGGCCCCCTTATAAATATCGAAAGATCCCAAGTGTGTGAAAACACACCAATATTTCTGGCACCGTTGCTGGGGAGTAGAGGCACTCAACCTAGCTAGTTAGGGTAGTGTAGCATTTCTTACTTCCATCACCATTACTATTCTTTATTCTTTGTTTACTTTTGCATACTTACCTTTTAACTTGTCTCTTGTTATTTGTTTGTTATTGTGTAGGTGAAAGTTGTGCATGCTTGGTAGACGTTCAACTTCTACTACATTGGTTTCCTTCAACCCTGAGATAGGTAGAAGAAGACGTGAACACCAATGCAAGAAACACCAAGCCACTGAAATGAAAGGCCCTGATCCTCATGATGAAGCCCAAATTCCACCACCCAACTGCCCTCCCCATGACTACTTCAGCCCGAGTAACTAAACCTCCTCAATCCCCACCCTTTTTGATCAAATGTTGGGTCAACAATTATCCATCCCACCAGCCCTTCTCGAACTCTTCCCACTTACTATGGGATGGAGAATGAGAATCCCTAGCATTAAAGGCATCAAGGGTCATGTTATTCCATTCTTTCTTGAGAGTACTAACTGCATCAAAATTCTTACTATACCATTGAAGATTCCACAAAGTGACCCACATTTTGTTGAGAAGGTGACTCCTAAAATTCCACCTTTGTTGTAGGATACAACCCTAATTGTTCTATCCTTGCTTGAAAACGAAGAATGTACTGTCCTACCATTTTATGGAAGTGTAATAGGAACCCAAAGTTTCATCATACCAACCATTCTGAAAGATATAAGACTTGATATGACATTCAATGAGGAGTCAATGACAACTTGAGATCCACCCCATGAGACAAGAATTTCCATCATACCACCCCAAGGTCCACAACTTTCTACCAAATGTATTGATACAAGTGGGAGATTTTTAGATGATGCCTTAGAAGAACTATCCACAAAAGTCAGAATAGTTATGCTTGGATCTTCTTAGAATAATTGAAATAAAGGATGGAAGCATCCAAGCATTCTTATCTTTGGTTAAGGATGTTTGCATGGGAAAAAGGAAAGTGGTATTGTTGGCACTCAAAGAAATCATAGCAAAAAAACATGTAAACTTCATCATGGGATGTGCCTTTCTAGAGAAAAGGGATGACCACAGAACCCCTCTTATTACTTACTACACCAATCACTGAACTATTGAGCATGCTCTCCTAGATCTAGGCTCAGTCATGAGCATCATGCCATTTTACATCTACCTATAGCTGGTCTTAAAGAAAGTGGAACCAACTGATTGGGTCATAATATCAGGGGATGGATCTAGGAGAACACCTATGGGAATGTTTTTAGATGTGATATTGAAATTGGATCAAAGGGTAAACATTGACTTTCCAACTAATTTTTTGATCGTGGACATTAACCCACTGGGGGAGAAAGATTACATTATCTTGGGAAGGCCCTTCTTGTCCACAGTTGGGGCCAAAATCAATGTGCGTGCAGGCACTCTGACAATCACTTATGGAAGGATGAAGAGGGACTTCTTTATGTTCATTGAGGAATAACGATATAGGTTGGATGAAGAAGATTTAGGAACTGGTCTAGAACTTCCCTGATCCCCTAGAACAGTGGAGGGAAAGTCCTTATTTCAGATCATTGTACACTCTATGGGCTGAAGCCCATCTTGTTAGAGCTTTAGAAAGGGTTACCTTATAGGAGGAAGGAAATATTTGGGGTGTGAACACTTGATGAAGTAAAAGCAACAAGCCTGGATGAAGTCTATAAATTTAGCACTAGTTGGAGGCAATCTGTGTGGTTTAAGATTCTCAAACTTTGTTGTTTTGTCATACTTTTGTTTTTCCACAAAACACACACACACCCCACACTTGATAGTTATTTATGTTAGTGAATCTTGTAGTATAGGTACAATGGAGGAAGGTTGATGTCTGAGGTGGATAACCAATGAGTAGATCCAATGAAAAGGGAACTTTACAAATCAGTAGGAAAGATACAATATGGAATCCAGAATGGTCATTCCGTGCAACACAACCGTGTGGCTTGCAAGTCCGAATGGATGTCCTAGTCACCACGATCGTGGTGGCTACGCCCTACTCACTTGACACCTTGAGATATCTCTCCATTGTTGGCGATCATCTTCCACGATCCTACAACATTCACCCTATTATTCAAAACTTCTACCTCATGTTGAGGACAATATGATTTAAAAGTTTGGGCTGGTAGGGAGGTAAGCCTATGTTCTACCTCAACTTCCCTCTATTTTCCTTGTTCTACAATTTTATCGAGATGATCAAACAATTCAATTGTCCTTTATACTCGTTTTACCATACTCTGTGTGTCTCTCTTGCATTCATGCATACATGTAGTTATTTTCATGCATTTTTGAGCAATTTTAAAAAAAAATATGTTTTTGTTTTTCCATGCCATGCATTGCATTTTCATGTATATTTTGGTAATTTTGTGTGTTTTGGATAGAATTTTCTTCTTTATGCTTTAACAACTATAAAGTAGGCTTAAATGTGATTAAAGTGTTAATTGGCACCATTTTTTCCAATTTTGCCCAAATTTGGAACTCCTTGTCCAAAAGCATGTTTCAACTTAAATCCCAAATTTTTGAACTAAAAGTTGTTTATATTTGACAAATGCATGTCATATTCTTAGATTTTATTGCCAAATGGTCTTGATTGTTGACTTTTTACATGTGTATTGCCTCTCCTATGTTTGTGACTATTTTGGTTGAATTGTGAATTGAGCAAGTTATGAACGCTTAGGGCATGTAGAATCCCATAATAAAAATATAAATTGCATGTTGTTCAATCATGTGGGGTGATATTATTTGATGAAGTGTTGGATTAGTTTTCTTATAGGAGATTTTGTTTTAAGAACCACACTAGTGACCCCTCTTTAACTTGACTCTTCTTTCATCATCTTCATACCCCTCCGTCTCATGAAAGGATGCCTAAGTGCACACATCTAGCCTTGGCCACCTCTAAAATTTTGGGGTGTCCATATCTATATCTCCCTGCTTCACTCTCCCCACCATATGCCATATTTACACCGAGGGCAAAAGCAAAGAAAAAGAAAATAAGAAAAGAAAAAGAAAAAATAAAATAAAAGATGTTCATGTTAAGAGCATCTAAATAAAAGATGAGTGTTAAAGCACTCCAATCTCTTACCGCAATGCTTTCTTCTATTTTCATACCCATAAGCTAGAAGACATAAAACCTAGCTAATTTCACCCTCTTCTACAGCCATGTGGGTCACATTGTGGGGTTTTTGACATAAGAGTGAATGCATGAAAGTTAAACAACACTCCTAGTCATCACTGATCAATGCCATCATGTAACTGATTACCCAAAATTTCATAAAGGACATATGGATAGCTTTTGTATTTTATGCTATATATTCAAAATTTGTATACTCAATTCTCTTTTCATGATTAGATAATGAAAGTGGAGAGGAGAGAGGTGAAACATATGCCCTTAATCACTTTTAAAACTATTTAGTCAATAATCATCTTTTGCAATGTATATTTCATTCTTGTTTGAATGAAAGAAATTGAAGAGAGAGATTAAGTTGGAGCATACTTGTAGACAAGTAGGTTTTAAGTCTGGGGTGGTGATGCAACCTTATTTTAAGGCTTCATCTTGTGTCTTTTTGCATTATAATTACACCTAGACATTGTAGCTTGCAAGTAATTTTCCCCAATATGAACTATTATATGAAATGCACATATGGCTACTTTTTGCATTTTTTTCAGGGTACTTGTGCTCGCAATGGATGAAAAGGAGAGAGATGGGTCTAAATCTTCCTTGATCATTCCTTGGATGTACAACATAATATACAAAGGAATTAGTAGCCATTAATGAATTTTGTGAAAAACACTAGAGGGGGGTTAATAGGGTGTTATGATAATTTTAAAATTTATTCAAGCAAACAACCACAAAAAGATTGGAGCAGGAGACAAGGCGTTTAGAGTGGTTCCACCCTTAGCAAATACTAAGGGAGTCTGTCCACTACCCAATTGTTTCAAATTGGGATTTTGAAAGAAATTGTATTTTATTACCTTGCAAGGATGTTACATAAGATACAACTACCTTCACAACCATTTGGATAGACTTCACCACGAAGTCGTCTCACCAACCTTGAAGCAACCTTCACTTGAAGTAACTTCAAGCTCCCCCTTGAAGTAGCCTTCCTCCTTGAAGTAGCTTCCTGTTGAGACCTTCTAGAAGTAGTCCAAAGTCACGCTGAGCTACCTTCACCATCGAAGAATCTCCTACAACTTCCTTTCCACAGCCTCCAACCTAGGAGTAGTAAAGGAGAATACAATGCAATAAGAAGGAACAAGAAAGGGAAAAAAAGAAATTATAATTTATCGCTTTAGCATAATGCTTGAATCCTATATCAAGCATTTTGATCTCCTATCTAATGTGTATGAAAGTGAAAGTATAGTGGGTAGGAGATTATAGCCTATAGGACACGAAATGAGAGCAATGGGAGTGATTAGCAAGTGTTGAAGTTGCTCAATGGCTCACAAGAATTGATTCTCAATTGCAAGTATGTGTGCTCAAGTGAGTTTAGGTGTCCTAAGGCATGTCCTATTTATAGGAATGGCTTACAAGGGTCTAAGGACGTTCTAGACACCTTCTAGGGTGTTCTTAGTGCTCAACTAGCCATTAGATATCCACTAATTGTATTTGTAATGGCTAGTTGATTAATTCTAAAAAGTGTAGTCGGAACCTTTCTCGATCGAGAAATTTGTCGACTGAGTGCCTCTCGGTTGAGATCTTTGTCAACCGAGGGAAGGTCTGAAGTAAGTGTATAAAACATTCAAATCAACTACCAACTACTTCTCAACTACTTCTCAACTCAAGTCTAACATATATAGAAGTTGCTGGAAGATCTGTTCGCAGTCGAGAGTTTTGTCAACCGAGAGTGTCTCGGTCGAGGAATTGGTCGACCGAGAAGATCTCTATTTTAATGTATCTAGACATGTGCTAAGTGTATGTATGGAAGTGTCATTGTGATGCTATCATAGGGGACGACCTATCTGAGTGTAGTGAGTCGATAGGGAAGATCTAAACGCTTGATTTACAAGATATCTAAGCACTTATACATTATACATTTGTACAAGTTTACATTTGATTACAATCATGAAAAATAAGACAATTTGAGCATATAGATCTTCCAAGTATAGCTATCCACCTCCTTATTTATTTATCCCTGAAACACTCAAATAACAAGTTAGATCCACAAGAATGAAATGAATGTCGTCATCAAATCAAAGGGTTTAATAATGTCCAATTTAGCCAACAATCTCCCCCTTTTTGAGGATGGCAAACATTTCTAAAATATGAATCAAAGAAATTAAATGACATGAGTTTCATACCTAAAATATACCTTTTGTAGACATTATCTTGTTTATATAATGTGTGCTAGTTATTCCCAGAGAGAGATGTAACATAGTATCGAATTCTTTAAGGAATATAGCAACATTTATGTATCGCCAAGAGACAATGAAACTCATGTAATTTTGAGTTATATAATTTATTTTTGATGTTACTTCTCCCCATTTGTCATTTCAAAAAGATAAAAAATCTTTATAAATTAGATTTAAGATTATGATTATTTTTATTATTATTACCCCCCCCCTTAATTTTATAATTTGAAGCTCACAATTTATTGCAAACCACTTGTTTTTACATCAAATTTAGCCACAATTTATTTCTCAATTATTTGCAAAGGATGTTAAGACTTTAAATGATATGAGATCCTTTTAGATTCATGGCATATGTGTTTTGATTTCTCATCCATTTTACAAGGGATGTTAAGCCCTGAAAATGATATGAGATTTTCTTTACGGCGTAGTAGGATAAAGAAATATAACTCTAATCAATAATTAGGGATGTTAAGCCCATATTGATATAGAGAGTCCATTTTGGATCAAGATAATTCAATAATCCTAAGGTCATATCTAGTTTTAAAGTTTGATTTGATCAAGATTTATCATTATGTTTTCAAAGTTCTGTGAGATCCCCCTTAATCTTATAATCAAGATAATTTTAACAATTCTAAGGTCACAATAAGTGTTAGAGTTTGATAAGTTAAACTTTTGTGAGAGCTTTGCACTAAAATCTTATTTTTAATATGATGAACAAGTTTTAGATCAGTATATTAATATTGAGTGCAAATAAATGATTTACAATTAAGCATTTTTGTCAAGCTTATTTTAGTTCGACCTTGACTACGACATTAGCGCCCCTAGATTGAATTCTTTCTCAACCGAGAGGCAATATGCTATAGATTTTCAGCATTTTTCTTGATATGTTTAATCAATGCATAGATCCTTTATGTAGTTTGATCAAATGTATATTAATTTGAAACACTTTGAGTGATACCTATTGTTGGAGAAATTTACCAATTGAAAATCAATATAGGTGTCACAATAATATTTATTCTTTTGATGTTCTTAGAACAAGTTATTTTTGCCATTCTAATGAAGTTTTCAGATTATATTCTAAGGTCCTTATTTGCAAGAAAGAATTTTATTGATATCCATAGTGATTGTTCTTCTTGCAAAAAGGCAATTTCAATTATAGTTTCATAAAAACATCATCATTTTAATTGTAGCAAATATATCGAATTTCAAGCATTACTAGTAGCATTTATTGTAGCAATAAAAATTACCATAATGCAATCATGATGCAAAATTTTAGCCCAAGAGTAAGTTTTGTGTATAGTTTTGAGAAATATATGAACTTAGTATCTTACTCTTGATTTTCTTAGAATAGACTTTAGATACAAAGTAATTCTTTATTCTAAGCAAGGTTTCTTATTCTACTAATTTTCTTATTTAATTATCAAGTTTGATCATCCTTATGATTAGGATCATTCAAATTTTTTAAAGAACAATAATATGTAAGGTTCATTACATACTTAAGTTGATTGCAACTGAAGTATCTTATTTTTATTAAATAGTTCTGTCAGAGTTTCCCTCAATCAACAACATTCTTGACCGAGTAGGGTTCGGTCGAAGTATTTGTCAATCAGACATTTATTAGGTTTTCGTAGGCTTAAGACAGTAACTTGTTCCGTCGACTACTTCCTTGACTGACTGTGTCTCAGTTGAAGATTTTCTCGACCGAATTTGTTTCTGTATTGTTTTTCTGTAATCATTTGCAAGCAAAAACACAAGGCACTTCCAATACAATTTTACAAGAATATGAAGTTTAAAGCTCAGTTTTGTTGAGATAAGACATTTAAATATCAAAGTAACATTTTAGGTCAAATATCAACTAATTAAATTCAAATCTCTAAGTTTTAGGAACCCAAACTATATGAACATCTTTTTTCTTGTATGGGCAAGAGAACAAATAATGTCCAAGATGTAAATAGTAATGGAAACGTATAGAATCAATCTCATTTCTCTTCT
Source organism: Alisma plantago-aquatica (assembly GCA_963693085.1). Classification (NCBI taxonomy): domain Eukaryota; kingdom Viridiplantae; phylum Streptophyta; class Magnoliopsida; order Alismatales; family Alismataceae; genus Alisma; species Alisma plantago-aquatica. The sequence continues at coordinate 667,422,529 of OY856412.1, read as the reverse complement.
TGGCTAGATAGTCTTTAGGCACACACATAACTGTATTCTTGGGCACTTGTGTCCTTCTTACACCAGGTTTTTGATAGGATTTACCTTTGGTTTTATAACCTAATCCTCTTCTTCCAATCTAACCAGAAGAATCTTTTATGGTCTTATCAATAATACCAATATTTTTCAAGCTACTAATTTCTTTTTGTAACTTAGCAATCTCATCCATTCTCCTTTTAACATCTAACTTTTCTTTCTCTAAGTTGGTCAACAAACTATCTCTTTCTTTCATAATAGCATCATAATCTAAATGAGTACACAAGATACGTTGAGTTTGAAAATCATTTAATTTTGTGAGTAGTCCAACCTTTTCTTGAGAAAGAAAATCATAGTTTGTTTCTAGAGTAAGCAATTTCATATTACATTCATTAAGATATGATTGCAAGGTAGATTTTTTAGAAATAATACTTTCTTTTTCAAAAGCACGATCATTTAATTTTGCATACAACTCCTCATTGGTTTTAGTAACTCTTTTTAGTTTCTTTTTACAATCAATATATTTATCATGCAATTCAGTAATGCTAGCAACTAACTCTTCTTAGATAAATAAAAAAGACTTACATCTTCTTCTTCATTTGTTGTAGCAATAAGGCACTCTACTTCTTCTTTTCCATCTTCACTATCATCACTTGAATCATCCCATGCAAATTTGTATGCTTTTTCTTTCTTCTTATGAGATGATTTCTTCCCCTTCTTAAGTTTGGGATAATCACCTTTTAAGTTTCCCTTTTTGCCACATTCAAAGAACCTAGAGGAAGAAACACTAGGAATTTTATTAGTTTTAAAACTTCTATATTGCTTACCATTTAGAATGAGTGTTTCTTCTTCACTATCTTCTTCACTTGTTTCATGACTAATCTTGGTTGATGCTTTGAATGCAATGTCCTTTCTTTTCTCCTTTTTGTGTTCAACCGCCAATCTCTCTTCTTCTTCAAGGGTGGCTTCATGAGCTTCCAAGTTGCAAATGAGTTGTTCCATCCTTAATGTAGTGAGATCATTGGCTTCTTCAATGGCTGTCACCTTTGGTTTGTACTTTTGAGGCAAGCACCTAAGAATCTTTGATACTTGATCCTATTCATTAATGGCTTTACCTAATGCATTCAACCCATTAACAATAGAAGAAAACTTTACATACATTTCACTAATAGACTCATATGGTTCCATACGAAACTGTTCAAACTTTTGTTTAAGCATACCAATTCTGGAATTTTTTACTTGAACAATTCCTTCATAAGTATTAGAGAGTCTATGCCATATTTAATATGCAGTTTCACAATTTGATATTCTATTGAACTCACCTATAGAAATTGAATAATAAAGGATACTTACAACTTTTGTATTTAATTAATCTAATATCACCGTATTTGCATCCCATGTATCATATTCAGTTTGAGGAAGATCATAGACATTTGAAACCATTCTCCAAAGCTCCCAGCTTATTTCTTGGAAGTTTAATTGCATCCTCCTCTTCCAATAGGTGTAGTTGGTGCCATCAAATGGTGGAGGTCGAGCTATAAGTGTTCCTTCCAAGTTGAGGTTGTTTAGTACCCCATCACCCATTCACTTCAAGACTTTGTTAAGGTTCCTTGATGCCTGCTCTGATACCAATTGAAAAACACTAGGGGGGTGAATAGGGTCTTATGGTAATTTTAAAAATTATTCAAGCAAAGAACCATAAAAATATTAGAGAAGGAGACAAGGCGTTTAGAGTGGTTACACCCTTAGCAAATACTAAGGGAATCAGTCCACTACCCAATTATTTCCTATTGGGATTTTGAAAGCAATTGCATTTTATTACCTCACAAGGATGTTACATAAGATACAACTACCTTCACAACCCTTTGGACAGCCTTCACCATGAAGCTGTCTCACAAACCTTGAAGAAGCCTTCACTTGAAGTAACTTCAAGCTCCCCCTTGAAGTAGCCTTCCTCCTTGAAGTAGCTTCCCATTGAGACCTTCTACAAGTAGTCCAATGTCACACTGAGCTACCTTCACCACCGAAGAAGCTCCTAAAACCTCCTTTATGTAGCCTCCAACCTAGGAGTAGCAAAGGAGAATACAATGCAATAAGAAGGAACAAGAAAGGGAAAAAAAGGAAATTCCAATTTTCTGCTTTAGCATAAGGCTTGAATCCTATATCAAGCACTTTGATCTCCTATCCAATGTGTATTAAAGTGAAAGTATAGTAGGTATGAGATTCTAGCCTATAGGACACGAAATGAGAGCAATGGGAGTGATTAGCAAGTGTTGAAGTTGCTCAATGGCTCACAAGAATTAATTCTCAATTGCAAGTATGTGTGCTCAAGTGAGTTTAGGTGTCCTAAGGCATGTCCTAAGGCATTTCCTATTTATAGGAATGGCTTAAAAGGGTTTAGGGACGTTCTAGACACTTTCTAGGGTGTTCTTAGTGCACAACTAGCCATTATATATCCACTAATTGCATTTGTAATGGTTAGTTGATTAATTCTAAAAAGTGCAGTCAGAACCTTTCTCGGTCGAGAAATTTGTCAACTGAGTGCCTCTCAGTTGAGATCTTCGTCGACCGAGGGAAGGTCTTAAGTAAGTGTATACAATTTTCAACTCAACTACCAACTACTTCTCAACTACTTCTTGACTCAAGTCTAACATATATAGAAGTTGCTGGAAGATTTGTTCTAAGTCGAGAGTTTCGTCGACCGAAAATGTCTCGATCGAGGAATTGGTCGATCGAAAAGATCTATGTTTTAATGTATCTAGACATGTGCTAAGTGTATGTACGAAAGTGCCATTGTGATTCTATCATAGGGGATGACCTATCTGAGTGTTGTGAGTGGATAGGGAAGATCTAAATGTTTGATTTACATGATATCTAAGTCCTTGTACTACACGTTTACATTTGATTACAATCATGAAAAATAAGACAATTTGAGCATATAGATCTTCCAAGCATAGCTATCCACCTCTTTATTTATTTATCCCTGAAACACTCAAATAACAAGTTAGATCCACAAGAATTAAATGTTTGTTATATAAAAAAAAGGGTTTAATAATGTCCACTTTAGCCAACATATTGGAGCCAAGATCAGCAACTTGGGCCCCCTACCTTGGTTGTTCTACATCACCACAGTTGTGGTGAAATGGCCCAAAAAGTCATAGTGAAGTCAGAAGAATTGTACATGAATGACTAAGGATGTGGTCATCCAAAATGGTTGTGTTCATTAAAGACAACATGGTTGTGGGAAGAAGAATGGTCATGGCTGGAGCTCCCCATCACCCCCGTGGTGCCATTCCACGATCGTGCCGAAATGGTCCAAAAATTAACTCTAAACCTGCATGAAATATACATGAATGGACATGCTCGTGGCCATCACCATGGCCATGTCCCATGAAGGCTACCTCACACGTGGTGTGGTCCATGACCTTGATGAGAAAAAGACAAGATGGGCATAAGATGCAAAATGACCACGAAACCTTCCTCCAATACAGTCGTGCCACCCAACACGGCCATGGTACCCTCTACCTAACATGATCGTGGCACCCACCAAGGCCGTAGACACTCCATATATTTCCCTCTACCTCACAACAAACCTCCAACACACTCATATCATCCCCCACGACCATGTCACTCAACCCCCACCATGACCGTGGCACATCACCACGGCCATGGTGACTACCTAACATTACCCAATGTTTCCACTACATTTCCATTTCTACCCCCACCTAACCTAGTGTTTCCCTACCACCTATATATACATAGGTGGTGGTCACAACATGAGGTTAGCCCCTCTTACCCACTCCTTAACCACTTCCTAGCATTCATTGCCACCGTATTTACATTCAAGAGCTATACCTACCTTCCACCTTCCATTTCCACACAAAAACCCTAGTTTTCTAGAGTTTTCCACCATATTCCCCCATATTTGCATGCCATTTCCAACTTTAGAGGGAGGTGCTTCATTTTACAGTAGCGAGGAGGTGAAGGAGAAGAAGCATCCATGAGCTCCATGGAACCTCTTTCTTATCTTCTTTTTGCTCTTTTGTTTAGTTATGAGTAGCTAAGCCACTTGTGGTGGGATTTTTTAGACAAAAATGATACTTTGATACCATGTTGGGTGAAGATATATTGTAAACTCTATGATTTCATTATATAATGATTTCTTGCTATTTATATCTCATTTACCATGCCTCTACTAGTGATTTATGTCCAAAAATATGAATTCCTTGTGTTTGTGTGCTTGAAACCACCTAAGTCTAGGATAAGAGCATGTGGGGCTATTTTGGGAGTTGCTCCTAGGTCCAACTAGTGGATCCCTAGATAGCACCCCATATTCCCCTACATATAGTCCTTCTCCTACTTCTAGGTCTATGATCTAAGTAGCTAGTATAGGGTTGATTGGTGTAATTGCCTAGGAGTTTGTTAAAATCTTGGTGGTGAGTAATGTGGGGTGAAATACCCTCGCCTCTACTCCAAAATTATACCATTGGATCCCCAATTACACAAATAAATCCTATGCTAGAAATCTAGCTCAGTCAAATCCTAGTGAAATCTCACCTATATCTTAGGCTAACTAATAGTGTAGGGTGATTTCTTATGACTAATTGTTTGATTTATCAATCTAGAATGAATGATTAAGCTTGCTTGTTCTATCTTTCCCAAAATTGGAATATTAGTGTCATTCCCAAACAGACCACTTATCTTTATCATTGCTAAAACTCATCTTTTTAACTTAGCTTGCTCATTCTAGTTAGTTGCTTTCTTTTAGTTTCCTCTTAGTCTATTGCTTAATTCCTTCTAGTTAGGTTTTGCTGGAATAGTTAGTGATCTTTTGAGTTTGCTAGTTTTGATCTTGCTTGTTAGTTATAGTCTAGGTCATTAATTGCTCTAGATCCTTATCTAATAGTGTAGTGTAGTCTCTTGCTAGTGCTTAGTTAATTGTCTTGCCTTATTAATTAGTCTTAGCTTGTTTAGGGTAACTTAGGATTTTTTATAATCTAGTTTCCTTATTTCCTTTAATTGTTTGCCTCCTTAGTTTAATCAAACAAACAACCAAAAAACCCTAAAAACCCTACTCTCCACATTAGGAACATAACCCTCTCTAACCTAGATCTAGTGCCCCCTATCTCCCTACGAATCGACCCCTTTACTTTGCTCTCACCTACACTACAATATGATCTTGTGTGCTTGCGGGTGATATATTTTTGTTTGTGTGATTGTTTTATTTTAGGGTTCCCCTTATAAATATAGAAATATCCCAAGTATGTGAAAATGCACAACATGGAAAGCCCACATAACTACCATCACACTTCCACGAGATATATAGCGCTCCATGCTTGGCATGCCTACACATATCGATTAAGCTTTTCATGTGTGTTGCTAATGGAAAGCATCTTTAAATTAATATGTTTGATTAAGGGATTATATATATATATATATATATATATATATATATATGCAATCACCACCTACTATAGTATGTATCATATACATGTTGTATACCACAAATGTAAACATGCAATATAAAACATTAGAGTGGTTATGCCCATACTAATGTAATTCCTTGGAGCCATAAGGAATTGCTACCACCTAGGTCTACATCACATGCATGAACTTGTTTTTGGTGTAGATTTGTGCTTGAACCAATCTGGGACGATCGACTCAACCCTTGAACTGGTTGGCTCACCTCTTAGTCTTTCGGTTGGTCTGTCAGACCAGTTGTTTGGCCTCCTATCCAAATGATGCTTGGATGCCTCCAAATGGTCAGTTGGGCCACCAACCAAATGGTTCATCTCCTGCAGTGGTAATCCAAACAGTCATCTCATTTTATGTCTAACTTCTTCTTCGTCATAATAAGAAAAAAAATATCTTATTGCTATTAAACTTTTACATGGAAATGAGAAACCTTGAGTTGCATTCGAGGGAGCAAAGGAAGGAAAAAATAATAATTCCACACTGGGAAGAAGAAGGTAGAGGCTTGGTATGAAAACGGATACACAAATTGGAATAAACAAACCATCCAACAATAAATAGATATTTGGGTTATTGGTCATAACCATGCTACACATCCACCGTCAAATTCAATTTTAGGGAAACATGAGTAAATTGCATATATATTAGTTTGGGATTGCATGTGGTCTTTAATCTGATAAGCATATTAGTCATTTTAGATATTCACATCATATGTAATAAATAAAAGATGAAAACCAAAATTTGATCGTATCAATTAAATCCCAAAACATAGTAGATTGATGTGGTTCTGATACCACTATTGGGAAATATGGCATCAGATAGGCAGTGGAAACAAAAAAAAAATCTACCATTTTACCCATTAACAGACTATCACATGAAAAACTATTTAACTGAAAGGATGGTTTACAAGGTCATACGTGGTCTTGGAACAAGTCCAATGACATTTCCTTGTTTCAATATGCGGCTTTCTTCAAGTCACACTTGAACACGTCTATAGTAGATCCTGATTGATCACCAAAGACAACATCCTAACATCGTCTTCCTAGTAGGAAAATCTCCATACCTTTAGAGCAGTCCACACGGACCTACCAAAAACTCATGTTGCTCTAGTAGAACAACTAGGAAGGACTTTTCCCCCTCCATTAGTGTACTAGCACCAACTTTCTCTCCCACAATTATTCTCCCTTACTATCCCTCCATTTATCGAGTATGATTTTCCTAGGTTCTCTTGGTTACCACAACTACATAAGACAAACAATTTTCAGAGGAAATTGTGTTATGTTTAGAGAAGGCTCCAATACCCCTCTGTTTATAGGAGGGTTAGGGTTAGGGTTCTCAGTCTTTGTGGAACAGAAGGGACTGATATTTCATGAATTTTTTCAACCTATAAGAAGAAAAATGGTTAGTTCACTAGCGAATCGATTGGTTGGAATGTGAGTCAATCAGTTCAACTCTTGAACCATTCATTTAATCATGTTTCCCAATAACAATTATTTTGGCAATTCATATCAACTTTAATGCACTACATGATGTGAATTAATTGAATTGATCCACCAACTGCTCGGTTGACAACCTGAGTTGATCAGTTCATGGACCTGCGTCGATTGGTTAATTTTATAAACCAGTCGGTTCACTATCCAAAATTGTCAAAGTTGGTTCAATTGACCTGACACAGTGAAATGATTGGTTCAATACTTAAAATGGTCAGTTCTCAGCTCAATCAGCCAATATACAACCAATGTTGTTTAAGTTCAATACTTAATGCTTTACTAAACAAGTTTAAACCGTATTCATGAATTAACTCCTATTTCAAGTGTATTCAAGGTGTTTGACCCTATAAGTTCCAGGTGACATTGGCAGTGTATGTCCATAACCCATTTATGACATCACAAGCAAAGAGCGGCATCTAGTAATACATAATTAATACCCAAGTAATTGGAAAGTTGGAAAACAACTTCACCCTACAATTTTTGATTGGTGTTACAATGATTGTATAATTACTTTGTCACTGGTATTCAGATTGAACTCAAGGAATGGAATCATCATCATTTCAATGTTCAATCCATGTTCTTGAACTAAATAAGAGTATTCGAGATATATGTGACCTAAATATCATACATTGATTCAAATGTGCATGCACATGCTTTTCTCAGACTCACTTATCAAGTGGAAATGATATCAAACTCCCATAGGAGGGACCAATTCTGTCTACATCACTCACTATCATTCCCGTGTGTCACAGTGCATCCAATCATCACCTTTATGAAAACCCTTATTTGAGGTCATGGTGGATGATGTCAAAGTACACTGAATGACATGTGATAAATGTAGTGATCTCAGGTCTAAAAACCACAATCACCACGTTCACTATGAGAGATGACTATGACCACCAATTATGGTTTCCATATGTCATTCTCAAGGTGGGTCTATCTGATACACTGTTCTATAACAAATATATATGTGTTTGGTTTTATATCACATGTATCATGAGTGATGAGATTCTATCATCAACCAACACACACTCTTGTCTTATGTGTCATTACTTTCTATTAGTCTTCCACAAAGACATCCAACCAGGGATATTATCAAGAATGTACATACTCTTGACATATGTATGATATCATTATTTAAGTCATCAACACGAAGACATATACCACTGAGAAATGTCATTCTTTAGACATTCATTATGTTTCCTCATTATCTCATAATTGATGTAACAGACTAAATTTAAAGTTTGCCATCATTATTAATCAAATTGTTTATATGATATTCCATCTCAATCATCATATGATTGGCTATCTGGGCAAACATACCAACAAACTCCCACTTGGACTTAGAGACAATCACCCACAAATCTCATTCTTAGTGATTTAAACATACCCATCATGTTTTTTTTGTGCAAGTGCTAATCCAGTAGGTTAGCAATATTTTGCCTTTAGTTGGTATATTTCATGTTTCTCATATCTTTATTGTGCGACATCTCATATGAGATGGAACTGCCGTAATATGCTATCTGATATTTCTTGCCTAACTAGTAGGCCCATTGTTGTCATAGTATCTATATTGTGTCATGAATGTTGAAACATCTATATATTCATCTATATGAACTTCTAGATCCATAGAGTATCCACTTTTGTGTTCATAACACCATGATACTCGACTTTCATTGTAGAAATTAAAAAATGGTATGTAGTTTGAAACACTTTCCAACTCAAAACTCTTATTCTAAGATAAAACACAATTGTATATTATGATCACTATCTGTCATTTTGGATGCTTGCATTAGTGTAACCCCTTACACCCAAATCTTCGTTATTACCATAATATAGAAATTGACCCTTTAGTACTTCTCAAGTACTAATGGATGTTCTTTGTGGTATTCCAATGACCATCATTGGAATTTGACTAATATCTTCTATCATGTCTAATACATACAAAATAATGGGATGACCATGTTAGCATACATGTCAGATCCAACTGCTGGTACATATGGCATCTTACTCATGTCTTTCTATTCTTTAAAAGAATCAAAACATAGGGTTCTTGAGAGACTAATTGCATGTATCATGGGCATATTCTCTCTCCCCCATATCATTCACATCGAACGCTTTCAGCATCCTGCCAATATATGTGCTCATACTTAGGTTAAGAATCTTTCCAGAACTATCTCTATAGATCTCAGTTCCTATCGCATAGTATATTTCACCTAATCCTTCATGTTGAAGGTGTTTTCCATGCCAGGTCTCAATATTTGGTATTGAGATGTTATTCCTCATCAATATGTGGAATATCTATATGTTCCCACTAAATCTTTTGTAATCACATATTTCATCTTTTATCTCGAATATAGTCAAACTCTTTGAATTTCTTGTCAAAATAAAGATTCCAGCTCTGAGGTGCTTATTTCAATCTCTAGATTGATCTTTGTATCATATAGACTTTATTTGCATTAATGGGGTTGTAAAACCTTTAGGCTGTGTCAGGTGCACATCCTCTAAATTATTTCTTTAAGGAATGTGATTTTAATCTTCATATGCCATATCTAATTGTTTTAATAAGCTGCAATGATAAGAATGTTAATTGGTGAAGGGATTTCTTAATGTTCAGTGCTTTGAACTAGTTTCAAAACCTTTTCAACCAATTTGTCCTTTTATATTATCCACGTCGGTCTTTCTACTTGAAAGCCCAATTATATCTTATGGGTTTTGACCATCTAGGTGGTACCACTAAGGTCATACCTTGTTGGTGTCCATGAATTCCATTCTGGATGTAATCGCCTTCAGCCATTTCTTAGACTTTGGTTCTTCAATAGCTCTTAGTTAATTGTTGGCTCAACATCCTATGATCAGCTCATGACTTATCTGAGTTATAGAATTCTAAATCTTTTAATCTCAGACATGTTCAACTAGAACTACAAGTTTTGTATTACAGAAGGAAACTTTGAGATTCCACAACAATTTATGATTCTTCTTTTTCTCATTGTACGTCCTCGTTAACTTTAAACTTTTTGAGTTATACTTTTACTCCCACTGATTCTTTTAGAACTCAGCTATCCTAGTAACAAACATTTTGTTACCGAATTGGGATTTATAGTTAGTATTTAAAAAATTTACATTCATATGGCATGAGGCTAAACCTATAAAGAAACTACTTGATTATATAAGGTCCAATTCTTAGGACATATCGGGAATTTTCCCATACTATATATTATATGTTGTCTAGCAAACCATTTTTGAAGGTACATTATTTTAGTGTAAAGAATGTACATGTGAGGACATTATAATATTATATTAAATGATAATCACATTATGACTCATCAAGATGTGATTCCTTGTTTCTTATACATCATCATGTTTCAGATGGAGTTTGTTGCTATACACTATCACATTCTTTCTAGAAAGTCCTAAAACTATTGATGTAAAGTATTTTGGCATTTGATCATATCAAATTTTCTTAATACTATTTTCAAAACTATACTTCATTTATAATCTTATTGAACACTTCAAGAGATTCATGTTTGTATTTCACCAAATACAAACCCCATATCTACTGATATCATGAGTAAATATAATGAAGTACAAATAACTACCTCTAGCATTTATTCTAAAAAATCTTCATACATTCATATGTATAAGCCCTAATAGAATTATTTCTCTCCCACTACATCTAGCGAGAGGTTGTTTGTAATGTTGCTCGTATATAAGAATTACATGTTTCTTATTGCTTCAATAATTAAAAGATTCTAGATAAACATCATCGTGTATTCTAGAAATGTATTTCTCACATATATGGTCTAGATGACACTGATATAGATTGTTTGAGTTATCAATTGTTATTCTATAGGTATTCACATTATAAACATTCATCTTTAGATGCTTTCATATAAATATCACTAGACATTTAGAGAATTGCCATACAAGATCACAGTTGGTATGTATGCCCATAGATCCATCCCGAGAAATTGCATGGAGTCAGATATTAATTAATCAATTAATATGATTAATTAGTTAGTTAATTAATTAATTCTATAATATTATAATTAATCAACAAACATTTTAATTAATGTAGTCTTTCAATTTATTGATGGGTTTAGGAAACCCTGCTTCCTTTCACCTCCTATTTAATGGGGCTTGACGACTGATATCTTTACAAGATATTGAGAGAGGCTTTTTAGTTTACGCTCACGTACATAAACCCTAACTGTCACCTCCTTAGGAGAGAAAGGAGAACACCACAATGCTAACACATCATCGCACAAAGACTACTCCTTTCTTCCAGCTTAGGCAGTGTGATGTGGAGTTCCAGTCCATTTGCGTGGACAATGTAGATATGCAGATGCTGACACGCCTTGTAAAAGAGTGAAATCATCCATTTACTAAAAATTTTAAGAATTGACATCCATTCCAAACACCCTCAGAGGTATGATGGAATGGGCATAAATTTTCCAAATTCATTAAACATTGGTATACAAAAGACCATTAGAAAGCAGCAGGATAAAAAAAATAACTGACTATATTCAATTTCATAAAATGTTTACAAAAATACATCAAATTCTCCCATTAGGGTTTACATAAAGACACACAATTAGGATATAGATAGAGGGAAGTATAGACTACTACAATCTTATCTCCAAGCAACATATCCATCAACTGAGTCCAAGCCAAAAGCTAAGATCTTTCTTGTTTTATCCATCACCTTGCTCAACACCTAGGTGGTTGAGAAGGCACCCAACAAAAAGGGAAAGGGAAGAAAAGCATGTGTCACAAAACTAGTTTAGGATATCAAGATAATTAAAGAAAATAAAAATAGGCTAGGCTTTGTCATATGATGAAGATAACAAGAGTATTAGGCTATATATCAAAGAAGCTTGCCATTACCAAATATAATAAAAAACATTTGCATGTAAGATAATTATGTCTATCTAACTAAGTAGGGCTGAAGCACCTACCGAACCTATAACCTATAGGTGAGGGAAGAATAAGACATTCCCTATCACCTACACAATTATATAGGGGAGAATAAAAACATTCCCGAGGGCAATTGAATACATGCCCTCTGTGGGTGGTTGTACATAAGTATCACTACTTTAAATTAAATAGAACATAAATCCAAATGCTAGAAAAGTAGTCATGGCAAGAATAATCATATGAATCAATAAGCATGGAAGTGGGGTACCAAGACCCAAGAATAATATTCCAAAATATGATTTATGAGGTAAGTATAGAAAAAGATTCAAGAGTATATGAAATAAGGTTTAATAAAGTCCCTTTATAGAAAAATAGGTTAAGGCACAATTATTTCCAACTTAAGGTGTAAATGCACATACCTCACTTACTGATATCAATTACTACTTTTACCACTTTAATTGAGTCCAAGTTCAACTTACCCATTTTCAATGTATTAACATGTATTAGAGTACATAGTGCACATTAATGTATAAAAACCCTAATTTCAGAAATTTTTAGAAAAACTTGGATTTAGACTCTTAAAAAATCACCAATAAACTTATTAAGTTCTCCTGATCAAGAAAACATATTTTTATGTTAATTTTGGAGTTATGATTAAGATGTAATTTTTATGGATTTTATGCATTAAATTTGTTTTAAAAAAATCACTCTTCGTCAAACCATGAAATCAGACCTTAAAAATATTTTTATTAGATATATATTAATTTTCAAATTCCAAAACATATTTATTTGTCAAATTTGGATAAACAGTTTAGAATATATGAATTTTTTAATATTTACCAATTGGAAATTGCCACATCATCAAATGAATCGAGATAATTTAAGAAAGAGGGAGAGGGAGAAAACACCATTTGACCCAAGATCGGGTTTGAAGTTGTATAGGTAACCAAACTAGAGCTTCTAGAGAAGCTAAAATAGCAAGAAACTAAAACCCTAGAAGGACATGGTAAAAAGAGATGGAAATCATCCATTTTAAATATAGAAGCATGTTTTTCAATAATGTACTAAGCAATATATGAGAAAGGGGTTAACAAAACTTTCCTCTAGGAAGGTAAGAAGGTCCAATTAGAAAGGATCCCAATATTATAAGGTCTGGTTGCTCCAAGCCAAGCTCCTTTCTTGAGCAAAGATCACCTTCTCCACTTTGGAGGTGCAAACCCTAGCAAAAGAGCATGGAGATCAAATGTTTTAGGGTTCTAGGTGGAGTTTTACCATGGAAGGTCATGGTTACGACCTAGAAGAAGGTATTAATAATACTAACAACATGAAAATAGGTAACAAAAAGTGGATTCTTACTAGTTTTGGTCAAAATCACTAAGGAGGAGCTTAAGAAATCCTAAATAGAGAAATTTGGAACCCTAAGAGCCTTCTTCACCAAGGTAGGCACCCTCTTTTACCTTGGGACAGAAACTTAGTGGCCTAACATAGAAGTGATAATTCTATAAGTTGTGGGAAATATAAGGAGATGATTGCTTCTTGGATTGGGAGGTGGGAAGGGGTAGGCATGGCTTTATAAAGAAGGGGGCTAGCATGAGGTGTCTATGTGACTTTCCATTTGTCCTTAAGCTAAGGCTTCATAGCCATGCAAGAGGATAGCTCATGGACTCTTTTTTCATATCAAAGGTCAGTCCTAAGAGCCCCTAGATCCTTCTAGGAATCCCCATCATCTTTCAAACAAATAAAACCCCATTGGTTGATAGCGCTCAAAGATAAGCACATTTATAAAGAGGGTAATCCCTATAATGCCCTTGGAGAGAAACACCTTCAAACCAAGGTGCAACCAGGTTCCCCATGGTTAAAAATCTCTTGAATGGTAAGGAAATATCTAAGGATTAAAGTCTAGGAAATAATTTAAAAATAAAACATCCCAATTGGGTAAATTGTATAAAAGTCCAGAATGTACCTAAAATTGCATGAGTTGCACAAACAACATCCAAATCGAACCAAATTTGAAACTTAAGCTCATTTTATGCTTTCAAATCATATCAAAAAGTTATATGAAGGTTTATAGCAATGAATGATTGTAATTATTCTTATTTAATACATTAATCAAGGTTTAGGGCCTTGCACTTCTAGCACAAATTAATATACCACTGTTCTACTAAAGTGGTGATTTTACATTTTAGATCCTTAAATAAGATTTCACTGAGGTATTTGTGCATAAACCCTTCCATTGGTATCATTAGTGAATAAACGTTCACTAAAACACTATAAATTCCACTAATTAAATAGAAAGGCCAATAAGGATAGAAATGAAAGGAAAAGATGGGAAAGAGGGTCAAAAGACAAAATTTCATAATTCGATATGTTACAACACTCCACCCCTTAAAAAGGACTTCATTCCCAAAATCACAAGCACGAAAGGAAGGGTGAGTGTGCAACATCTCATCACAAAACTTAAGGTTATTTCACCAACCTTAACTTCCACCAAACAATTCATCAACATATACTCCACAAGCATCTCAACATAGGTTAGGTTCTCAAGGATCACCTAGGTTCCATTGTTTACATATTCTTTTTAGGAGATTTAATGTTTTTGGATTATTGACATTATTTTTATTATGATGTCAAACTATCACCATTAATTTAACTATGTCATGTCATAATCACTTTATTTCGAAGGAAGTTATATTTCATTATCATTCATGAAACACCATATATATCGGAATGTGGTAATTTTATTCTGAAAGTCCCCTCTTTCCAAAATAGGAAGAGGGCCAAAATACAATGTAGTCCACAAACACTACATTACTCACTCAAAAAAGGGAAAGAGACTAGCTATGTAGTCTACCTAAGACAACTTTATATATTTTCTTTGCAATGCAATGTATATCTCTTTTTCTATCACTATGTCTTCTTTGATTTCTTTCTTTCCAGATATACAAGTAAATAGCAGCAAGGATGAGGAGCATTTTATTCTTTAGAGTACCAGTATTCCTTCCTAATCTCGAGATCATGTCCTTTGTATCAGCGAGCTTGCAGGGTTTGAAGTGCAATTCCTCACACACCTTCTTCGAAATGCTTGACGTGAAGCTGCAATTCTGGAAAAGATGGTTCTGTGTTTCATTCTGATCTTCGCACAGGTAACATGCATTTGGTGAGTCCGGATACCACTCATGGATTTTGTCCATAGTGGATAGTGAGTTGATAGCTGCTCTGTATAGACAAAAAGACCATTTTGGAACTTCAAACCTTGTCCATAGGAATCTAGTGCCATTGTGATCTGTGGTGTGGGGTCTGACCAGGTCCCATATGTTGATTGAGTCCTTGAGAGCATAGCAGCCATCCATGTACGGAGAGAAACCATGCTTGAAGCTCTTCCAAATAGTTGTCATTCTGTTTATGATTCTTGAGTAGACTTCTCGAGTGTTGGGTTCAAAATCGAGGCCATTTGGATATCATCTCCACATCCATTTACTCCAGATTGATTTCTTGGCTAGGAAATTGATAATCCTTCTAGTCGTGCCCCAATCAGCTATGGTACTAGGAAGCTTGAGACCAAGACCCCCTTCTTCTTTGGGTATGGCAAGTCTCGATTATTTCATCGGATGTGTCCTACCTACCCATAGGAAATTTGACAGAGTCATCTCTATCCTATCGAGGACTGTTGTCGGCATTTCCCCTTGCATAGCCTAGAATTGCAGCAGGCCCTCCACGGCTAATGAGATCAAAGTGGCTCGACCAGCCATAGAGGTCTTCGTGATAGGCCATTTGGCTATCATCTCTTCAAGTCTGTCCGTACAACCAGTGAAATCTTTAACTTGGAGTTTGCCTCCGGTCAGTGGAAAACCGAGGTATTTGGTTGGAAGTTGACTATTTGTGATTCCTGAGATTTACATAATTGAGGTGTTAAGCGCAGTGCAGTTTGAAGAAGTGAACTGTTGTGTCTTATCCTCATTGATGTGAAGACCTATTTGATTGCCGAAGTGCTTCAACAGAAGTCTTAGGTTGCTGATGTATTTTGGTTTTTCTTCAATGAAGACTAGGACATCATCTGTGAAGATGAGGTGACTAAGAACCTTAGTGCCGTGGATGGAGTAGCTGGCTATGTTCTTCTACTCTTCTGCCCTGTGCATAAGCCTGGAGAAGTATTCCATAAGGATAGTGAAGAGCAAGGGGGAAAGAGGGTCCCCCTGTCTCAAACTGTTTGAGCTTTGAAAAATCCCATCAGGTGTGTCGTTGACCAAGATTGAGAAACTGGGGGTGCATACACACTATTTCATGAGTGAGATCCATTTAGATGAGAAACCCATATTTTCCATAATCCACCAGATCTTAGGCCAATGTACACTATCAAAGGCCTTTGAGACGTCTAGTTTCATGCATAGTTTTTATAGCCTCTGTTCACGTTGAACTCAAGAAGAAATTTGCTGGCAAGTAGGGCACAGTATGAGATACTCCTTCCCTAAATGAATGCTCCTTTATTGTTAGAAATGAGGTGCGGTACAACGAGCTTTAGTCTCTCAGCTAGAATTTTTGCGATGATCTTGTATTGGACGTTGCAACATGCAATCGGTCTGAAGTCGTATAGTGAGGTCGTCGTCTTCTTCTTTGGTATAAGGATAAGAAAGGAGTGGTTTATTTGCCTAAGCATACAGCCACCTTCCATGAACCATGTAATACTCTGACATAGGTCATGTTTAATGGTATTCCAGGCATAATTATAGAAGTGAGAGTTGAATACATCTGAGCCAGGTGATTTGTGCACCCCTATGCTCCAGAGAGCACTTTTGATTTCGTCCTTTGTGACTTGTCTACACAAGATGTTATTATGAGTAGAAGTAAGTTTGTACCTCCAAATTAGATTCTGATTAGTGGGATCGTGATCTTCTGTGCACGACTTGTTGTATAGCCTTTTGTAAAAATCATTGGCTTGGGTAGCAAGAGATTCATGTTCATTGATAACAATGCCTTCTTCATTGATGAGTTCAGAAACGCAATTAAGGGCTTCTCTTTTTCGAATGGCATTGTGATACAGTTTGTTGTTCTTATCACCGTCAGCGATCCACTTTTGTCTGCTTCGTTGCCATGTGAAGCTTTCTTCATCTGCTTTGAGGTCCTTAAGCATACTGTTGAGTTCCTCTTCTTTGGCAATCAAGGAAGCATTGAGCGAATCAGCCATGAGGTTGTCTTTGATAGCAATGAGTTCACTTTTTGTCTCCTGTAGAAGTTTCGGGATGTTAACCTATTCCCTGGACAAGGTTTTGATCATGCACTTCAGTCACATGAGTTTCTTTGCGAAGATAAACATGGGGTTGCCTTCTATCTATATATTCCAGGAAGTTTTGAGAAGATCTTCAAAACCTTTCCAGTTCGTCCAGAAGTTGACAAACCGTAAAGGTATGGGTTTGTGTTTCTTCTCTAAGACCTACATTACGAGAGGGGCATGATCACTAATGTACGCACCTCCTACTCTAGCACGGGCTTGGGGAAGGGTCTGAAGCCAAAGGCTGTTGACGAGGGCAAGATCAAGTTTGCTCGCTATCATTTTATCAGCATCCTTGCCTTCATTATTCCAAGTGAACAGTTCTGCACCGTTCATTGGGATCTCACACAAGTCAGCAGTATTGATCATGTGATTAAAAGACTTAATGACGGCTTCAGAGACTATTCTGCCTCCACACTTTTCCTCTTGCAGCTGAACGTTGTTGAAATCACTCATTAAAATCCAAGGGTTGTTGATTCTTTTGCTGAGTGTTAACAGGTCATTCCAGAGTTCTTGTCATTGAGAATGAAGGTTGAAAGCATATATGGCAGAGAACCATATGGTTAGTCCTCCTCTATTAGTGCAGATTGAATTTATCATTTGCTCTGATTTGTTATAGATTTGAATGTCCCAGACATTCAGATTCCATCCGAGACAGATTCTTCCTAATTCAACCTCCTCATGGTTGGAAGTAAACGACCAACCATTAGGAAAGATGGAGCTAATGTAGGTTTTATTACATCTTCTGATTTTTGTTTTGATGATAGCAGCTAGAGAGACTTTGCTAGATTTGATCCAGCCTCTCACTTCCCTCCTCTTGGCAGGCTTGCAAATTCCTTTCGCATTCCATACCAAGATGGACATGGATACTTATTTCTTGGATCTTGTGCTCCGTTGGGGAGCCTTCTCCTTCTCCTTTCCCTTGCA
The DNA here is from genome assembly GCA_963693085.1 of Alisma plantago-aquatica. Lineage (NCBI taxonomy): Eukaryota > Viridiplantae > Streptophyta > Magnoliopsida > Alismatales > Alismataceae > Alisma > Alisma plantago-aquatica. The sequence goes on along the minus strand of OY856412.1, from coordinate 667,404,442 downwards.
ATTTTTATCTGGGTTTTGGTTTTCTCACCTTCCAGAATCTCTTCAACCTCTTTTTTAGATTCACTCAAGATACCAAAGGAGTTGGAGTCTGGTATTTCACCCTCCTCCTTGTCCTTTGAATGTCTTGAGTTATTGGAGTTCGGTTTGGCACCTTCCTCCTTGTCTTTTGAAACTGAGGCTTCTGTAGGTTTGTGTATTTTCTTCGGTTTCCATGCTTTCTTTGGTTTTTCAAAACTATATGCATCATCAGTCAGATTGGTGGGAGGTTTGTCAATGGGGCAATCCTCTTTGTCATGTCCAAAAACACAGCAGGTATGGCACTTCTTCGGAAGATATTCATATTTTATGTCCAACGAGATGTCATTCTTCTTTCCTGGAATATCTACCCAGATCTTGTCAGGCATGTCTTCAGATGCATCGACGTCCACCAACACCCTGGCCTCATTAGTACCAGTAGTTTCGGTTGATCTGGTCTCCACATGGAGGACTTTGCCTACTCCTTAGGCGATCGTTCCCACTGCTTTGGTAGTCCAGGTTTTTCCTTTTGAGGGAATATGACTCCAGATTGGAAGAGATGAGAAGTCATCCTTCACCAAAGGATCACCAAACTGATAGTGTTTAGTGACCACCAGATGCCCGTCGAACCATCTTGGGCCTCTGTTCAAGCAGGCTTTTTTTATTCAAATCATTGGAGAATCGAATGATAAAGAAGCCTTGTTCCTTGGAGACGACCTCAAAGTCACCTCTCGGCTTCCATACCCTCGCGATCCATGCCATCAGGTGTGGATAAAAGGGATGTTTACCCATCACATAGATGGATACGGAGTACTCCCAGACATCTTTCATGCGACCATACTCTTCTACTTCCAGATTAATGATGACTTTGCCATCCCGGCGTGTAGGTTTAGGGAAAGCGAAGGAAGCGCATTCCTTCTCTTGCGCAGGAGTCCTCTTGACGACCTGAGTCCAAGGGTTCTTATTTTTTTATGGTGTCGGTGTAGAGCTTGAACCTTCTCCATTGTTAGGGCTGGTTGTAGTGGGTGGGGTGGTGTTGGGTGGCGTGGTGGGAGGGTCGATGGGGATGGCCTGGCTAGGAGTGGCCACCATAGTCGTCGGTCCTCTCCGGTCGCATGGCCGATCGCCAGGAAACCCTAGGAGACGGAGGGGGCTGAAACATCATATATATATGTATGTATGTATATATATATATATATATATATATATATATATATATATATATTTCTAATTTATCTTACTAAGAATTTTAGCAAAGTTATGGGTTACTCAATTCCCTCAATATACTTGATCATTATCCTTCATATTTTTAACTTCGACTTCATTATCCTTATACTATCACCACATTAAGTTATAATGAATTATTTTGCATGAAATATTCGATTTGTCATTTAGTCTTCATTCAATCCAAATTACGTCACATCAATTACATATATTTATATTAAATGTTATCTCATTACCACATTTTATTTATTTCTCACATTGATGTCATCATTAATCATTTTCTCATATTTATTTATATTATTTATTTGCACATTTATGTGAATCAAATCACTTCATATTCATATTGAAGCCATTCCATGTATTTTAATGATGAAGGTGAGGCATATTACGAATTGATTCACAATAAGTGACTAATCGTGTGTGTATTAGATAACAAGGTAGCATACCATGCATTTCACATTGATGACTTGATTAATATGTGATTAGATGATTATATATATCATTTATGTGTATCAAAGTATGTTAACTTATTATGGCACCTAATGTCATTAATGTATCTTGAAAGGAATTAAGGATGTATATGTTAAGGTTAGATGATTGCAACTTAGGGATCACTGTATTTTACTTAGCATGTATTAAGTCCAAGATTAGGTTACAATTATCTTACTTGTCATTTCATTAGAGTTTATTGGTTTAGACATGGGAAACACCATGCATATCCATTAGGATTAATATGTGAGTTACTCATATTATGTGCATTAGGTTTTCATTAGAGTTTGAACATATAAATTATTCCTCAGATGATCATTATATGTTCACTAAAATATAAACGAGCACGTTAGGCTATAACTATAACTTGTTTGTGACCCAACTAAGGTTTCAATCATAACAACCTCCTAAGTATGGGGTTAGGGTTTCTAAAGATAGTGTAGATAGATTTCAAGATGTCATAGGGCTCCATCCTCCAAAAGAGGATTTCATCATCAAAATCTAACCACCCAACATCATCAAACTAACTATAGTCCACCCCTTAAAGAGTTCGACCTATCAAGCCAAACTACACTAGGGTTAAAGGATGAGTCTAACTAAACCATGTACAAGATCCATTACACTTCCACTGTGCACTCTGATAGCTCACTTAACCCCAAACTTCAAAGTCTAGGTTCTAGAGATAAACTATCCAAGCATGTGGTCCCAAGGGACATAAGGAGACTATCTTGGTATCCATCCTCAAACAAGTCATCATTCACCTAAAACTTAGGGTTCCAAAAGATATGCAACATAGATGTATAAGGTCACTATTGCCTAAAAGCAAACTACTTTATACAATCCATATCATCTTAGGCCAGGTCGGTATCATATGGATCTAGGAGTCCTCGTAAACCAAGCAAATGGTGCAGAGGAAAATATTGCCATCTCCCAGAACATGATCCTTTCTAGACACCTTTGCTTTGACTTCATGCCCTAATAGTTGCCTAAAGGCAAACCTAAATAACATTAAGTTATGCATATTTTAGTTATGAGTATTTTAGGGTTTTATGTAGCATGATACTAATGTGGAACTATAGGGTCCTAAATAAACCTTTCATCATTTATAGATCAACTCTAAGGCAATCATGTCACCTAAAGGAACAATGTAAGGCATGGGCTCGGAACTATTAGGGAGAAAAAATGAAATAGTCAGATTCTAAATACCATGGGCTCTGATACCATGTTGTAACAGAGTAAAATCACCCCTTTACTAAAATTTTGAAGAATTGACACCCATTCCAAATACTCTCAGAGGGATGATGGAATGGGCATAAATTTTTCAAATTTATTAAACATTGGTATACAAAAGACCATTAGAAAGCAACAAAATAAAAAAATAACTGACTATATTCAATTTCATAAAATGTTTAGAAAAATAAATCAAATTCTCCCATTAGGGTTTACATCAAGACACACAATCAAGATATAGATAGAGGGAATTCTAGACTACTACAATCTTGTCTCCAAGCAACATCTCCATCGACCGAGTCCAAGCCAAAAGCTAAGATCTTCCTTGTCTTATCCATCACCTTGCTCAGCACCTAGGTGGTTGGGAAGGCACCTAGCAAAAAGGGAAAGGGAAGAAAAGTATGTGTCACAAAACTAGTCTAGGATATCAAGATAAGTAAAGCAAATAAAAATAGGCTAGGGTTTATCATATGATGAAGATAACAAGAGTATGAGGCTATATATCAAAAAATCTTGCCATTAACAAATATAATAAAAAGGATTTGCATGTAAGATAATTATGTCTATCTAAATAAGTAGGTTTGAGTCACCTATCAGACCTCTAACCTATAGGTGAGGGGAGAATCAAACATTCCCAATCACCTACACAATTATATAGGGGAGAATAAAAACATTCCCCATGGCAAATTGAATACATGCCCTCTGTGGGTGGTTGTACATAAGTACCGCTACTTTAAATTAAATAAAACATAAATCCACATGCTAGAAAAATAGTCATGGCAAGAATAATCATATGAATCAATAAGCATGGAAGTGGGGTACCAAGACCCAAGAATAATGTTCCAAAACTAATTTATGAGGTAAGTATAGCAAAAGATTCAAGAGTATATGAAATAGGGTTTAATAAAGCCACTTTATAGAAAAATAGGTTAAGGCACAATTATTCCCAACTTAAGGTGTAAATGCACATACCTCACTCACTGATATCAATTACTAACTTTTACCACTCTAATTGATTCCAAGTTCCACTTTACCTATTTTCAATGTATTAACATGTATTAGAGTATATAGTGCACATTAATGTATAGAAACCCTAATTTTGGAACTTTTTAGCAAAACTCAAATTTAGACTCTTAAAATATCACCAATAAACTTATTAAGTTCTCCTGATCAAGAAAACATATTTTATGTTAATTTTGGAGTTATGATGATTAAGATGTAATTTTTATGGATTTTATGTATTAAATTTGTTTTACAAAAACCACTCTTCTTCAAACCATGAAATCAGACCTTAAAAATAATTTATTAGATAGAGATTAATTTTTGAATTCCAAAACATATTTAATTTTCAAATCTGGATAAGGGGTTTAGAAGATATGAACTTTTTAATATTGACCAATAGGAAATTGCCACATCATCAAACAAATTGAAAAAATTGAAGCAAGAGGGAGAGGGAGAAAACACCATTTGGCCCAATATCAGGTTTGAAGTTGTATAGGTAACCAAACTAGAGCTTCTAGAGAAGCAAAATAGCAAGAAACCAAAACCCTAGAAGAACATGGTAAAAAGAGATGGAAATCATCGATTTTAAATATAGAAGCATGAGTTTTAAACATGTACTAAGAAATATATGAGAAGGGGGTTAAAAAAACTTGCCTCAAGGAAGGTAAGCAGGTCCAAATAGAAAGGATCCCAATATTATAAGGTCTGGTTTCTCCAAGCCAAGCTCCTTTCTTGAAAAAATATCACCTTCTTCACATTGGAGGTGCAAACCCTAGCAAAAGAGCATGGAGATCAGATGTTTTAGGGTTCTAGGTGGAGTTTTACCGTGGAAGGTTTTACCATGGAAGGTCATGGTTCTGACCTGGAATAAGGTGGGGGGAATACTAACAGCATGAAAATAGGGAAGGAAAGGAAGATTCTTACTAGTTTTTGTCAAAATCACCAAGGAGAAACTTAAGAAATCCCAAATAGAGAAATTTGGAACCCTAGGAGCCTTTTTCACCAAGGTAGGCACCCTCTTTTACCTTGGGATAGCAACTTCATGGCAAAACATAGAAGTAATAACCTCTAAGATGTGGGAAAGAGAAGGAGACGATTGCTTCTTGGATTTGGAGGTGGGAAGGGGTAGACATGGCTTTATAAATAAGGGGGCAAGCATGAGGTGTCTATGTGACTTTCCATGTGTCCTTAGGCTAAGGCTTCATGGCCATGCAAGAGAATAGCTCATGGACTCTTTTTTCATATCAAAGGTCGGTCCTAAGAGCCCCTAGAGTCCTCTAGGCATCCCCACCATCCTTCAAACAAAGAAATAACCCCATTGGTTGATGGCTTTTAAAGATAAGCACATTTATAAAGAGGGTAATCCCTATAATGCCCTTGGAGAGAAACACCTTCAAACCAAGGTGCCCCATAGTTCAAAATGTCGTGAATGGCAAAGGAATATTTAAGGATTAAAATCTAAGTGATAATTTGCAAATAAAACCTCCCAGTTGGGTAAATTGCATAAAAGTCTTGAATGTATCTAAAATTGCATAAGTTGCACAAACAACATCCAAATCGAACCAAATTTGAAAGCTCATTTTATGTTTTCAAATTATATAGAAAAGTTATATGAAGGTTTAGAGCACTTAATTATGGTAATTAAGCTTGTTTAATACATTAATCAAGATTTAGGGCCTTGCACTTCTAGCACTAATTAATATACCATTGTTCTACTAAAGTGGTGATTTTACATTTTAGATCCTTAAATAAGATTTCATAGAGGTATTTGTGCATAAACCCTTTCATTGGTATAATTAGTGAATAAGCGTTCACTAAAGCACTATAAATTCCACTAATTAAATAGAAAGGCCAATAAGGATAGAAATGAAAGGAAAAGATGGGAAAGAGGGTCAAAAGACAAAATTTTAGAATTTGGTATATTACACATGTGTTCAGAGGGTGTAAATGATCGTCCATACATGCTATGAGCAGTTTACATCATCACATGAAAGGAGATTTGTCGGATCTTCTCATGATACATTTAGAGGATGGGAGAGAAGTATCGTCCGTATATGCTAAGAGTGTTGCACACCATCGTGCAGATGGACATCATCAGACTTGCTCTGTGACTAGGTATATCCTGTGAACACTCTTTCTAAATATGTTGTTGCCGACGAGATCCTGTTACGGGTTGTATGGAAACATATTTTATTTTGTTTCTTCCGTTACGCATGTTTCTTTTCACAAAATCCAACAGTGGTATTAGAGCAACATCGATCTATGGCATATTTGCATTCATTTCAATATGATCAAATCGATGTATACTAATTTCTATGGTTGCTTGCGATGCAAACTTAAAACTATTAATGTGCATATCTAAACCTAATTCCACATACGCCACATTCCTCTATTTTGATGTTTCAGACAGGGTCGACTATAGAAAATACTAATTTTCCTAAGTGCACAGAAGTAAAATTTCATAGACCTTTCAGGGGCTTTGCCCTTGAGACCCCACGAGGGGTGGCCTTCCCTCAACCCCCGCTCGCTGAACGAGAAGCAGGATCCCCGCATAAGGGCGTTACCCCTGTGTACCCCACAAAGTCTATGTAGGAGTTGAAAATTTATTTAATGGGGAATGTCCTACCTTAAAAGGACTACAATTTTGATATGTATGTACATATATGTATATGTACCTATGATATCATACACGTCATCTTTAAAATCTATTTTATGTGGAGCATTCATGCACGGTTATGACCTAGAATCCCTTTTTCTAAATGTTGTGAATGATTGTGGTAGTGAATATTGTGGATATGTTTGTTTCTAAATGCTATGGATGTATAATCATTGTTCATGGATCCTTTGTATAAAGTATTTGGCTTGCATGTCAAGCCTCATCTCTTATTTCAAAGTGTGATTAATTCTTTCTCTTTATATTTGTACTCATATGATGTAATAGAGATATGATTAGTTTTAGTCTTTGTAAACTTGATGTAAGGAGGCCACTTAAAGATCCAACTCCAAGGAGCTTCCATGGAGAAGCAACTTGAAGATGCATTTCCAAGAAGTGACCTGAAGATCCAACTCCTAGGAGCATCAATGGAGAAGCAACTTGAAGTTTCAACCTCACAGAGCATCCATGAAGTTGTTCATTATAATGTTGATCCTTACATGTTGATTCATAGGTGTTGTTGCATGAGATGCATAAGACCTTAGATGGACCATAATTCTTTGTGGCTCCAAAGTATTACAATAGTATGGCCAAAACTGATTTTGTGTGTTTGTGATTGCATGTCTGTCGTTTGTGGTTGTGGATATAGTAGTATATGATATATACTATAAGTATGTCGTGTTTGGATATGTATATGTATTAATAAAACCCCTCAATTAATAATATTAAGTTTTAGTTTCCTTCCATAAATAAATACACATGAAAAGCTTGATTGACTATGTGTGGGCACGCCTCTGTGTGGTACATTGTCTATCTCATAGAAGTGTGATGGTGGGTGTGTGGGTCTGCCTCCGCAGGGTGCACACTCATCGTGTTGGGTTATGGGTTGGACTTAACTTGGGAACCTCATAGGATCAAGTACCTAGAGGCACACAGATGCATCATGGGAAGGAGTTGTGCATGATCATCTATCCAAGAGTTTCATATGATGCAATTGGAAAAAGTTGCCTACCTTAGTATTTGGTTTTTTATGCCAGCGTTGACTGGGAATTGATCCAATTATTTTGATCTTGATCACTAGAAGGTTGTAAGATGAAATCTTCTGAGTTGATAGTGAGGTCTATTAATTTGAATAAAGTAGTGTGAGCATAATTAATTAAAGGACTATTTAATCTTGTTTATCAAATCCTTACAGGTCAAAATGTTTTGGACTAAATGCAAATTTTTTCTTCTATAGCAATCAAATGGCAAACAACACTCACAAAGTCTCATTGCGATCGGTCCTTGAGAAGGACAAACTTATTAGAATCAACTTTTAAAACTGGTTTATGATGCTGAGAATTTTTCTCATTCATGACCATAAGCTCTATGTCCTTGAAACACCAGAGCCAGTGGAACCCACTTCAAATGCGCCCAAGGCTGAAAAGGATGCATACAAGAAGCTCCTTGATGATGTCGTGGATGCCAAGTGCTTGATGTTGTGCTCAGTGAACTATAAGTTGTAAGAGCAGCATCAGAACATGAATGTCATGGAGATGGTAACACATCTCAAGTTCATGCATCAACATCAAGCAAGACAAGAGAGATATGATGTCTCCAAGGTTTTGTTCAAAAGCCAGATGAAAGAGGGAGACTTAGTTGGCACCTATATACTCACTTTGATTGGGTACATGGAAATCCTATCCAAGCTGAGATTTCTCCTAGGTCAATAGTTGGCCACTTACGTGATTTTGCAATCACTACTTGAATCATATAGTCATTTTGTCATGAACTACAATATGTAAAATCTTGACAAGACATTGTCACAATTGTTGGGCATGTTGAAGACAGCTGAAGCACAGATGAAGAAAGGCAAGCCCAAGTCTGTGATAATGACCAACATGACAAAGGGAAAGTCAAAAGGAAAAAGCAAGGCTAAGAAAGGTTCTAAAGTTGGGCATAAGCCAAAGTCATCCGTGCTCAAACCTAAAGGTGGGATCTCCAAAGAAGGAAGTTGTCACCATTGTCACAAGGATGGACATTGGAAAAGAAATTGTCCTCTCTACCTGGAGGAACTAAGGAAGAAGAAGTAGGGGATAGAGATCTCCACTTTAGGTATATACATTATTGACATAAACTTAAAACTTTCTTCATCATGGGTACTGGATACCAGATGTGGATCTCACATACGTTCAAATATGCATGATATGATAAGAAGTAAGCCTTTAAGAAAGGGCCAAGTCGAGCTGCAGGTCACTAATGGGGCAAGAGTTTCTTCCACAACAATTTGAGTTTTTAGTTTATCTTTTCCTATTGGATTTGTAATACAAGCACCCGAGGAGGTACAGAAGGAACATGAAGACTCACAAACTATTGTGAAATTTCAAGTTCTAAATGTAACACATGAACCTCATAGGTCAAGTAGGACACGACTTGAGCCTAAGAGATTTGGATTTCTCATGACTCAAGATAGTGATGAATTGGGCATAGCAGATGAGCCAACTTTCTATATAGAATCTACTACGGGACCAAAATCTGAGCAATGACTCTCCATGAGATCTGAGATGGAATCCATGTAAACCAACAATGTATGGACCTTGGTGGATCCACCTAAAGGGTTAAACCCTATAGGGTGAAAGTGGGTATTCAAGAGGAAGACCGACATGGATGGAAATGTTCAAACATATAAAAGTAGATTGGTTGCAAAAGGATTCGGTCAAATTCAAGGTGTTGATTATGATGAGACCTTCTCACCAGTTTCCATGGTTAAATCCATCAGGATCATGCTTGACCATCATAGCTTATCATGACTATGAGATTTGGTAGATGGATGTTAAAATGACATTTCATAATGGGAATTTACTCAAGCATGTGTACATGACACAACCTGAGGGTTTTATCAATCCAAAGGAAGCCAATAAAGTATGTAAGCTACAAAGGTCAATCTATGGATTGAAGCAAGCATCTCGGAGCTAGAATCTATGTTTTGATGAAGTAGTCAAAAAGTTTGGCTTTAGTCAAAATGAAGATGAACCTTATGTTTACAAAAACGTTAGTGGGAGCACAGTTGTATTTCTCATATTGTATGTGGATGACATACTATTGATGGTAAATGACATCCCTACTCTTCAGATAGTAAAAGGTTGGTTGGGTAAGACCTTCTCTATGAAGTATTTAGGTGAAGCATCCTATATACTAGGAATGAAGATCTATAGAGATATATCTAGAAGGCTTCTAGGTCTAAGATAGAGCACATACATTGACAAGGTGCTAAATAGGTTTAGCATGGAGGGTTCTAAGATCGATAATTTTCCCATGTCCCATGAGGTTACGATCTCTAAATCTCAATGTCCTAGTTCATGTAACGAACAGACATGCATGAGTAAGATTCCATATGCATCAACAATTGGATCTATCATGTACGTGATGTTATGTACTCGTCTGGATGTGTCATATGCTTTGAGCATGATGAGCCGGTATCAGTAAGATCTGGGTGAATGTCACTAAATAGTCATAAAGAACATCCTAAAGTACTTAAGAAGGACTAAGGATCAATTCTTAGTATATAGAGGCGAGGAAGAGCTTGTGATAAAGAGTTACACCGATGCTAGCTTCCAAATAGACAAAGATGACTATATCGCAATCTAGATTTGTGTTTTACCTAAGAAACAGATCTATGAGATGAAAGAGTTCCAAGAAAGAGACAGTTGCTGATTCTATAATGGAGGCCAAATATATTGTTGCATCTAATGCTGCAAAGGAATATGTATGGATTAAGAAGTTCATTTCTATACATGGAGTGGTTCCAAGCACTAGTGATGCAATTGAGTTGTTTTTTGACAATAATGGAGCAATTGCACAGACTAAAGAACTAAGATCGCATCAACATTTCAAACATATTCTATGATGGTTCCATCTCATACGAGAGATCATACAGCAAGGAGATGTGAAGATTTGCAGAGTACCTATAGAAAGTAATATGGTTGACCTACTCACAAAATCACTATCATAGCAGAAACATGACAGACATGTTTGATCACTTGGATTGAGATTCATGTGTGAGTGGGTATAAGTGCAAGTGAGAATATGTTGGTATGTATGCCCATCGAGAGTATCATTTGGTGATTGTAATGGGATACTATGTAAATGATTTTTAATACTATATTGATCATATCAATACAGGAAAGTTTGTAATCTATATATTTATGTTTTATATTGTGACATGACCACAAAAATTATAGATGACTACAGAATAATATACTCAATGACATATGTCATCAGGTTGATTACCTGAACAATGAGATCATATGTATGCTAAGAGTATGTATTCATGTTTTATCCCTAGTCAGTTGTTATGGTTGAAATATCCATAGACATCAATAACACATAAGATTAGAATGTATGTCAGTTGATGGAAGAATCTCATTATCCATGATATAGAGATATCAAACCAAACACATACATACTTGTTAGAGAACATTGTATCGGATAGACCCACCTTGAGAGTGACATATGAATACCATGATTGGTAGTTAGAGTCACATCTCATAGTGATGGTGGTGATTGTGGTTCTTAGACCTGAAGTCACTACACTTATCACATGTGATTTGGTGTACCTTCACAGCATCCACTGTGGTCCTAAATAAGGATTTCCATTAAGATGGTGCTTCGGGGCATTTTAACACATGGGGATGACTGTGAGTGATGTAGATGGAATCCGTCCTTCCTATAGGGGTTTGATATTTTTGCTACTTGATAAGCAAAACTGAGCAATGCATGGCCATGCTGATGTGATTCAATATGTGATATTGAGCTTACATACATATCAGATAGTCTGTTTTAGTTTAAGGAACATGGATTGAACTATAAAGAAAATAACAGTCCATGACTCGAGTTCAATCTGGATATCAGTGACAAAGGAACTATACAATCACTATAACACCAGTCATGAATGATAGGTTAAGTTGTTCTCTGACTTCTCCACTTACTTGGGTAGAAATGAAGTCTTTCTAGATACCAATCATTACTTTTGAAATCATAATATGATTATGGATATCACTACCAATGTAATTTGGAGCCTACTCGGTCACACACATAGGATGTGTTGGAATAGGAGTATAATTGTGGATTTGATTGGAATTATTCTGAATCACATTGATTACTAAAATGTTTATGTAATCCATTAGAATAATAATGAAATATTTGAAAATGTTTGAGCCAATTAATTGGAGTGACTGGCTCTAAGTGCAAGTGGGAGTCTGTTGGTATGTATGCCCATAAAGCTTTTTCGAGCAATTGCATGGAGTCAGACATTAATTAATCAATTAATATGATTAATTGGTTAATTAGTTAATTCTAGAATATTCGAATTAGTCCAAGAGAATTTTAATTAATGCAGTCTTTCTATTTACTAATGGGTTTAGGAAACCCTACTTCCTTTTGTCTCCTATTTAAAGGGACTTCACAGCCGATATCTTTAAAAGATATTGAGAGAGGCTTTTCAGCCGATATCGTACGTAAACCCTACTCGTCACCATACTCAAGAGAGAAAGGTGAGCACCATGACACTAGCTCGTCATCACACAAAGAATACTCTTTCTTGTCAGCTTAGGAAGCACGACGTGGAGTTTCAATCCATCTCTGTGGAAAAAGTAGAGGCACAGATGCTGAGACGCCTATGTATAGAGGGTGTCAACGACCGTCCATACGTTCTATGAGTGGTGTACATCACCACACAAAAGGAGCACCATAGGATCCTCTTGCAATGCATTCAACCGATGGGAGAGAAGTATTATCCATGGAAGCCATGAGTGTTGCACATCATCGTGCAGTGGGACATCGCCAGACTTACTCTGTGACAAGGTATATCCAATGAACACTCTACCTGAATATGTTGTTATCGACGAGATCCTATTGCGCGTTGCATGGAAACATATTTTATTTTGTTGCTATTGTCGAGCATGTTTCCTTCCACAAAACCCAACAATCACATCTTTGAAACATAATCATTAACAATTGTTTATCAATTATCATCCTTGTCTATACAAGATGCATAAAGTAAAATGTTTCTGTTATTAGCATAATGAAATAGCAGTTCATCTAACTATATTACATGTTCTATGGGCTTAGATAGATTTTAAATGTAGATTGAAGTTGGAACAAATCTTTCTTCTCGCACTCCATCTTTCCCTTTCATGAATGCTTACTTCTTATCAGATCTTGCATATTCAAACATATGTCAGATCTACATCTACTATCACATACCAAGATGAAAAAGTATTTGGATTTATCTTATAACATATATACCTAAGGTGGAGTTCTCTATCCCCTCCTTCTTCTTCTTTAGTTTCTCCAGGTAGAGAGGGAAATTCCTCTTCCTGTGTGTAGGTTGATGACAATTATGGGAAGTTTGGCCATGAGGACAACTTATGTTCCTATTTTTTAAGGAAGGTGAAGAAAGTTGAAAAGAAGCTTAGCCATAAAGTATGGGTTCAGAAGAATAGAATTACTAAAGAACTTCCTCTTTGAGAAGACTTTGTTGATGTAGTTAACGATATATTAGATGATGTCCTCGAGAAAAAGTCTAATGGTATTTTTGATAAAGTTACTCCTTTAGCCATTCCCTTGGTCTTAGTTCCTCCTATTGAACATTTACTATAGTTATAACTACAAGGGAAAAAATCTAGAATTCCTCCAATGTTATTGAAGCATCCTAGTGTGGCATATAAACACTTTGATCTATCACGAAATAACTTTTCTATTCTAAATTTTAATGGGAATGATGAAGATGGAATTATTACCGAGGTTAGAAGGATTCTAACTAAAAGACCTAATGATTTATCCAATATCTATTACATCTTGGAACCTGATGTGACAAAACAAGACTTTATATATTTCCAAGAAAAGATAAGTATGGTGGGAGGTGATATTGTGATTATCATGGAGCCTTACATAAGGTATGATAATATCTCTGATGCAATTCAAGCCTTGTGGTGTGGTACTTCTTTTGTATCAAATAGCCATTCCCATTCCTATGTTAGAACCACTGTTATGTGGAGTAATGGATCCATTAACGTTAATAATCTCTTTGCTATATTGTAGTTGCCACATTGTGAGGTCTCTATTGTTGATATGAACTTTCTTTTATCATTGGTCTATGGTGTGAATCTTTATTTGGAAAGAAAGGAGTTGTGGTTTGACATTGTACATATTTCTAGCTCTGTTGACAACCCTTAGTGTATGGTTGGTGATTTTAATGTGCTTAGGCTCAACTATATAAAATTAAGCAAACATCATTCTATCTATGTTTCTATGAAGGATTTTAATGATTTCATGGTAGCTACTTGTCTTCTGGAAGTTCCTACTCAGGGACCATTCTTCACTTAGGATAGTTGGAAGAAATATGGCATATGTACTTTTTATAAGACTGATAGTAACCTTTTGTTTCTGAATTTCTTCAATAATGTGTGTGCTTAGGTTATCTCTACCATTCATATAGATCATAGAATTATTGAAGTAAATTTGTCTAAAATTACAAAGAAAGGGACTCCTTTCCAATTCAGTAATGATTGTTTCAAGAGAAGCAATTTCCTTAAAATTGTTAAAGATAGCTGGAAGAGTATTGTGTTCGATGGTCCTCCTATGTATAAGTTGTATAGAAAATTAAATATTTTGAGAAGGTCTTGTTGACCTAGAGGTTATACATTGACCATATTTTGATAATGACTTAACCATTCCATTCATATGTATCTAATATGTGTGTTAAAGATTGTTTTTAGTCATTAGGTACATGAAAAGGATCCGAAATCAAAATCCCTACTTTGGCCCAAGTTCAAGTCAAAATGTCTACAAGTGTGCTTTTTGGGATTTCTATGTAAATGAGCTTAGAACATTTTTGTAATCACTTGTAATGATGAATTGACTTGTAACTTAGATGAGAAAAATTATTGGGACAACAAACACCAAGTTTTAATCACTTTAGATGCAATTTAGAAAATTGATCACAATAACTTGGTCGGTCGAGTTTCCAGCCCCTAAAACTCGACTGATCGATCTTGGTCAATTTTCTGGAGTTTGCATCGGTCGAGTTATGCTTTCACAGAACTCGACCGATCGAGTAAGAGACCATTTTGATTTTAAATGGATGGTCGAGTTTTCCCAGGACAAACTCGACCGATCATTTAAACATCGGTTTTGTCTTTTACTGGATCGGTCGAGTTACCTATATTAAAACTCAACCGATCGCACTGTACGAAAATTGCAGAAAAAGTGATGTGACCGTTGGTGAGTGTTTTTTAGCGAAAATAGAGTCGTTTCCTTGAGCAAAAAATGGCTATTTTTGTATCTAAGTGTCCCATAACTCAAAGGGGCACCTTCAACTATAAATAGAACCTCTTGGAGTTCATTCCAAGGTTGCTCATTCACATATTCTTGGTCCTAGCCTAGTTGAGTGTGTTCTAAGCCTTTGAACCCCTTTCTCTCTCTACCTTCAAGACAAATTCATGAGTTGAGTGAGTTAGGTCCCCATGTATGAAAGCTACCCTTGTTTGATGTAAAGCTCTCCATTCCTTCTTCCTACCACATATTCCCTTTGAAGATTGAATGAAGCTTCTTCTCCGAGTGAAAGACAAGATGATGTTGCTCTTCTCCAAGTGAAGGAGAAGGTGTTGCTATTCTTCAAGGTTGAACAAGGCAAGCTACTCCAGGTCTCCGAGGGAAGGAGATAGGTGCTTCAAGGTCTCCAAGTGAAGGAGATGATCAAGGCAGCGTTCAAGAAACATGGATAATTCCTTTAAGGCAAAAGACTTGAAGAGATGAGTGGGTAAGTCCATCGTGATGGTTGAAGACTCCTAGGTTTCAAGTCGGTAAGCTCCTTCTATAGGTTAAAGATCTTTGCTTGAGGTACTAAGTCCTTAGATGTGTGGTTGTTATATCTTGTAATCTTATTGTGATATATAAGAGAACCAAGTTACACATCCTAGAGCCTAACCAACTCTAGGTAGTAGACTGACATTGCTCCTAAGTTTAGGATATGGAACCACTCTAAACCACATGTCCAAGTGCTTGCTTTCCTTGTCTCCTAACCTTGCTTTGTATGCAAGATTAAGACATCAAATTGCTGCTTGGTTTAGTTTCTGTACTAAATATAAATTGGTGGTCTAATTGTTTTTGTGAAGTTTCAGAAGCTCTATTCACCCCCCCTCTAGAGCCCATTGATCCAACAAGTGGTATCAGAGTAGGTATTCTCCGAGCAACTTCAACAAGTTAGAGAAGATGGGCGATTCATCACTTGGATCCCTCAATCTAGAAGGGAACTTCTCCATGAGGCCTCCGGTCTTTGATGGCACAAACTTCCTATATTGGAAGAGGAGGATGCAATTCTATCTACAAGGGGTGATCTATGAAATGTGGAAGGTTGTCCACCTCAAGTATGAAGACCCAAAGGGAGACATTTCTACTTGGAATGAAGCTCAAATGAAGCAAGCTCAACTCAATGCAAAAGATGTGAGCATCATCTACGCCGCCCTCACTCCATCCATGTTCAACCAGATATCTTCTTGGGATACAGCCCATGAGATATGGAACAAGCTTTGTGTCACCTATGAAGGTACGGAGCAAGTCAAGGAAGCTAAGATCTACATGCTTGACGGGCTTCTTGAGAACTTCAAGATGGGGAAGAATGAGAGAGTGGTTGATATGTACACTAGGCTCAATGTGATCATAAATGGACTAGCTGCCCTTGGGAGTGTGTTAGACAAAGGCACTATCAACTCCAAGATCTTGAAATCTCTTCCTAAGAGATGGTAGCCTAAAGTTACATCAATTGAAGAGGTGTACAAGCTAAGTGAGTTGTCAATCGAGGAGCTGGTTGGTAATCTTCAAGCCCAAGAACCTAGGCTTGACAAGTAAGAAGAGGAGGAGAAGAGAGAAGAGAAGGAGTCTAAGAAGATAAAGGACACAACCTTCAAAGCCCAAATTGAAGAAATGATGCGGAAACAACAACTTGCTCTCAAGTCTCCTACTCCCTCTTCGAGTGAAGATGAATGTCCCAATGAGCATGAGGCAAACTACTCAAAAGGGAAACACTTCAAGAGCAAGCCTTTTTCCTCAACTCCAAGATGCTATGAGTGTGGTCAAAAAGGCCACTACAAGAGTGACTGCCCAAAGCTCAAAAAGAGTCATCACAAGAGCAGCCACAAGAAAGACAAGGAGTAAAAGAGAGAAGGCAAGTACAAGAGGAAAGATAAGAAAGAGAGAAGATTCAAAGATACAGCCCATGCAGCTTGGGAGAAGTCTTCTTCAAGCTCCTCAAGCTCTGAAGATGGAGAATGCCACCTTGCCCTCATGGCATCCACTAGTGAAGATATTGGTGAGGTAAGCGAGGTAAGTGAGGTAAGCAATGCCAACTTGCATGAGCTATCTAAGGAAACTCTCATTGATATGTTAAATGAATGCAAATCTTCCTTTGTTAAATGTAAATCCAAAAGGAAAAGGTTAGGCAAGATAGTTGATGACTTATATGCTAAAATTGAAATCTTGATAAAAATGAAAAACTGCTCCTAGATAACATTGATTCTTTGCAAGGGCAATTCCTTGACCTTGAACTTTGACATAATGGAGTAGAGGTTGAGAATGGGGTCTATCTTAAGACTATTGAAGATCTTAAGGAAGACAACCAAGGATGCCAAGATGAGTTAGATATCCTTAAAACTGAAAATGTAGAACTAACTCACATTGATGATTCTAGGACGCAAGAAACTCATGTTTATCAAAAGGAAATCTTCTTGTTAAAAATTGAAAATGCTAAGTTACTTGCTCAAGTTAATGATTTATCTTCTAGGCCTATTTTACAAAGTAATGAAATTTCTAGCATAGCTTTAGAAAGAGATTCCTTTCATACAAAAGCCCTCTGTCTAGAGGCCGATCTATTGCATGCTAGAGATGATCTTGCTAGTCTTTCTTCTACCATCATTAACTGTAGTGATGATAATGCTAAGTTAAGATCTTCTTTGCAAAAGTTCCTTTCCGGGAAGAAATCCCTCAATGAGGTCCTAGAACACTCTACCAAACAAATTGGTACTAGTGGTTTGGGATATGATGGGACTGCTCCGAAAGGTAAGAGCAAGAGCAAGAACAAGGGTAAGAAGAAGAGTGGGGAACCTCCTATTTTCCATGGAGAGTCTTCCGGCTCTAAGAACCCTATGGTATGTATTCATTGCAAATGTGATGACCATTATTCTACTTATTGTCCTTACAAGCCCAAGGGGACCAACCCAAAGATGAAATGGGTCCCCAAACTAACCCCGGACCCCAAAACTTGAGTTGGTTTCTGACATCCTTCTTTCTTGTAGGATAAAAAGAGATGGATATTTGATAGTGGTTGTTCTAAGCACATGACTGGTGAAATCAACCACTTCAACAAATTCATGAAGAAGAAAGGAGGATCAGTAACCTTTGGTGACAACAAGAAGGGTAAGGTCATATGTGAGGGTGATGTAGGTAACAATCTTTGTATCAAGAATGTTTTTCTTGTTGATGGCTTACATCATAACTTGATTAGTGTAAGTCAACTATGTGATAATGGATATCTTGTGTTGTTTACATCATTAGAATGTTTACTTCTAGATTCCCTCACTTACAATGTCATATATAAGGGAACTAGAAATGGTAATCTTTATGTTATTGTTCTTGATGCTCTTAAGCCCATTCTTGATAGATACTAGGTAGTGGATAAAAATGATCTTTCTCTTTGGCATCACCGTTTGGGTCATGTAAATATGCATCAAATGAAGAAGTTGAGAAAAAAGGACTTAGTACGAGGACTTCCTAAATTGGATTTTGAAAAGGATGAGGAATGCCAACCTTCTACGCAAGGGAAACAAACCAAATCCTCCTTCAAGTACAAGGGATTCATGAATACTAAGGGAGTTCTAGAACTTCTTCATATTGATCTATTTGGACCAATGAGAACGCAAATGCTTCATGATTCCAAGTATTGTCTTGTCATTGTTGATGATTTCTCTCGATATACTTGGACCTTCTTTCTCATTTCGAAAAGTGATACTCTTGATGTTTTGTCGAGTTTTTGTAAACAGGTTGAAAATGAAGCTTCTTGACAGATCGTTTCTATCCGCAGTGACCATGGGGGAGAATTCGAAAATGATCTTTTTGGGCATTTTTGCGAAAAATCAGGTTACTCGCACAATTTCTCTTCTCCTCGTACGCCTCAACAAAATGGGGTAGTTGAGAGGAAGAACATGTCTCTTCAAGAGATGGCAAGGACAATGCTTCTTGAATACGACATTCCTAAGAAGTTTTGGGCCGAAGCCGTTAGTACCGCCTGTTATGTGCACAATCGAGTTTTTACACATCTGACTTTTAAAAAAAAAACCTATGAGTTGTGGCGTGGTAGAAAACCATCCATTGATTTCCTTCATGTTTTCAGATGTCCTTGTTTTGTTTTAAACACGAAGGATTCTCTCGACAAGTTTGATCTGAAATCCTATAAGGCCTTCTTCCTTGTATATAGCACTACAAGCAGGGCATTTAGAGTATTCAACATTGAATTATCTAAAATTGAAGAATCTATCAATGTTAAGTTTATTGAGACTAACCCTGTTGTTGGCAAGCATGGTGTTGTTGATGTTGCAGATGACTTGATTCCAATCCTTAAAGACCTCAACATCAACAACAAAGGTAAGCAGGTGATAGAAGAAGAAGAAGAAGAAAAGAAGGATCCCACTCCCCACTTTGCTAAGAATCATACAAAGGAGCTAATCATTAGCAACCCCTTCGAGAGAGTGAAGACACGAGCTGCCTACAACAAAGAACAAGCAGATAGTGCCTTCATCTCACAACTAGAGCCAAAGAACATCAAATAAGTCCTTGGTGATGATGAGTGGATCCTATCCATGCAAGAAGAACTAGAGCAATTCAAAAAGAATCGTGTGTGGACTCTAGTGCCAAGACGTAATGATAGAAAAATCATTGGCACGAAATGGGTCTACCGCAACAAGCTGGATGAGCAAGGAAAAGTGGTAAGAAACAAACAAAGGTTAGTGGCACAAGGTTACAACCAATAGGAAGGTATTGACTTTGATGAAACTTATGCTCATGTTGCTAGATTAGAATCTATTCGCATGCTACTTGCCTTTGCTAGTCATAAAAATTTCTTACTTTATCAAATGGATGTTAAAAGTGTGTTTTTAATGGTACAATCGAGGAGGAAGTATTTGTTTCTCCGGCCTTTGAAAATGACAAGTTACCCAATCATGTTTATTTTTTGCAAAAAGCTCTCTATGGACTCAAACAAGCACCTCGATCTTGGTATGAGAAACTAAAGAACTTTTTTTTAGATAATGGGTATGTCATGAGCAAAGTTGATTCTACCTTGTTTCTAAAACACACTTCTAAACATTTTCTAATTATTCAAATCTATGTTGATGATATTATCTTTGGCGGTATTGATCTTGATCTTTGCAAGGAGTTTAGTTCTCTTATGCAAAGTGAATTTGAAATGAGCATGATGGGTGAGTTGACTTTCTTCCTCGGCTTTCAAATCAAGCAAACAAAAGAAGGAAACTTCATCAACCAAGGTAAGTATACAAATGAACTACTCAAACGCTTTGGGATGGAGAACATGAAGCAAATGGATACACTCATGTCCAACACCTTGATAAAGATGAAGATGGTGAAAAGGTAGATGAGAAGATCTATAGAGGTATGATTGGAAGTTTACTTTATTTAACTACCTCTAGACCTGATATTATGTTTAGTGTTGGCTTGTGTGCTCGCTTTCAATCTAGCCCTAGGAAGTCTCATCTTATATCCGTTTAGATAATTTTGAGGTACTTAGCCAAAACACAAAATTTTGGACTATGGTATCCTAAATCAAGGGATTTTACTCTTATGGCATATAGTGATGCGGATTATGCAGGCTATTTGGTTGATAGAAAGTGCACAAGTGGCACTTGATTCCTTCTAGGACCATGCTTGGTGGCTTGGTTTTCCAAGAAATAGAGCATCGTGGAATTATCAACTAATGAGGTTGAATACATTGTAGCCGGGAGTTGTTGTGCTCAGGTCCTATGGATGAAGCAAATGCTCCAAGACTTTAACATACATTTTGATGCTTCTCCTGTCTATTGTGATAATACTAGTGTAATTAATCTCTCTTACAATCCTATATTGCATAGTAGAGCTAAATATATAGAGGTTCACCACCACTTTCTTCGTGATCACATTGCCAAGAAAGATATTTATATCACGCATGTGGACACAGAAAATCAATTGGCGAACATTTTTACAAAACCTCTAGCTAGATATCAATTCAATTTTATTCAATCTAAACTGCTTATTGTTGCTTTGGATGATATTTCCATGTGATCTAGCTAGTTGTCTCTATCTTGTATGTTTTCTTATGTTTCTCATCATCTTGCTTTGCTTATATATGCTTAAATGTGAAAACTTGCTTGTTAACATGCTTAATTTTGCGTGTTTTTGGGTTTTTATCATTTTTCATGTTTTATTGCTAAATAGTACCCAATGATGAGCTAAATGTGCCTATGTTAATTATTCATATTGGACTAGAAAAATGAATTTAATTGGCATGTATATGGCTAGAAACTAAGTTTGTGACTTTTAGGTCATGATGACCATCGGTCGAGTTTCACCAGGACAAACTCAACCGATCAGGAGCCGAGAGCAGTCCTTCAGTGGATCGTTCGATCGAGTTTCACACTCTCAAAACTCGACCCATCGATGGGATGAGACAACATAAAATTTAGGATCGGCCGACTATTTTCCCTTGCAACTAGAAAATAGCTGACTGATTCCTCCTCGTCTATCCCCCAACTCTCAACCCTAACCCTAAACCTCCCGTTCCTAACCCTAGGGTGACCAAGAATCCTTGATCTTGACCTCCCCGGGCATCATTGGTGGTGTTTGTTTGGAGTTTGCAGTTTGGTATCTCATTTTTTCACGTTTTTTCATCTTGCTTTAGCCTCCATGGCTTCCCAAAGGAGAAAATGTGCCGCCCCTAGCAATGCTCAAGCCTCCTCTTCGACTAATTGTTTGATTCCTTTTGATAACAAAACCTTTGTGTCTCTTGAGGTTGTAAATTGGTATAAGGATCTTCTACCTAGAACTCCTTTCCCATTTTGCGCCTTGCTTAAACCGGATCGTTTTCAAGAGGTTATCACCTCAGTTTCTAGGCGTCTTGCCTCTCACCACCTATCCGCCCTAGCGATCAAAGCTGACTACTTTAACAATCACATCTGTAGCACTAAAGCAGTTCACGAGTTCTACGTGAATTTGCATTGGAACTAAGATTCTCTTATCCCTCCGTCGAATACCGAAGTAGTTCATACATCGATGATCGTCGGTCATCGTTTCCAAATATCTGAGGATTCATTAAACATCTTCTTTTCTGGAGATGAAGAAAATGACACTTGGCGCAAGGACTATGGAGAGTATTTCAACCTTCTTGACCCGGCTGGTTTTTACAATCACCATGAGTTGACATTACCGGACATTCATCAGTTTTTGAAGAAACCTAACGCGGCCTACAAGAAGAATTCAACCCTACCTTCATCCTCTCTTAACCTAAAGCGGTGCATTCTGGCTTTAGTGATTAAATATAATGCCCATCCCAAGAAAAACCAAACAGACATTGCAAAGAACATTACAGTCATTATGTATTGTTTGTTAAATAATATCAGTGTCAAATGGGCCAGATACATTCTACACCACATGACCTATTTCGACACTAGAAAGAACACCAAAGGCACTCATCCACCCTATCTGTATTTGATCTGTGGTCTTTTTAAGTTTGCCACTAACAAATGTCTCTTCTCTGACTTTCATTATCCGATCGCCAAAAAGGGTGTTTGTATTAGTGAAACCACTCTTCAGAAGTCCATCCCTATGTTTTCTTCTACCTCTGGTGTTTCTACTTCTGCATCCGCTTCTGCCACATCATCTGCCTCTACCCAAGCTCCACCACCAAAGCTTCATCCTCAACCCAGTTGTGCGTCCTTCTGTGCATCCAATGAAACCCTTCTCAGATATATGATGCATGAACAGGTGTACAACCGTTAGGTTCAGGAACACCTGCACCAGGATTTGTGTTCTATCATGTCTACCATGAACCTATACTGTGCTTCACCCTACCCCACCTACCAGCCATACCCAGGTAGTGCTTATGCTTCTTATGCATATGAGCATTACTACCCTGTACTTGAGCCTTCCTCTGCCGCTCCGCCACCTTTTGCTGTTGGTAGTTCCGCTCCAGTCTTCCTATCGTTACCTACTGGCCCCCTGGCCACCCTACTAGCCACCTTGGGTGACTCTACTCCATCTTTCCCACAAGCCAATGAGCTTCATGCTCATGGTATGTCTTGGGCTGAGCAGAATGCCCGCTGGCCCGGTCGCTCTTTTGGACCTCCTGCTGATGAGGAGA
Source organism: Alisma plantago-aquatica (assembly GCA_963693085.1). NCBI lineage: Eukaryota > Viridiplantae > Streptophyta > Magnoliopsida > Alismatales > Alismataceae > Alisma > Alisma plantago-aquatica. The sequence goes on along the minus strand of OY856412.1, from coordinate 667,381,391 downwards.
TGCATGACCAGGATGAGGAGGCTGACGATGATGATGGTGATGATGAGGATGCTTCTGAAGAAGGTGATGATGTTGATGATGATCATGTTGCTACTCCACCTTTTGATGGAGATGAGGACTACACTCCTGGTGATGACGATGTTGTTGATATAGATAGCTTAGATGTCTAGGTGGTTTCTTAGTGTGTAGTCTAGCATGCTTATCATATATATCTTTCCAGGCTATTTTGTATAAGAAACATTTGGGCACATTTCTTATGAGTTGTACTATTTCCTATCTTTGTTTTATCATTGTTATGTAGTTTCTATGCTATGAACATGTTTCTGGGCTATAATATTCTTGATGAGCACTATGGCTATTTACTCTATTTTATTCTATGTGTTTGGTGCCATCTTGAGTTATATTTTGATAATTCCTTGGATTGTATGTTATCTTGTGTGGATGTATGATATATGTTCTTAAACTGCTGCTTATTATCTTGCATATATGTCTTGGTTGAGTTTTGGAGAAGACCTTGTTTTCATGCTCTTCTACCCCCCCTACCTTTTTGATAATGTCAAAAGGGGGAGAGATATCTCTTGGTTTGAGACTCAATAATATTGTTTCCTGTTGTTATACTATTGCTTTGTTGCTTAGTTGATCCTTTTCTTGTTAATTCTTTGTTGATCATGTGACTTGCAAAGGATTACACAATACATGTATGTTGCTATTTGCTATGTAGAATAGACTAACCATGCAGGTTAGATGAAGCATAGATTAAGGGGGAGCAATTCACATTTTTCACATCATGAATCCCCTAATTCTCAAGGAAAAGGTATAACTTTCATATCCCTTTTCAATATGTTTGAGGAATGGTTTGTCATTGTCAAAAGGGGGAGAATGTTGACCTAGAGGTTATACATTGATCATATTTTGATAATGACTTAACCATTCCATTCATATGTATCTAATATGGGTGTTAAAGATTGTTTTCAGTCATTAGGTACATGAAAAGGATCTGAAATCAAAATCCCTAGTTTGGCCCAAGTTCAAGTCAAAATGTCTAACAAGTGTGTTTTTTGGGATTTCTATGTAAATGACCTTAGAACATTTTTTTAATCACTTGTAATGATGAATTGACTTGTAACTTAGATGAGAAAAATTATTGGGACAACAAACACCAAGTTTTAATCACTTTAGATGCAATTTAGAAAATTGATCACAACAACTTGGTCGGTCGAGTTTCCAGGCCATGAAACTCGACCGATCGATCTTGTTCGATTTTATGGAGTTTGCATCGGTTGAGTTATGCTTTCACAGAACTCGACCGATCGAGTAAGAGACCATTTTGATTTTAAATGGTCAGTTGAGTTTTCCCAGGACAAACTCGACCGATCATTTAAACATTGGTTTTGTCTTTTTAATGGATCGGTCGAGTTACCTATATTAAAACTCGACCGATCGCATTGTACGAAAATTGCAGAAAAAGTGATGTGACTGTTGGTGAGTGTTTTTGAGCAAAAATAGAGTCATTGCCTTGAGAACAAATGGCTATTTTCATATCTAAGTGTCCCACAACTCAAAGGGGCACCCTCAACTATAAATAGGACCTCTTGGAGTTAATTCCAAGGTTACTCATTCACATATGCTTGGTCCTAGCCTAGTTGAGCATGTTCTAATCCTTTGAGCCCCTTTCTCTCTCTACGTTCAAGACAAATTCGTGAGTTATGAGTGAGTTAGGTCCCCATGTATGAGAGCTACCCTTGTTTGATGTAAAGCTCTCCATTCCTTCTTCCTACCACATATTCCCTTTGAAAATTGAATGAAGCTTCTTCTCCGAGTGAAAGAGAAGATGATGTTGCTCTTCTCCAAATGAAGGAGAAGGTGTTGTTGTTCTTCAAGGTTGAAGAAGGCAAGCTGCTCCAGGTCTCCAAGTGAAGGAGATAGGTGCTTCAACGTCTCCAAGTGAAGGAGATGATCAAGGAAACACTCAAGAAAGATGGGTAATTCCTTGAAGGCAAAAGACTTGAAAAGAGTAGTGGGTAATTCCATGGTGATGGCTGAAGACTCCTAGGTTTCAAGTGGGTAAGCTCCTTCTACAAGTTGAAGATCTTTGCTTGAGGAACTAAGTCCTTGTATGTGTGTTTGTTGTATCTTGTAATCTTATTGTGATATATAAGAGAACCAAGTTGCAAATCCTAGAGCCTCACCAACTCTAGGTAGTGGACTGACATTGCTCCTAAGTTTAGGACATGGAACCACTCTAAACCACATGTCCAAGTGCTTGCTTTCCTTGTCTCTTATCCTTGCTTTGTATGTTAGATTAAGACATCAAATTGCTGCTTGGTTTAGTTTCTGCACTAAATATAAATTGGTGGTCTAATTGTTTTTGTGAAGTTTGTGAAGCTCTATTCACCCCCCCTCTAGAGCCCATTGATCCAACATGTCTCTTATGTTCTAGAATAAAGTATTTGCTGGGAATTTTATGATGAATGCCAAGAAACTAAAAAATGGAGGATTTGGAACTTTAAAAGGTTGTGGATGATGATCCTTTGAATTATGTTATGGCAAGTAAACTTACAACTATTAGGAAAAAATTATTGAATCAATGGAATTTGAGTAGTTACTTTACAAGAAAAAGTATAGAATCTAGTGGCTTATTGAAGGAGACAGAAATACAAGTTTTTATATACTTATCTAAACTCTCATAGACACAAAAATAACATCTTTGTTTTCGATCAAAAATCTATTAAAAAGTCATTGTTGGTTTTTATAAGACTTGTTCTATTCTACCTCTGCCTTTGTTAAAGATTGGAAGGATGAGTGGGATATTCCTCAGTTGTCTGTGGAGAAAGTGAAGCCTATTAGTAGGTGGGCTACTAAAAAGGAAGTGAAATCTCTCATGGATGGACTCAAATTGAGTACGCCACATGGTCTGGATGGACTTGGGATACCATGGGAGATGAAGTTACCAAGGCAGTTTTGAATATGTTTTATAATCTAAACTTCTAAAGGAATGCAACATAACCTTTATCACTCTTATACCTAAGTGTGGTAATTTTGAGACTATTAAGGATCACAGATTAATTTCCTTATGTAATATTGTGAATCAATATTCCATAAAAATTATGGTTAATAGGATGTAGGGTGTGCTTTCTTCTATTATTTATTAGAACCAATTCATGTTTATTAAAGTAGGAAGATCGGAGATGTTCTCTTACTAGAAAATGGAATTTTGAGCTTGTTCCTGGAACATTTTGGAGGGCCCAAGCTCTATATGAAAGCTAATTCATCAAATCCCAAAGATACTATGGATAGAAAGAGTATTCTCCTTATGATGATGAAAATAAATTTCCATGAGTGCTGGATTATGTGGATTAATACTTGCTTTGAAACTACTTTCTTTTAGGTGTTGGTTAATGGAGTTACTTCTAGGCCTTTTAAGTCTACAATTGGGACTCGTAAAGGGGATCCTATTGCCCCATATCTATTTTTGATCGCCATGCATAGTTTTAGTTTAGTTGTGAACTGGTTTATAAATATGAAGGAGATTGAACCTTTGAAAACTTATAAATATTTGGTGTCTCCCATCTAATTTTGTGGATGAATTTATGATCTTTTCTAAAGGAAATGTAGATAATATTCTTGTCATCAAACATGTACTCGATATTTGTGGTAATGTCTCATGTTTGAAAAGGAATACTACCATAAGTCATTCTTTTCTCAGAAAAAATGTTATAGAAAAGGATATGGTCGATTTCTTGAATGATAATATTGGTATGACTTCCTATTAAGTATTAGGGACTTCCCTTATTTGGGTATATTGACAATAAGAATGTGCCTTGCTATTGTGGTTAAAGTTAACATGAATCTAAACTCTTAGAAAAGTAAATTGTTGTCTATGGCTGGCAAGCTAGAACTTGTGAATTATACCCTAGCTTCTTATTACATATTTTGGGCATCATCTTTTCCTATTACTAGTCTATTATCAAGGATTTGGAGTATTTTTAAAGAATTTTCTTTCATGCAGAATTATGAGGAGATGAGGAAGAATCATTTTGTATCTTGGGACCATATTTGCAAAATGAAAAAATAAGGAGGCCTTGGCATAAGGCACATTGATGATTGGTTCATTGTAGGGTTAATAAAATATCTTGAGTATTGCTATGAAAAAAACATCTCTCTGGGTCAAATGGGTGCATGAGAGATATATTGTGGGCTCTTCTATTTGGTGTTGCAAACCAAGGCTAACTACTCTTGGCTTTAGAGGCAAATCCTCATAACTTAAGATAAATTTTTGTATCACTTTGAAGTTGATAATGGTCAAAATCTCCTTTTGTGGAGAGATCCATGGTGCCCAAGTGGTAGATATTCATATACAGTTCCTAGTAAATAGATCATGTTGAGGTTTGGGAGAGGTTAATTCTACAATTTATCTAAATGCATAGTGGATAGTAAATGGTTCTTCCGTACAATTGATTTCTTCAAGAATCTAAACGATCCTAATGATAAACCTAACATAGTTTGTTCAGAGGGAAAGATGATATTAATTTTATTGTTTCTTGGGAGGATTGGAGGCTTAAGTTCCGTGAGGTGTAATAGGATGAATTAGTTGTGCTCCAAATTCATTCCTGGACGTGTTTCAATCACCATTTGGAAGGCTATTTTGGATAAGCTCCTCATGCAAAATGTTCTTAGACACTTTGGATTTTGCATGGTGTCCAAATGTTGTTTTATTATGCATAGGAGGATTCAATTAACATATTCTTCACTTGTTCTTTTTCGAACATTCTTTGGGATCTTTATGATGAACTATATGGGAGGCATGACATTTGATACTCGCAAGCAATGAGGCTAAGGTTGTTGGATCTTTTCTTTGGATTTTATTTGGACAGAAAAGAACAAACATATCTTTGAGGAAATATCTACAAATGCTTTGACTCTCGCAAGCAATATTCTAGATGACAAAGATTTTCTAGCTTAATCTTTCTTCTTATACTCTAATATAGTTTCTTATTTTTTTCATAGATTGTCCCATTTGTACAATTACTTCATGTTTGTCTTCTTATTTTTTCTCATTTATTGTGTCTAGAGGAACTTTTCTCATGTGAATAAAGGAAAAAAAAGAGGAGAGGAGAACTTGGTGCAAAAAAAAGATGGAGAGTAAACATTGTGAAGTCCCATCTTGGCACATTTACTTGAATAAGATAGGAGTAACTGGTTTGGTGTGTGTAACATACCAGAACAAGAACCCTACCTAATAAGTTTGACCCCTTATACTTAGCCAAATAGGGATAAGCTAATACATGTAATTGAACCAATAATGAAATCTAAAATGTGTCATAAGAAGTGTTACAAAACAAATCATGCTTAATAATCATACACATATGGAGATAATAAGAATATAATTGAATTAATGGGCCATATGACCTAACTCATAAAAATAAATCCCAAAAGTAAAATCTAAGTTTAAAATCGTGTTCCTTGGGTCCCAACTGCCTTGGGAGTCAAGTTTCACTTTATTCACATAATAATAATTCATTTAACTCAAATTGGAAAAGAAGATGTGTGTTTTCCCCAAAATACCAAAGAAAATAATAAATGTCTCCAAAAGAGGCATATGACCTTAGATTTGTAATCTACATAATAAATATAGCCTTTGGGTGACTTTTCATTCAATTTGGAGAAAGTTTACTTAAAAGGTGAAATCAAGAGCGAAAAAGTGTGTAGAATCTTCAAAATATTAAATAAATTCTCAAACAACTCCAATATGTAAAATTTATGGAAAATTTGTATACAACCCATTAAATATGACTTGTGGGTTAAGTTTCATAAAATTTGGATAATCCAAGCATCATTAAGGTATCATGAGAGAGAAATAAGGAATATATTAAATAATACATCTAAAGTTGCCAAAAGTGAAATCTAATTGGAGAATCAAAATATACATGTTTAACTTAACTTGTGTGCAAAGTTTGGTTTAATTTGGATAAGAATAGGACCCTTAAAAGAGGAAAGAGAAAATATGTACATTAAATATGTTTCACTTTGGTTTTATAGCTGTCACATTTAATAATTATTCGATTTCCTATAGTTCCCATATTCATTTGTCACGTAATTAATTTTCTTTCCTATTTCTTTCTTTTTCATGCCATCAGACACCTTAGGTTTTAAGTTTCCTATTCGCAGATCGGATTAACAGCCTGAAGGCCTCCTCCTTCACCCACCTTGTCTGACTCAAACTCAAACTTCTACGAACAACATTTTGGATTTAGTGGTTTCCCAATCTCTTTTTCCTCTCTTAGAATTTTTTGATTCCCTTTTTGTGTTCCTCACCTTCTTTCAATTTCAAGGATCCCTAGTTTGGGTAAGTTTCTCCCTTTCAATCACTGGGTCGACACGGAGTTTCCTTGTTCTCCCATGTTTCCAATTTCTCAAGATTTCCTCGCTAAAACCAGACTCAACACCTATAGATACGGCCTCCCCCATGACTCTTGAACATCTAGAGACCTTCTCCTATAGCCTCCTTGGTCCCATTTTCATTGCAACCCCTTTTACCTACTCCTGATCTTTTCTCCGGCGACAGTGACCTCGCCAGAGGTGCTCTAGTGGTCCATGGTTGTGTTTCTTCACTTGGTTCATGTCATGGTGGAATAGGAAAGTTTCATGAGACATCCATTTATGTGATTAATATGTATTCTAATTTTGCCTCTTTCTTCTGAGTTTTTTTTTGATTTGGTGATTGACCATCTGTAGAGCGCCTTTCCGCCTATTTTCTTGGTTTCTCGCTCCGAGCGTGGATGCTTATCTCTTCTCTTCTCTTCATTTGACTCCCCAATGGCTTGTCTTCTCTACCTGACTTCCTCAATTTGTCTAGTGTTTTGTGATGGGGTTTTCTCGAGCTATACTTGATCATTCTCATCGTTGTTTTGATCATTGGGTTTGCCGGAGTTTTGGGAACAATGTTCGTGAAGAACATTTCGCTTGATCTTAGCTGGTTTGTGATTTGTAGTCCATAAATCTCCTTGTTGTGCTTTGGCTCACGTGGTCTTCATAGGGGAAACAAATCTTCACATGAATTCCCCTCTCAACCCTTCTCTTTCATCTTTATTTTAGTTTTATGGTTGAGGGGCAAAATGGTCTTTTTTCCCTGGCCCTCTATTTGCTTTATGCACGCACGCCGTTAAGATGGACGAGTGCTACACTGACTTAGGTGACTCTGATTGGTCGGCCCAGGCCGTGTAGGCCTCTCCCCCTCTCTCTTCTTTCTTCTGGCTCTGTATGCTGACTTGGTGTTTCTCTATTTTCTTATTGGTTGGTTTTATAAAATGCATAACTAAATCTACATTAATCATAAAAATATGCATAAATATTCAATAAAATGAGAAAAAGAAGATCTATCTGTGAATAATAATCTTTACTCCTAATTATGATGTTTAAATAAGAGTGGATATTAATGAGTAATGTAATTGGATAATATTTTGGAAAATTCATAACTAAATATGTATAGGTCAAAAAATATAATAAAATATTTTTAAAACTCAGGAAGGTGTAACCTAAAACATGGCATGGTTTTGATAACCTAATTCATTAATAATAAAAAGGTGATTGTTAGGGTTTTGAATAACTTAAGGAAATCTAACCCTAATTCGACCTAAATGCATCATAAGTTCCTTGGAGGCCTAGGCTTGGACGTAGACTTGGTTTTGGATAGAGTAGACTTTGAACTTGAGGTATGTTATATCCCCTATTCTTTTATGTTGAGAAATTCACATATCTTATCATTCTTTTGACTTTATCCTACACATATGTATATTTTCTTGATATCGTGGTTCATGTGAACTATTTTGCTTGTTATGGATTTGGATATTCTCTTGATATGTTTATTGTTCCTTGGTGCATGTTGGTATTATACAATGATATGTGCCCACTTTGAAGTGGATGTTTATATGTTTGTGTTGTCCATTATGTGATGACAACTATAATTCTGACTATACTTTTCTACTTGCCTGTATATTTTACATGATATGTGATTCAATAGCACTAGAGTAGTGTAAATTACATTGGTTTTGGGGTAGTAATCCCCAATTGATTATTAAGGAGGGTGGTAGTGTACCATTCTCTGTAACTCAGTGTGGTAGTAATCAATACTCAACTATATATATTGGGAGATTGGCAGTATTCCTTTCTCTATCAGGTTTCAAGTTTATAGTTAGCCGCGTTTGTGTTTATATTGTTCTAGGGCTATGTTTATCTCACATGCATGCAGATTATTGATGTTGATTGTGGGATGTGTTCCCCACTTGCTTTATTTTCTAGAATTACACAATCTTGATTATTTTATTTGTGGAAAGTATCTTATTTTATGATGATGATGTTTCTTATATGTATGCCCTTGTGGGTAGTCCTTATCTGTTGTATGGGAAACAATTATTCTTGATGTCCTCTGGTCAATATATGGCTCAAAGTTTTCTTTAGTATACACATACTAACTTTTTGTCGATGTTTTCTTTTCTTCTCTTCTTTTGTGGGGTATGCTACCAACCCTACGTTAGATTCAACAAGAAAGGTAAACTTGGACATCAACCTTGTGGCTGAGCTTTTGGGAGACTTGAAAAGGTGGTTAGATGACCCTCGGCTTGATCTTTGGCTTATATGTTTAATTTTCCTTTTTGGACACCCATGTGTGGTGAAGTGATGTATAATGTTATCAAGCTTTGTAAATTGTTAGATAATGATCTTTTCCGTTGCTACTCAATGTGTTCTGCTACATACATGTTGAATGAATGGGTCTCCATCTATTTGGCAAAGAGTTTTATGTGGTGTTTGGTTTAAGGGATGCTTCCATTTTATTTTCAATGGGGAATGGTTCCTCTCTGGGTTCCTGCTCCTCACAGCATGGTATGAGAGCCACTAGCAGTGATAACTATTTCAAACTCATCTCCCTTAGTATGTTTACCTTTATCTTAGGTTGCTTACATCTAGTACCTTGCCTTGTGTAGGAAAAACCCTGATGGTGGGAGATAACTCGACGGTTAACAACCAGTATGGTTAGAGATGCCCCAAAACCTTAGGTTTGGTCAAGGGACCTCAGCTTCTACTAGTTCAGGTGTAGTCATCTCTCCAGAGCAAGAGTTGGTCGTGTTTTGATAACTTTTTTCTACCTCCATGGTGGGGAAGATGAAAGACCCAGCTGTACTTGAAAAGTCTAAGGAGTTCTCGATCATGGAGTTCATGAAGATGCAACCACCTTACTTCAAGGGTGAAGGTGAGATAGAAATGGTCAAAAAAGGTGATGATTGGGTGTTAGCCATCGTGAGGACTTTTGATGGTTTGGCATGTCCTCCACATCAGAAGGTTAGGTTTGCTTCATATGTCTTAGAAGGACCAGCAATAGTTTGGTGGAATGGAATTGCAAGGACTAGATACATCTCAACCATGTATTGGATGGAGTTTTTAGCTCTCTTCTGTGGAAAGTATATCTATACTGTTGCACTGAAGTAGAAGGAAGTAGAGTTTTATAGCTTAAATCAAGGTTCTTTATCTATTTCTATGTTTGTGCAAAAGTTTCTACTGTTGGAACGTTATGCAGTGGGTTTGGGTGAGGAGCGAAGGGCTGACCTATTCCTCCCGAGAATCAACTACAACATGGGTCATGTTCTTATCCCACAACTACCTTTAACCTTTCAGCAGATGGTTGATAAAGATTTGGCAGTGGAGTCTTACCCAGGGTTTCAACCTAGGGAGTTTGACAAGAAGAGGAAGTTTTCTGGTGACAAACAGAAATGAGACAGTTGTACTAAGTGCAATAGACCCCATCCTCCAAGGAAGTGTCCTCATGTTAGAAATCAAGGCGCACCAGTGGTATGATACTATTGCAATGAACCCGAACACATCTGACCTGATTGCCCTAAGCATCATAATGGATAAGCTCCTGTGCAACAATAGCAATCACCTCCTCAGAAATTGAGCAATAATAATGGTAGCAATAATAGAGGAAGACCCATGGAAAGAAAAGTTGGAAGAGTTTTTTCTTTGGATGGTGAAGAAGTTAATGATGATGATCAAGAGCAAGTTAACCCATAGTTCCTTAGATTAGTATTTACAAGTTATGTTTCCTTTTTGCTTTTTGCTTATATAGTTGCATGTAAGAAGTATAGTTGAAGCTTTTGTATCTAAAGTTTACTTCAATATAATAAGATGAACCCTTTTAAGGGGTGGTGGATAAGTTTCTTATGGATGTTTTTATTTTGAGGACAAAATCCCTTTAAGGGGTGGTATACTGTAATATACTAGAACTAGAACCCTACCTTAGAAGTTTGACCCCTTACACTTAGCCAAACAAGGATATGCTCATGTAGAGCCAATAATGAAATCTAAAATTTTGTCACAAGAAGTGTAACATAACAAATCATGCTTAATAATCATACACATATGGACATAATAAGAATATAATTGAACTAATGGGACACTAATGGGCCATATGACCTTATCTCATAAAAAGAAATCCCAAAAGTAAAATCTAAGTTTAAAATCGTGTTCCTTGGATCCCAACTACCTTGGGAGTCAAGTTTCACTTTATTCACACAATAATAATTCATTTAATTCAAATTGGAAAAGAAGATGTGTGTTCTCCCCAAAATACCAAATAAAATAATAAATGACAACAAAAGAGGAATATAATCTTAGATATGTAATCTTTTTAAATATAGACTTTGGGTGAATTTTCATCCAATTTGGAGAAAGTTTGCTTAAAAGGTGAAATTAGGAGAGAGAAAGTGTGTAGAATATTCAAAATATTAAATAAATGCTCAAACAACTCCAATATATAAAATTGATGGCAAATTCATATCCAACCCATTAAATATGACTTGCTGGTCAATTTCATAAATTTTGGAAAATCCAAGCATCATTATGGCATCAGGAGAGAGAAATAAAGAATATATTAAATAATGCATCTACATTTATCAAAAGTGAAATCTAATTGGAGAATTAGAATCTACATGTTTAACTTAACTTGTGTGCAAAGTTTGGTTCAATTTGGATAACAATAAGACCCTTAAAAGAGGAAAGAGAAAATATGTACATTAAATATGTTTCACTTTGGTTTTATAGCTATCACATTTAATATTTCTTCTATTTCCTATAGTTCCCATATTTTGTCATGTGATTATTTTCTTTCCTATTTCTTTCTTTTTCATTTCATCGGGTAGCTCAGGCTTTAAGTTGCCTGTTCGCAGATCAGATCAACGGCCCGGAGGCCTCCTCCTTCACCCGCCTTGTCCAACTCAAAGCCAAACTTCTACAAATAGTGTTTTGGATTTTGTGGTTTCCCGATCTCTTTTTCCTCTCTTCCTCATGATTTTTTGGTTCCCTTTTTGTGTTCCTCACCTTCTTCCAATTTCAAGGATCCCTAGTTTGGGTAAGTTTCTCTCTCTCAATTGCTAGGTCGACAAGGAGTTTCCTTGTTCTCCCCTATTTCCTATTTCTCAAGATTTCCTCGCTAAACCTAGACTCAAAACATATATATACGGCCTCCCCCATGACTCTCAAACATCCATATACCTTCTCCTAGAGCGTATTTTGTCCCATTTTTTCTGTAACCCCTTCTCCCTGCTCCTGATCTTTTCTTCGGTGATGGTGAACTCGCCATAGGTGCTCTAGTGGTCTGCAGATGTGTTTCTTCACTTGGTTCATGTCATGGTGGACTTTGCAAGCTTCACGAGACTTATGTTCATGCAATTAATAGGTATTCTGATTTCACCCCTTTCTTCTGAATTCTATTACATTTGGTGATTGACCATCTGTAGAGCACCTGACTTCCTCAGTTTATCCAGTGTTTTGTGATGGGCTTTTCTCGAGCTACACTTGATCGTTCTCATCGTTGTTTTGATCATTGAGTTTGCAGGAGTTTTGGGAACAATGTTTGTGAAGAACATTTTGCCTTATCTTAGTTGGTTTGTGATTTGTAGTCCATGGATCTCCTCATTGTGCTCTTGCTCACGTGGTCTTCACAGGGGAAACAAAGCTTCATGTGAATTCCCTCTCTACCCTTCTCTTCCGTCTTTGTTTTAGTTTTATGGTTTATGGGCAAAATTTTCTTTTCGTCCTAGCCCTGTTTTTACTTTATGTGTATGTGCCACTGAGTTGGATGAATACCACATTGACTTGGGTGACTCTGATTGGATGGCCCAGGCTGTGTAGGCCTCTTCCTCTCTCTCTCTCTTTTCTTCTGGCTCTATATGCTGACTTGGTATTTCTCTATTTTCTTATTGGTTGTTTTTATAAAATGCATAACTAAATCTACACTAATCATAAAAATACCATAAATATTCAATAAAATGAGAAAAATAAGATCTATATGTCTATAATAATCTTGACACCTAATAATTGATGATTAAATAAGAGTGGATATTAACGAGTAATGTAATTGGATAATATCTTGAAAAATTCATAACTAAATATGTATAAGTCAAAAAATATAATAAAATATTTTTTGAACTCAGGAAGGTATAACCTATAACATGGCATGGTTTTGATAACCTAATTCATTAATAATAAAAAGGAAATTTTTAGGGTTTTGAATAACTTCTGGAAGTCTAACCCTAGTTCCACCTAAATGCATCATAGGTTCTTTGCAGGTCTAGGCTTGGACATAGACTTGGTTTTGGATAGAGTAGACTTTGAAGTTGAGGTATGTTGTATCCCCTATCCCTATATGCTGAGAAATTCACCTATCTTATCATTCTTTTGACTTTGGCCTCCACATAAGTATATTCTCTTGATATCATGGTTCATGTGAACTATTTTGCTTATTATGGATTTGGATATTCTCTTGGTATCTTTATTGTGCCTTGGTGCATGTTGGTCTTATATAATGATACATGCCCACTTTGAAGTGGATGTTTATATGTTTTGTTGTCCATTCTGTTATGGCAACATTGTATAATTATGACTATACGTTTATACTTGTCTCTATATTTTACATTCTATGTGATTCAGTAGCAATAGAGTAGTGTATATTATGTTGGTTTTGGGACTCCTTTTGATTACTAAGGAGGGTGGTAGTATACCATTCTTTGTAACTGTGTGTGGCAGTAATTCATACTCAACTATATATATTGTGAGATTTGCAGTATTCCTTTCTCTATCAGGTTTCAAGTTTATACTTGGTTGTCTTTGTGTTTATATTATTCTAGGGCTAGGTTTATCTCACATGCATGTAGGTTATTTATGTTAATTGTGGGGTGTGTGTCCTACTTGCTTTATGTGTCAGTATTGCACAATCTTTATTGTTTTGTTTATGGCATGTATCTTCTTTTATGATGATTATGATGTTTCTTATCCTTATGCCCTTGTGGGTAGTCTTTATCTCTTGTATGGGAAGCATTTATTCTTGATGTCCTTTGGTCAATATATTGCTCAAAGTTTTATTTAGTATACACATACCATCTTTTTGCTGATGTTCTCTTTTCTTCTCTTCTTTTGTGGGTATGCTTCCAACCCTAGTTTAGATCAACAAGAGAGGTGAACTTCGACATCAACCTTGTGGTTGAGATTTTAGGAGACTTGAAGTGGTGGTTAGATGACCTTCGACTTGATCTTTGGATTATATGTTTAGTTTTCCTTTTTGGACATCCATGTGTGGTGAAGTGGTGTCTAATGTTATCAAGCTTTGTAAATTGTTAGATAATGATCTTTTCCACTGCTACTCATTATGTTATGATACATACACGTTGAATGAATTGGTCTCCATTCCTTTGGCAAAAAAAATTATGTGGTGTTTGGTTCAAGGGATGTTGCCTCTTTATTTCTAGTAGGGAGTGGTTCTCCTCTGGGATCTCACTCCTTACAATGTGAATATTTGACTCTTGATCTCCTATCCTTTTATGAGGAGTAATAATCTTCATATCTTTACCCAAGTATCGCATGCATTCACAAAAGACATGATTATTAGCTATGTGTAAATCTATCTGGTTGTAGCAAAATAAAGTAGCTAGACTCTAAAAGGGGATTCCAGACCCAGTTAAGATGAATTGTACCCCCTGTAAGTCACAACACACATGGGCCATAGTCCAATATTTTTCCATGGTTCTGGAACTGGCCACAATAGCTTTTTTTTACTCCTCTAGATAATCAGGTGATTTCCTATCATGATGCTAATGCTAGAGTTGGATCACAGATCCTAAGAATCACCTACCTAATCTGTATCAACGTACCCAAAAAGAGATATTGTCTTGGATCTAGGACAATTTGTAAATTGGGCAGGTGATTCTCAGGATACCATGTTAAATGAAATTTGTAGTCATAAATAGAGAAGGGTGTCTCCTGTGTATAGTATCCAAGGAATATATGGGTGAATAATGTTGATGGGGTGATCATAGTATTTGAAAAAATATAAAGATTAATTATCATGAATCAAGATTTTGAAACACATTATTGAGAGTCAAAGTTTGGATATCTAGGTCACATGTCCAAATATTTCAAAGCTAGACTTTAGGTTCCTACCTAGACCATTGGTGTGATCATTCATTCGTATACAACAATTTGACAAAGTTTGAGAAATATTCAAGCAACATTTCAAGATATCAATATCGAGTTCATTATCATGGTATCAAAGGTTGATGAATGAGCAAGGCATATATCTTTATAGGGAGTCAATCATAAGCTATAGTCAACCTCATTATATTTCAAGATCATAATTGAATTGAGGTTCAAGATTGAGTATCAATATCATCATGGAATTGATGTTGAGGTAAATAAATCAAAATCTATTGGAAGGGGGTTACCCTTCCAAAATCTAAATAATCAACAAGTTTAAATTTAAGAGGTAGTCATAATAGGGATGTGATCTAAGCTAGGGAAGACATAAGTCAACTACCACCCAAATCTAGTACATTAGTCTTCATTAGTCATGAACCATCAATCCTACCAAAATAGGGAGAGTATCAATTATCAAAATTTATTTCTAAGATCATGAATTCAAAGATAAAGATCATAATAGGGCAACCCTGTATCGTAATTTTTGAAGATCAAGCTCCTTCCTTTCAATATAAAGCTAAGTGTGTATAGCTAGATATAGAGATGTCAAAATAGGCAGTCTATGAGTTGGAGTATCATGAGTCGAGGTCAAGACCATATATGATTCACACTGTTTAAAATTAAGCCTTATAAATAGGCATGGTATTCAATAAAGGATTTTCCTCTTATAAGATGTATTCTCATCATAATCTAGGAGTTTAGATACATTGTCATATTATGTATAAACATGACACATATCAATAGGGAGATATTTTCTTAGTTATGTTTTAGGATTGATTAAAATAGGGAAAATGTAGGTTTAATCAATAGGGATTTCATCAACCATGAGGTACAAAACATATATTCCACCTTATTTCACCATTTAAATGGTTTTTGTGATTTACCTTAAACATAGAAAGCATATATGTCAGATCAAGTAAAATTAAGTTTGCATGATGTGAGGTATCATACATGAGTACATCACTTTCAA
Source organism: Alisma plantago-aquatica (assembly GCA_963693085.1). Lineage (NCBI taxonomy): Eukaryota > Viridiplantae > Streptophyta > Magnoliopsida > Alismatales > Alismataceae > Alisma > Alisma plantago-aquatica. Next base: position 667,365,901 of record OY856412.1, on the reverse strand, counting down.
GAGTACTTTCATTTAAGAAAATAGGGTTTTAGATTTATGACTAGATTTTGGGTTTATCATCGTAATCAACTTCTATGATTTCAAATTAACTTTAGTTTTACCATCTCTAAGTGCTCATATTTGAGAAAGCATGTGAATGGTCATGAGAGAAGAATCACATGAGGAGATAAGAAAACTAACTAATCATCATCCACTTGGGTGGAATAGGTAATCTGTAGAAAAGAGATGAGATGCTAGAATACTCTCTAGGATTCAAGGGAAAGAACCTAATCCAAAATTGGATCCAGTTTGGGTCGGTATGTGTGCAGAGGAACTTCAGCCACCACACTAGTAAATTATAAGGTGATTACTAGTCAAAACCTCCATGTTTAACATCATACCCATTGCCCTAAATTCACCAAAATGGATTTTAGTTCTCCCTAGGTTCATATGATGTGTTATGCCTCAAATATTGTAGGTTCTAGTGTGTATGGATCTTATACCATTTTACATGGAACCATTTATTACTCTAGATCCACACTCCTAATGGCTACACAATTAAAGGAGAATGGACCTACACTTACATCCCTAGAATGCACATAGTTTCACACAAGCAACATGTAAGGGAGATAACAAGATAAATAAGGGAGATTGAGAAACATGTACACAGTTCTAATTCAATCATATCCCTTTTTTTTTGAGGAAGGACGGGAAGCCCTATGGTTGGGGTTCCCCGTCATATATTAGCTAAATCACTAATTACAAAAGGCATAAAGTTCGAAGGAAAATGCTGAGAAAAGGAAAACCTATCTACTTGGCCCCTCCGTGCAGCATTTGCTACCTCGTGAGCAACCTTGTTACACTTACGACTAATATAACTAATGCTACATAAGGAAAATGCAGTCTTCAGGTGGATAACATCTTCAACCATGGAGCCAATGTAGTCGTTCCTGAGACAGCTGGTGTTGCATGCATGTACGATTGCCTTGGCGTCTGATTCCACTTCTATTCTTTCCAGGCCTTTCTCCTTTGCCCATGACATCGCTTCTCAGATTGCCATGGTTTTCGTGAGAGCTATATCACCCCCCGTCATAATCCTTGCCCCCATCATCCCTACAACTTCTTCCCCTTCGTCCCTGGCCACTGCTCCAATCCCCGCCGACCCCTCCTCCCCGTACGAGGCGTCCACGTTAAGCTTAACATGACCCTGTGTCGGTCGTTTCCAGTTGCTCACCCCGCCACTGCTGGCCGCACCCCTACTGACGTCGTCAACCTGCTGGCCCCGCCCGTCCGCATGGCATGTGCTGCCACTTCCTCTCCCCCCCTCAGCTCGACCTTCACTGCTGCCGTCATGCCCGCCTTCATCCACGTCGCTTCTAACCCAGCTCATGGCGCAACGAAACAGCACTCCCATGTTGGCAGTACCCGACTGGAAAACGCGCATGCACCGTCCACGCCATATAGCCGTCATTGCTGCCACTACTACCTTCCTCTCTTCCAATGCCATGTCATGCAAAGCAGCCTCCATAGTTGTTTGAAGTTCACCATCCTTCCTGTCCTCAGTCCATTGTCGGATCTCCCTTGAAGTTTGGTCCCATACCTCCGTGGCATTCGGACATCTGAATAACATGTGAGGAATGGTCTCCTTTTCAGACATACAAAGTGTGCATGTTCCGTCATCCGTACAGTGCTGGTCGAAAAGACGTCCCCTAGTAGCAAGCCCACCCGTGCATACTCTCCACAAGAAGTGAGCAGTCTATGGACTCCAACCATCCTTCCATACCCTCCTCCATATCCCGTCTCCTACCCGATCATTGTACTTCTGAGCTTCCTCCACCCCAAGCAAACCCATCCTGTATGTTGATCTGGTAGTAAACTTCCCATCCTTAGACGACCACCACATCAATGAATCCTTCAGCTTCCTATGTCTGATCGGAATTGCACATATTTTCTTTACAATGCTGTCCTGAACACATTCCCTCACCTTATTCTCATCCCATCTTGTCCCGTCCTCCGACATGAGCTCCCTCACTTTGTGGTAATCCGGGCTGTCTTCATGTTTGAACCTTCCAAGTGTATCCCCCTCCTTCGGCACCCACCTGTCATCCCATAAATCTATATCCCCACCGTCTCCCACTCTCCATTGGACTCCCTCCTTCAACATTGCCTTCGCACCCCATAAGCTCCTCCAAACATGGCTCGGATCATACCCCCTTCTCGCCTCCCAAAACGACGTCTGTGGAAAGTATCTCGCTTTGAGCACCTTCGTGACTAGAGCCTCCGGATGGCCAACTATCCTCCATGCTTGTCGTGCTAGGAGAGCTTGATTAAAAGTATGAAAATCTCTAAACCCAAGCCCTCCTTGCCATTTTGGTTTACAGAGCTTCTCCCAACTCATCCATGTGAGTTTCCTCTCCTTCTCCTTTTCTCCCCACCAAAATCTCACCACCATACGTTGTATATCCTCCATAATACCCACAGGCAGTTGGAACACACTCATAACATATGTGGGGATCGCTTGTGCCACCGCCTTGATGAGGACCTCCCTCCCTGCTTTTGACAACAATTTCTCAGACCAGCCCTGCAACTTCCTCCATATCCTTTCTTTTATGAAACTGAAGACCTGCTTTTTTGACCTTCCCACCATTGTAGGAAGCCCAAGATAGCAAGCATGTCTATCCACCGCACGTACTCCCAAGAGAGCACGCAACTCCTCTCTTCTACTGCCTTGTACCCCTTTGCTGAAAACAACCTCTGTCTTTAAAAGATTAATCTTCTGACCAGATGCCTGTTTGTACTGGCTGATAATTTCAGCTATCTTCAGACATTCTACATTGGTTGCTCTAGCAAAAAGAATACTATCATCTGCAAAGAAGAGATGTGAGATGCATGGAGCTCCCCTACATGATTTGATTCCATGTAGTTGGGAGTCCTGAACAGCAGTGCTAATCAAAGTGGAAAAAGCTTCAACACATAAAATGAAAAGGTAGGGGGAAAGAGGGTCACCCTGGCGAAGTCCGCGTGCAGGTCTCATGCTCTTGGTCCAATCTCCATTGACGGAAAAGGTATGCTGGACAGAAGAGATACATTCCTGGATCTTGTCTCTCCATTTACACCCAAAACCCATCTTCTTCATGATAGCGTCAAGAAAACTCCACTCGACTCGATCATAGGCTTTGGACATATCAAGCTTCAAGGCAAGGCTTCCCTTCTTCTTTCCTTTATCTCTCTTCATATTGTGAAAAAGTTCATAAGCTATGATGGCGTTGTCAGTGATCATTCTCCCTGGGACGAAGGCGCTTTAATTTTCAGAAACAATACTATTCATGAGAGGTTTTAATCTATTAGTCAGCACCTTGGAGGCAATCTTATACACCACATTACACAGGTTGATCGGCCTATATTCTCCCACTGTTTTCGGCTTCTCAGACTTTGGAATCAAAACCAGTAGAGTATCATTTACCGCTGTCAAGTCTCTTTCACCCTTCCACCACCCCTTAATGTAGCTTGCTACGTCTTTGCCCACCACTCCCCAGAACTTCTGATAAAACATCGCCTTCATACCATCAGGTCCCGGTACTTTATTAGGGTGCATATGAGCCAACGCTTCCCAGATTTCCTCATCGGTAATCTCTCTTTCAAGCTCATCTCCCTGGTCTCCAGAAATAACATCCCGAATCCCCTTCATTGCCTCCTCAAAGCCCGAAGGGTTGCACGACTGAAACAGCTGGGAGAAATAGTCGACAATGATGCAGTGGACATCCTCTTCATGATTCCTCATCCGACCCTGCTCATCCTCAAGCCCCTCAATCCAATTTCTCCGTCTCCTATTAGTAGCTTTCTGATGAAAATAAGCAGTGTTGATGTCCCCCTCTTTCAACTCCTTCACCCTCGCCCTGGCGGCCCAGTACTCTTCATTTCTTTGCAGCCAATATTGCATCTCCCTTGACTTTTCCTCTGCTTCCATAAGATTTGTATGATCTGGGTGAAGCGCTTGAATTCTTTTCATCTCATCTTCCAGTTGTTTGATTTTCTTTTATCTATTCCCGAACTTTTCAGCAGCCCATTCTCTCAACCTGTCTTTGCATAAAAGAAGTTTTGTATTCAGCTCGGTACCTCCTCCATACTCCCACACCCATTTAATAATATTGGCACATTCATCTTCATTCACCCACATGGGCTGAAACCTAAAAATACCACTTCCCCTCCTCTTCTTATGGCCTTTGTTTTCAGCTTTCAAGATAATAGGTGCATGGTCCGACTCATAGATGGGAAGATGAAACACACTACAAAACGTATACATATTTATCCACTCAAGTTCCGGTAGAAATCTATCTAATCTTTCTTTTACAAGTGTTCTTTCCTTCAGCCCCCTTTTCCACGTAAACATATTGCCTTCAAAACCCATATCAATCAAGTTACAATCATCAATAACATCCCTGAAATTCTGAATAAACTTTTCATCCTTGGGTGGTCCCCCCTCTTTTTCTACATTTGAGATAATTTCATTAAAGTCCCCAAAGAAAATGACCGGTTCATTTGCCTCTTCTTTCAGTCTCCTCATCAGTTCCCAAGTCTTTGTTTTATTTTGTTGATCTGCCCAGCCATAGATCCCAATCGCTCTCCAAGAAACATCAGCTGTCCCATCTTTTATCAAGGCTGAAACATGTCTATTTGAATAGCTCAGAATATCCACCTCCAAGTCCTTCCACCAGAAACCGAGGCCCCCGGCCCTTCCCATACATGAAATGCAAATACCCTCAGAAAATCCACAGCTCCTTTTAACATCTTCAAGCTGTTTGTCGAACATCATAGTTACCATGACAAAAACTATATTTGGGCGCTCCCACCAGACCCAGGCCCGAAGAGCTTTGGACGTGTCAGGGTCACCCATCCCCTGACAATTCCAACTAAGAATTTTCATTATCCTTCACGGGACTGGTCACCGCTACTTGGGTTGTCACACCCTCTATCATCCCGGACCTGCTTTCATCACATGTCCTCAGTCATTTTTCTCCTATCGGCTGCACAATCTGTTCATCTAGCTCCATGTCGCAAAGCTCTCTGCATCTATCCCGCTTTCCTACTGCACTTTCCCATACTACCTCCTCTTCTGGAATACCCAGTCTAGCACCCCGGCTCATTTTATACACCCATGGCTTGTGTTTCTTCTTCCCCTGACCCAGCTTGGGTCCTTGCTTTCTTCTTGCTCCCGCTTCCTTCCGCCTTTGTGCACGTGTGATAGCCCTTCTCTCGCCTTTGTTCTGAGCCTCCACCCCCTGATTGTAGTGCAACTAAATCTCGGCATCAATCTTCTCACGTTCATGCGTGCTCCAAATGTCATGGTTCTGTATCGTGTTGTTCTGTTCTACCTCACCAATTATGTGCTCTGTCGACCTGCTACATGTCTCCTGCTGATCACTGTTCACGTAACTTTGGACCTCATCCTCTTCAAGGTCCTCCCGCTGGTCCCTCACCTCCCTTCCCATCGGCACCGTCTCCTGGATCTTCATGACGTGTCGTAGCCCTAGCAGTTCCTCCCTTGTGATTGTCTTCCGTCCTGCACCTCTCGACGCCCCTAGCGGCTCTTGTATTCCTCCCGCCTCACCCCGATACCCCTGGTTGTCTCCGACTTTACTGGTGACGATGTCCCTGCCACCGCCAACCCCCTCGCCCACCTGACTCCCTTCCTCATCACCTACCTTCCCCGCTCTGGCGCTCCCCTTCCTCCCCGCTTCAGCCCTAGCACCCTGCTCCCTTCTCTCTACTTCTACCTCACTACTGTCTCCCTGCTCCCCGTCATGCACCCCCACCTTGCTTGCGCTATCCTTCATCCCTCCCGCCCCCCTTCCTTCTGCTGGACCCCCTTTGAAAGTAAGGGTCTTCTTTACTCTTCCGCCCCCACCGGTCCTGCTCTCCGTTTGCCTGCGCTTCTTCCATGGAGAAGCCCTCATCCAATCACCCCACTGGTTTTGTCTATCCTCATCCTCACCATACTCTTGGCAATCTTTGTCAACGTGCCCCAGACACCCACATGTGAAGCAAAACGTCGACAAACGCTCATACTTTACCTCAACATCGACGATCTTTTTGCTCTCCACCCGAATCCTCAGGGATTGTTTTAGAGGTTTCGTGACATCCACAACTATCCGGACTTGTATCGACGAGTCCCATCCCAGGCAATCTCTATCAGTATCCAACACCTCACCTATTCGAGCTGCAATCTTCCTGATCGTGGCCTCATCCCGGTACCCTAAGGGGACACCGTATAGACGAACCCAAAACGGCGTGCTATCAATCCGCAGCCTACCTGGCTGCTCTTTCTTGTCGATCTCCTTGAAAAGAAGCAATCGCCCATCAAAGTTCCATGGCACCCCTTCCATCACACGCTTCCTGTCCACCCAATGTGTGAATTGCATCACGAAGGCTCCGCCCTCAAGCTGCTTGAATTCCACTGTTTCCCGGAGACTCCAAGCATGTGCCATCGTTCTCTCCATTGCTCGGAAATTGAAAGTTCTGTCCATCAGAAGCCTGCCCACCAGTGCCAGTGCTGTGTGGTCCTCCACCTCCTCACCCTTCCCCGTCGCCTGCACATCAATGGGATCATCCTCATCTTCGGTCAGCCGCAACCCAGTGTATCTCTCTGCCATTTCCCCCGCCATGATGAGACGGGACCAAGAGCTAGACCCGCTCGCTGAAACCTGCAAGGGAAAACCCTAATCTAAGGGAGGAAGACGCTCACGGCCGCTTGCCCTAATCGCCAGAGCGACGGACGCAGACGGACGAAGCAGGTTCACTATTTTCAATCATATCCCATTGGTGTTTCATTTCATGGAGATTATAGTTTTGAGTGTAGCTAATCTTCATTTGGCAACTAAAAATTCAATATAAAAAATATATTAATGCTATATCATTAAGTACCCTATGAAAAGGCATGTAATAATAGTTTAATGTTATAATAAAAGTTGTTTAGCCAGATCTAATTACTAGGTAAGTGTAAGGAGGCGGGATCACCCCCTTGCTAAAAATTTGAAGAATTAAACATATATTCCAAACACACACAAAGGTGTGTTGGAGTAGGTGTAAAATTTTCAAACTTCAATAAATGGTATTCAAAACAACCAAAGTATAACAGCAGAATAAAAATAATGACTATATTCAACTTTCACAAAAGATTACAAAATTACATCATAATATCCCATAAGGGTTTACATGTGTAATACAACATAAGAATCTAAGTAGAGGCAAATCTAAACCATAACAACTTTGTCTCCAAGCTTTAACTCCTTAAGCTAGTCCAGAACTTCATGCCTTATCATCCAAGTCCTTCACCTAGGGTTGGAAGCATACCCCAACAAGAAGAGAAAATAGATGACATCAGTAAAGGCTAGTATGTGCATACTAAATAGGAAATTGAGCAATATATGAAATAAACGACATAAAATATAAAAGGATTCCCATATAAATGATAAGGACCACCCAAAAGGGTATTAAGAGAAAAGTAATTGAAATCATATGATCACAAAAGAATGCTTGCCATTAATAAAACATAAAGATTGTGCCACACAAGGACATGTAAACAATTAGGGCACACACCCCATGTCATCAACGTGCATGCATGTGAGATAAACATAGCCCTAGAACAATATAAACACAAAGGCGGCCAAGTCTCATAAACTTGAAACCTAATCGAGAAAGGAATATTGCCAATCTCCCAAATATATAAAATATGAGACAAGAATCACACATCTTTTCCTAGGTATGAGGTTCCTTTCCATCCTAAAAGAGTAGGAAATAGCACATCTGTTGGGCATGAAATAACACATATGCCATAAAAACCAATGCAATTACACTACTCTAGTGCCAGTGAATCACATAGCACGTTAAATGTAGAGGCAAGTAGAAAGTATAGTCATAATATATAAACTAGTCGCCACATAAGTGACCAACATATACATCCACCTCATAAGTGGGAAAAAGACATCACATGATCCCAAATAAACATCCACATCATAGTGGGAACATATCATCAAAAGTCCAACTTACACCAAGGCACAAGATAAGAGTCAAGAGAATATCCAAGATTACCACAAACAAGATAGTTCACAAGAACCATCATATCAAAAGATAAGAGAAATGTGTATAGGTTATTATCCCTAGGACCAAGAGAATGAATAAGCATAGGTGAATTACTCAACATAGAAGAATAGGGGATACATCATACCTCAACTTCAGAGTCAAAACAATCTGAGTCAGTCCTAGATCCAAGCCTAGGCCTCCAAAAAACCTCTAGGGAAGGTAGACATGTCCTATAAGTAAGTTTCTCAATATTAAAGAGGTTGGTTTCTTCAACAAAGCTCCTATCTCGAGCAAGAAGCACCTTCCCCACTTTAGAGGTGAAAAACCCTAACCAAAGGACATGGAGATGAGGTTTTTATGGGTTCTAGGTGAGGTTTCACCATGAAAGGGCATGGTTTCAACCTAGAGGAAGGTGGAATGAAGACTAACAGCTTGAAAATAGGGAAGGGAAGGAGGAAACTTACTAGTTTTGGTCAAAATCACCAAGAAGGATCTTTAGAAACCCTAAATAGAGCAACTTTGGAACCCAAGGAGCTTTCTTCACCAAGGTAGGCACCTCCTTTTATCTTGGTAAAACACCTTTGTGGTAAAATAGAGTAGAAATGATGCTCTAAGATAGAGGGAATAAAGGAGAGAAAGAGTTTTTGAATTTGCGAGTTCGGAAGGGGTAGATATGGCTATATAAAGAAAGAGGTCAAGTATGAGGTGTCTATGAGACTTTCCATGTGTCTTGTATACGGGTGTCCATGGACATGCAAGACTTTATGGATAAGAAATAATTCAAGCATGAGGTGTCAAGTTCCTTTCTATATGTCCAATGCTAAGAGTGCCTATGGACATACAAACCTTTAGGGATAAGGAAGAAGTTAAGCATGAAGTATCCATGGAGCTTTCCATGTGTCCTTTGCCTAGGGATTTCATGTCCATGTAAGTGGATAGCTCATAGAGGCTTATTGAATATCAAATGTCAGTTTATGAACACTTATAGGCTATCCCGACTGACCTCCAATCAAATAAATAACCCCATTGGTTGATAGCTTCTAAAGATAAGCTCATTTATAAAGAGAGTAATCCCTAAAATGCCCTTAGAAAGAAACACCTTCAGACCAAGGTACAACTAGGTTCCCTTGTTAGGTTTTAGGGGAGGCAGTGAAGGCAGCGGAAACAAAAATTTCTCCCCCAAACCCAGCACGAGGAAACGCGTCAACGTCTATATAATAGGAAAGGATGGTTTGTGGAATCATACCTTGTCCCGAGGCTTGCTCGGCGACAATACCTCACGCTATGTGCGGTCTTCAACTCCGGTCTTGGACGGCGTCTGTGTAGCTCCTGGTCGCACCGGGACTGACGACTCCTCCTCCTACAGGACTGTCGGATGACATTTGTCCTCCAGAGCGGCAGTGACCTCCCACCTCTGTAGTAGTCCACACGGACCACCTAGAACTCCACACTCCTTGTCCCACAAGGAAGTGGAAGGAGTCGCACCCTCCTGTTGATGTACTAGTCGCCAACACACTCTCCTACCTCCAGTTGCAACTGTAGTTGTCCTTCCCTTGCTGCACCTCCCTTTTGCGGGAAGCACATGCTTGGGCTCTCTCTCGGATACCAAAACCAGAGAGAACGACAACTTTGCAGAGCAACTGGTTGCACTGAGCTGTACTTTGAGAAGCCCCCAATACCCCTATATATATAGGAGGGTCATGGGACAGGGTTCTCTATCCCGGGCAATACGGGACTAAAAGCAGGAGTAGAAGGGTTTGAGATTTTCCACAAAAAGCAACCAACTCGCAACCTGAACCGATCGGTTCACAAGTGAACCGGTCAGTTGGGGACCTGAACCGGTCGGTTGACACCTCAACCGATCAGTTGGGACCCTTGAACCGGTCGGTTGGTGGTCCTGGTCAGTTCCCGATTGACTTTCCTTCTTTTGTTTCTAATTGGTATCGAATACCAATCCTTGTTCCAATCAAATTGGGCAAGTGAAACGCAAGGAAAATTCTCACCAATCCTATTTTCCCAAGTTGCTCGGTTGCACCAGTTGAATCGATCGTTTCAACACTTGAAGCAATTGGTTCACCCTGGGATTGAGTCGATCGGCTCAACACTTGAGCCGACCGGTTCAGCAACCTCAGTCGACCGGTTCAACACTTGAGCCGATCGGTTGGGAATGCAGGTTGTGCAGAATCAGTCAATTGTGATTTCAATCAATCTGATACTCCAATCAACATGTACAACACCTTGAACATTATGATATTGAGCTATCAATCAATTGAGTGTTTAATTGAACTACTAAACTCCTTTAGTAATCAATCTAAACATTGCTTGTGGACAAAACTCCTCTTCCAGGTTAAATCCTTTGTGTGTGACCCTGCAGGTCCATTTCACGTTGGCAGTGAAAGTCCATAACACTTATGACTTCACAAGCAAAGAGCGGTGCCTAGTCACACATCAGTTCTACCCAAGTGAAAGTAGAAAGTTAGAGAACAACTTTCATCCTACAATCCGTGAATGGTGTTACAATGAATGTATAATTCCTTTGTCACTGATATCCCGAATGAACTCGAGGCATGGAACAGTCATCCTATCAACATTCATTCACTTTCTTGATCTCAGAGTAGATTGGAAGAGATATGTATGACATCAATATCACATATTGATTCACACATGCGTGCACGCCTTTCTCAATCCTACTCATCAAGTGGCCATGGATATCAAACTCCCTCAGGAGGGACAAATCTCATATCTATCACTCACCCCTCAAAAGCCCCATGTGTCAAAGCCACCCAATCATCACCTTTATAACAACCCATGTTTCAGGACTGCGTTTGATGATGTCAAAGTGTGCCCAACGACATGTGTTGAGTGTAGTGATTTCAGGTCAAAGAATCACACTCACCACCATCGCTGTGAGTACTGACTGTGACTACCATGTCATGGTTCCATGTGTCAAACTCACGGTGGGTCTGTCTGGTACACTTGTTCTCTAACAAGTACCTATGTGTTTGGTTTGATATCACTATATCATGACTAATGAGATTCTGTCATCAACCAACACCACAATCTAGTCTTGTGTATCATTGATGTCTATCTACCTTCCACAATGACATCCGACTAAGGACATAACAAGAATGTACAAACTCTTAGCATCTGTATGATCTCATCGTTCAGGTCCTCAACCTGAAGGCATACGTCATTGAGTATTGTCATTCTCTAGACATTCAATCTGTTCTATCACTATCTCATATGATTGAACCAGAAAGAATTGGAAGCTTGCCTTTTATGTTTATCAAATCAATCTCAATGTATCCCACCAATCATCCCATGATTGGCTCTCAGGGCATACATACCAACAGACTCCCACTTGCACTGTGAGCCAATCACCATTGAATCATATTCATAGTGATCTTCAAACATGTCCCACATGTTACTGTGCTCTAGTGCGATCATAGTGAGTAATGGCAACACCTTTCCAAAGTCAATATAAATTGCATGTCTCTCATCTTTTCGATGTACGTCACACGTATGAGATGGAGTTGCCGCAATATGTGATCTAGTATTCCTTTGCTAACATTTAGCCACATTGCATGATCAAGGATTCCATACTTGTCATCAATGAGTGGAATATCTATGAGTTCATATCATGAACGTTTAGATCTATATAGTATCTATTGTTGTTCTCTAACGCATAGATACTCGGCATTTCCCTTTTAAATGGTTTTATTGGAACATTTCCAATTATCAACAAGCATTCACTTTTATACATCCTATGTATATTTTGTGATTAATTTTTTATCCTTTCGGAAGTTCGCATCAATGTAACTCTTTACATCGAACTCTTCCTTATCTCCATAGAACTAGTACTTCACAAGTACTTATCAAGTTCTTATGGTATTCCAGTAACCCTTACTGGAAGTAGACATACATCCACTTGTCATGTCCCACATACGAGTTATCAGGATGAGCACATCATATTGTCATGTCGTACATACAAGATGATGAATGCATTTTATTCTTGCCATGTCCATACATGCAAGATAATGGGATGATTACATACATGATAGATCCATATCTATTCTTAGTGTACCCATTCTTCATAAGAATTGGACACTTGGCCTTGGGATACCAACTCCATGTAGCATGGACAAGTTTTCTCCCACTGAATCTGTGCATACTGAACATTTCAGTACAGATTGCCAATGTATGCTCTCTCTTTTCAGGTCAAGAGATTTTTCGAGAACTATCTCTATAGATCTCTATTCCTATCATATAGGAAACATCTCTATCTTCCCTAAAGATGATTTCCACTTTTTGATTTCCATTTTAGAACATTTCCATTTCACATCAACATGTGGAATGTGAATACGCTCCCACTAAATCACAGATCCCTTCTTTATCTTTGACATATCAGTCAAACCCTTTGACTATATCATCAAAGTAAAGATCCAATTCTAAGTTGCTTGTACTCAATTAATCACATTGATTAGTCCATTGTAACTTATAGACTTCATTTGCATTAGTGGATTCATAAACCTTATAGGTTGTGTCACGTACACATCCTTGTTTTATTCCTCATAGGAATGCAGTTTTAGTATCCATATGCCAAATGTCTTAGTCATTAAGTTGCAATCAACAAGCATCATCTTTCTCAAAATGTTATCCATGTGTCTTAACATTTAAGACTCATTTGTACTTATGGATTTCATCCAATGAGTGCAACCATCAAGGTTGTACCTTATGGTTGACATGGATGTCATTTAGGATGTAATGGCCATAAACCATAACTCAAAATTTGATTCCTCATATTCATCTAGATAGTTGACTCATCACATGAACAACTCATCACATAGATAATTGAGGTGTATCTATTAAGGATATAAGAACTCACAACCCTTTTGATTCTTAGTTTCTTTTATTAGTGTGGGGTATTCTTTTATTAAGAAGAATTCAGTTATTTGATAATCATTCTCTAACTCCTTAGAGTATGATTCCTTCTAGATTTAGACATCACCATGCCTTAATCATGAGTTCATTATGATACACTATCATAATCACTCATAAGGATCTCAAACATTTGGTCCAAGTATTTCATTCATTGATCTCATCAAGAATTAACACTTTACCAAATTTATACTTGATTCATGATAATCTTGAACACTTCAAGACATTCATATTGGTATTTCTTTAAACACCATTAGAAGTATTAGCATTTGTTCCAATAGGTATGTAAATACATCACATGTATTATACCTAATATGATAATCATTCTCCCACTACCTTTAGTGAAGATTGATTAATCATGTCCAAGATATTCATGTCTCTTATTGGTTCTCTAACCAAAAGAGTCTAGATTTATCCATCACATGGACACTAGAAGTGAATTTCTCATGATTGATGCTAATTTGATTGTTTGAGTTATCTATAACCTTTAGGTATCATTTTATCTCGTGCATATCAAATACCATAAGATAAACAAGGCATTTCCACAAAGATCATATCTTTAAAAGATTGAAACATCAACTTTATTGATTGCCATCATTGTCATACAATATGCAAAATAAAGTGTTTCTATCTATTGGAAAATATGAAATACCAGTTCATAACTGTATTACATGCCTTATAGGCTGAAATTAAACTAAAGTACTCTTATCTATGGCGGCAACACTTGCCCCAATTATGAGTGCTTTACACTTTACATCTTGGTATCATATACCTCAAAAAGTGTTACAAGTTTACTTTCATGACACCTTTATGTAGAGGCTTCAGTCGCCTCCTTCTTCTTTTGTTCTTCCAGATAGAGAGGACAATTCCTTTTCCAATGTCCCGGCTTTTAACAATGGTGGCAATTTCCTTTCTTGGTCACGCCTCCCTTGGCCTTGAGAGCTGAATATGGCTTGGACTCCTGGCTAGCTTCAGAACCTTTCTTAGCTTTGCCCTTGCCCTTGCGCTTGGACTTGCCTTTCTTGCTTGTGATCACCATCACAGGCTTAGGCTTGTCCTTCTTCATCTGTATCTCAACTATCCTCAACATGCCCAACAACTCTGACAGTGTCCTATCAAAGTTGTTCATGTTGTAGTTCATCACAAACTGACTGTAAGATTCTGGAAAAGATTGCAGTATCACGTCAGTAGCCAACTCTTGGCTCAGTGGAAATCCCAGTCTCTGCAGGTTCTCCACATACCCAATCATCTTGAGTGTGTGAGGACCAACTGGATCTCCTTCTTTCATGACGCACTTGAACAACACCCTAGAAACAGTGTATCTCTCTTGTCGTGCCTGATCCTCATACATGTTCCTGAGATGCTGAATCATCTCTATGACACCCATGTTCTCATGATGTCTTTGCAACTCATGGTTCATTGAACATAACATCAAGCACTTTGCATCAATGGCATCATCAGCATGCTTCTTGTAAGCATCCCTTTCTACCTTTGGTGCATTAGGAGCGGGTTCCTCTGGAATTGGAGTATCTAGGACATAGAGTTTACGCTCTTGAGTGAGAACAATTATCAATGTCCGATACCAGTCATGGAAGTTTGTCCCATTTCGCTTGTCCTTTTCCATGACCGATCGCAACGAGAAGTGATTGTTGTTTGTCGTCATTTGTACTACAAAAGGAAATATGCAATTTTAGTCCAAAAACTCATTTTTGACTTATTTGATTGATTTGAAAATTTGACGATATAATTAGGCCTTTAATTAATTATCACTCCCACTATTTTACTTCAAATTGATAGCCCTCACCATCAATTCGGAAGATTGCAGCGGACAACCTTCTAGTGGGCAAGATCCTGAAATCCTCTAAGCCATGGACCAGCTAGGGCTGTCACCCACAACATAGATCTCTCAGGTAGGCAACTCTTGCCAATTGCATCATATGCAACTCTTGATAAGATGTCATATGCAACTCCTTGCCATGATCATCTCCATGCCTCAAGGTACTAGATCCCATCTAGATCACCTTGTTAAGTCTGACCCAAAGCAAACACGATGAATATGCACCCTGCTAGGGCAGACCCACACATTCATCCTTCACGCTTCCATGAGATAGACGGTGCACCACGCTAGGGCGTGCCCACACTTAGTCGATCAAGATTTTCACGTGTGTCGCATTTTGAAGGCATCTAAAACTTAATATTTTAATGAGGAATTTGGTTTTTATATACATATACATATCCAATCACCATAATACATAGTACGTATCATATACATGCTATATCCCACAGAAAACATGCACAAACGATAAAAAGTGATGATTATGGCCATCCTAATGTGATTCCTCGAGCCAAGAGGAATCACGGTCATCTAGGTCTACATCACATGCAACATGTACCAGATGAACATATGTGCTTTGCCTTCTGAGTTGATCAACTCATCATATGAATGATCTGCTCTCTCTGGCCGGTCGTCTGGGTGCCACCAGCCGATCGGTTGGCTCCTCCAACCGATCGGTTTTCCTGGTCGTCATGCATCTCGTCATGGCCGCCACCCACTCGTCTCTCTCCTCGAACCGGTCATCAACCAATCGGTTGACTCCTTGAACCGATCGTCTGGAACGTCAACCGATCGGTTCACGCCTTGAACCGATTGTCTCAGTTGTCATCTTGATGTTCGTCATTCTTTAACATAACAAGAAATAAAATCTATCCTAATATTACATTGCATAAAAGGGAAACCCCGAGTTACATTCTGGGGGAGCAAAGGTAGGAAAGAATCTCGAATTATTTCGAGTTACATCAGGAATAGGAGAAGGAAGATCGGTGCGCAGACCGAGATGCAAGCAACCACACACAACCAATCACAGATAGGGTTTATTGGCCATAACCACACTACACATCCAACACAAAACTCGTTTAAGGGTGACGCATATCGAGTGCATTAATAATACATATCATATATGTAATTTGGGATTTGTGGATTTAGGATTGGACATGCATAAAGCCAATATCATTCGCATCGTATGCAATAAATAAAGGTGACAAACAAAAATCAATCATATCGATATTCCTAAAATATAGAACAGTTGACCTGGCTCTAATACCACTGTTAGGTTTTAGGGGAGGCAGTGAAGGCAGCGGAAACAAAAATTTTCTCCCCCAAACCCAGCACGAGGAAACGCGTCAACGTCTATATAATAGGAAAGGATGGTTTGTGAAATCATACCTTGTCCTGAGGCTTGCTCGGCGACAATACCTCGCGCTATGCACGGTCTTCAACTCTGGTCTTGGACGGCGTCTGTGCAGCTCCTGGTCGCACTAGGACTGACCACTCCTCCTCCTACCGGACTGTCGGATGACAGTTGTCCTCCTGAGCAGCAGTGACCTCCCGCTTCTATAGTAGTCCACACGGACCACCTAGAACTCCACACTCCTTATCCCATAAGGAAGTGGAAGGAGTTGCACCCTCCTATTGACATACTAGTTGCCAACACACTCTCCTGCCTCCAGTTGCAATTGCAGTTGTCCTTCCCTTGTTGCACCTCCCTTTTATGGAAAGCACTTGCTCGGGCTCTCTCTCGGTTACCAAAACCAGAGAGAACGACAACTTTGTAGAGCAACTGGTTGCACTGAGTTGTACTTTGAGAAGCCCCCAATACCCCTATATATATAGGAGGGTCATGGGACAGGGTTCTCTATCCTGGGCAATGCGGGACTAAAAGACAGAGTAGAATGGTTCGAGATTTTCCACAAAAAGCAACCAACTCGCAACTTGAATCGGTCGGTTGGGGACCTGAACCAGTCGGTTGACACCTCAACCGATCGGTTGGGACCCTTCAACCGGTCGGTTCACAAGTGAACCGGTCAGTTGGTGGTCCTGGTTGGTTCCCGATTGACTTTCCTTCTTTTGTTTCTAATTAGTATCGAATACCAATCATTGTTCCAATCAAATTGGGCAAGTGAAACGCAAGGAAAATTCTCACCAATCCTATTTTCCCAAGTTGCTCGGCTGCATCAGTTGAATTGATCGTTTCAACACTTGAAGCAATCGGTTCACCCTGGGATTGAGTCGATCGTCTCAACACTTGAGCCGACCGGTTCAGCAACCTCAGTCGACCGGTTCAACACTTGAGCCGATCGGTTGGGAATGCAGGTTGTGCAGAATCAGTCAATTGTGATTTCAATCAATCTGATACTCCAATCAACATGTCCAACACCTTGAACATTATGATATTGAGCTATCAATCAACTGAGTGTTTAATTGAACTACCAAACTCCTTTAGTAATCAATCTAAACATTGCTTGTGGACAAAACTCCTCTTCCAGGTTAAATCCTTTGTGTGTGACCCTACAGGTCCATTTCACGTTGGCAGTGAAAGTCCATAACACTTATGACTTTACAAGCAAAGAGGGGTGCCTAGTCACACATCAGTGCTACCCAAGTGAAAGTAGAAAGTTAGAGAACAACTTTCATCCTACAATCCGTGAATGGTGTTACAGTGAATGTAT
The DNA here is from genome assembly GCA_963693085.1 of Alisma plantago-aquatica. NCBI lineage: Eukaryota > Viridiplantae > Streptophyta > Magnoliopsida > Alismatales > Alismataceae > Alisma > Alisma plantago-aquatica. Next base: position 667,348,399 of record OY856412.1, on the reverse strand, counting down.
AATTCCTTTGTCACTGATATCCCGAATGAACTCGAGGCATGGAACAGTCATCCTGTCAACATTCATTCACTTTCTTGATCTCAGAGTAGATTGGAAGAGATATGTATGACATCAATATCACATATTGATTCACACATGCGTGCACGCCTTTCTCAATCCTACTCATCAAGTGGCCATGGATATCAAACTCCCTAAGGAGGGACAAATCCCATATCTATCACTCACCCCTCAAAAGCCCCATGTGTCAAAGACACCCAATCATCACCTTTATAACTTACTGCATTTGATGATGTCAAAGTGTGCCCAAAAACATGTGTTGAGTGCAGTGATTTCAGGTCAAAGAATCACACTCGCCACCATCACTTTTAGTACTGACTGTGACTACCATGTCATGGTTCCATGTGTCAAACTCAAGGTGGGTCTATCTGGTACACTTCTTATCTAACAAGTACCTATGTGTTTGGTTTGATATCGCTATATCATGACTAATGAGACTCTGTCATCTACCAACACCACAATCTAGCCTTGTGTATCATTGCTGTCTATCTACCTTCCACAATGACATCCGACTAGGGACATAACAAGAATGTACAAACTCTTAGCATCCATATGATCTCATTGTTCAGGTCCTCAACCTGAAGGCATACGTCATTGAGTACTGTCATTCTCTAGACATTCAATCTGTTCTATCACTATCTCATATGAATGAACCAGAAATAATTGGAAGCTTGCCTTTGATGTTTATCAAATCAATCTCAATGTATCCCACCAATCATCCCATGATTGGCTCTCAGGGCATACATACCAACATCCCTATGGTTCAAAAACTTGAGAATGGTAAAGGAACATCTAAGTATTATAATTCAAGTGACAATTGGCAAAGAAAACCTCCCAATTGGGTAAATTGTACAAAAGTCTAGAATGTACCTAAAATTGCATAACTTGCACAAACAACATCCAAATTGGACCAAACTTCATTCACGAGTAATCTTTGATGTGTTGAATATGAATTCTACATTATTTCCATATTTTTAAGTTATATAATCACATTTATCATTACTTATGCCATTTACTCATTTTCTCTTTCCTAAACTTATCATAATATTTCAAGGTTGTTCAAATTAGATGAAATTTGACATGTAGACTAATTTTTATATGTAGATTTTGAATTTGAATTTTGTTTCCACTTTTGAGACTTATTTTTATGAGATATGACATATGGACCATTAATGGCCCATTACCTAAATTATTCATCCCATTAAGTTTCTTATCTCCATATTACCATCAAAATGAGTTATGTGGCATATTTTATGTAGCCATTATAAACATAAAATTAATGTTAGAACATTAGGTTGCATTAAGGTGACCTATGCATGAATTATCTCATTGGGGTTATACTAAACATCTATTTAGGTCTAACCTTCAACCTTGTTTGGCTAAGTCCAAAATGTCAACTTCCAATGTAGGGTCCGAGATCTAGTATGTTACTACACACCACCCCTTAAAGGGATTTCGTCCTCAAAATCAAAACATCCACATATGATAAAACAACTTATTCACCACCCCATAAAGGATTCGTCTTATTAAGTCAATATTATTCTTTAGGTACAAAAGGTTCAACTACACTTCCTTACATCCAACTACATAAGCATCATGCAACAACAAAAAAATAACATGTAAAGACTAACTATGAACTATGGGTTAACTTACTCTTGTCCATCCTCAAACAAGTCTTTACACTTGGGAGACTAGTTCAACATATTAGGGTCCCTAAAGATAAATCATATAGATGTCTAAGGCTACTATTTCCTAAAAGCATGCTATTTTGAACAATTCATATCAGCTCAGGCCAGGTCGGTATCATATCGATTTGGGAGTCCTCATAAACCAAGCTAGTGGTTTAGAGTAAAATTTTACCAGCCCCCAAACCCTAATCCTTTATAGAAACTTTTGCTTTCAACTTCATGTCCTATTAGCTTCGTAAAGGCAAAGATAAACAACCTCAAGTTACTATGGTTACTGATGCATCTTTTACTTGTAAGTATTTTAAGGATCTAATCATCATTATTCTAATGTGAAACTATATGATCCTAAATCAACCCTTCATCATCTATTGATCAACTCTAGGAAAACATGTCACTTAAAGGTAAGGCAAGGATTCTAACTAGGGAGACAAAATTGAAATAGTTAAATTTTGACTACTATGGGCTCTGATACCATGCTGTAAGGAGGTGGGATCACCCTCTTACTAAAAATTTGAAGAATAAAACATGCATTCCAAAAAAACTTAAAGGTATGTTGGAATAGATGAAAAAAAATTAAACTTCAATAAATGGTATTCAAAACAACCAAAATGTAACACCCCTGAAATGGGTTATGGCCTAACCCAAGGAGGTTTTGCTTAAGTTACTTACAAACTTATTCTTATCAATTTATCTTTTGAAAATTTAATTTTCAAAAGATAAATTGATAAGAACAAGTTTGAAAGTAACTTACTTAAGCAAAAACTTCTAGGGTTAGGCAATAACCCAAGTCAGGGGTGTTACACAAATTATAGCAGTGGAATAAAAATAATGACTATATTCAACTTTTACAAAAGATTACAAAAGTACATCATAATATCCCATAAGGGCTTACATGTATGATGCAACATAAGGATCTAAGTAGACGGAAATCTAAATTGTAACAACTTTGTTTCCAAGCTTTGACTCATTAAGCTAGCCCAGAACTTCATGCCTTGTCATCCAAGTCCTTCACCTAGTGTTGGAAGCATACCCCAGTAAGAAGAGAAAATAGATGACATCAGTGAATGTTGGTATGTGCATACTAAATAGGAAATTGAGCAATATATGGAATAAAGGGTGTCAAATATAAAAGGCTTCCCATATAAAGGATAAGGACCACCCAAATGGGTATTAAAAGAAAAGGATTGAAATCATATGATAACAAAAAAATACTTGCCATTAATAAACATAAAGATTGTTCCACACAAGCACATGTAAAGAATTAGGGCACACACCCCATATCATCAACATGCATGCATGTGAGATAAACATAGCCCTAGAACAATATAAACATAAAGGTGGCCAAGTCTCATAAACTTGAAACCTGGTAGAGAAAGGAATACTTCCAATCTCCCAAATATATAAAACATGGGCCAATAATCACACATCTTGCTCTGGGTATGAGGTTCCTTTGCATCCCAAAAGGGTAGGAAATAACACATCTGCCAAAAAAACCAATACAATTACACAACTCTAGTTCTACTCAATCACATAACATGTTAAAGGTAGAGGCAAGTAGTAAGTATAGTTAGAATATATAAACTAATCACCACATAAGTGACCAATATATGCATCCACCTCATAAGTGGGAAAAAGACATCACATGTCCAAAAATAAACATCCAAATCATAGTGGGCACATATCATCAAAAGCCCAATATGCACCAAGGCACAAGATAAGAGTCAAGAGAATATCCAAAATTATCATAAAAAAGATAGTTCACAAGAACCATGATATCAAAAGATAAGAGCAATATTTATAGGCTATTTTCCATAGGACCAAGAGAATGAATAAGCATAGGTGAATTGCTCAAAATAGAAGAATAGGGGATACATGATACCTCAACTTCAGAGTCAAAACAGTCCAAGTCAATCCTAGGCCTCCAAAGAACCTCTAGAGAAGGTGGAAAGGTCATATAAGAAAGTTTACCAATCTTAGAGAGGATGGTATCTCCTACAAAGCTTCTATCTCGAGCAAGAAGCACCTTCTCCACTTTATAGGTGAAAAACCCTAACAAAGGAACATGGATATGAGGTGTATATGGGTTCTAGGTGGGGTTTCACCATGGAAGGCCATGGTTCTGACCTGTAAGAATATGGAAGGAAGACTAACAGCATGAAAATAGGGTAGGGAAGGAGGAAACTTACTAGTTTTGGTCAATATCACAAAGAAGGATCTTTAGAAACCCTAAAAAGAGAAAATTTGGAACCCTAGGAGCCTTCTTCACCAAGGTAGGCACCTCCTTTTACCATGGGACAGCACCTTCATGGTAAAATAGAGTAGTAATGATGATCTAAGCTATAGGAAATAAATAAGAGCAAGAGTTTTCAAATTTGGGAGTTCGAAAGTGGTAGATATGGCTATATAAAGAAAGAGGTCAAGTATGACGTGTCAATGAGACTTTCCATGTGTCATGTATAAGGGTGTCCATGGACATGTGATCCTTTATGGATAAGGAAGAAGTCAAGCATGAGTTGTCAAGTTACTTTCTAGGTGTCAAATGCTAAGGGTGCCTATGGACATCCAAACCTTTATGGATAAGGAAGAAGTCAAGCATGAGGTGTCCATCGAGCTTTCCATGTGTCCTTAGCCTAGGGATTTCATGGCCATGCAAGAGGAAAACTCATATAGGCTTCTTGAATATAAAACATCAGTTTATGGACACTTATAGGCTTTCCCTACCGACCTCCAATCAAATAAATAACCCCATTGGTTGATAGCTTCTAAAGATAAGCTCATTTATAAAGAGAGTAATCCCTAAAATGGTCTTGGAAAGAAACACCTTCAAACTAAGGCGCAACTAGGTTCCTTATGGTTCAAAAACTTGAGAATGGTAAGGGAACATATAAGGATTATAATTCATGTGACAATTTGCAAAGAAGCCTCCCAATTGGGTAAATTGCCAAAAAAGTCCAGAATGTACCTAAAATTGCATAACTTTCACAAACAACGTCCAAATTGGACCAAACTTCATCCACAAGTTATCTTTGATGTATTGAATATTAATTTTCCATTATTTCCATATTTTGAAGTTATATAATCACATTATTAATTGTTTATACCTTTTACTCATTTTCTCTCTCTGAAACATATCCTAATATTTCAAGGTTGTCCAAATTAGAAGAAATTTGACATGTAGGCTAATTTTTATATGTAGAATTCAAATTTAAAGTTTGTTTGCACTTTCTAGAGTTATTTCAATGAGATATGTCATATGGATCATTAACGGCCCATTATCTAAATTATTCATCCAATTAAGTTTCTTATCTTCATATTACCACCAAAATGAGTTATGTGGCATATTTTATGTTGTCATTATAAACCTAAGATTAATGTTACAACATTAGGTTACATTAAGATGACCTATACATGCATTAGCTCATTGAGGTTATACTAAACATCTATTTAGGTCAAACCTTCAACCTTGTTTGCTAAGTCCAAAATATCAACTTCTAGGGTAGGTTCCGAGATCTAGTATGTTACAACACACCACCCCTTAAAGGATTCATCTTATAAAATCAAAACTATTCTTTAGGTACAAAAGTTTCAACTACACTTCTTTGCATCCAACTACATAAGCATCATGCAAAAAAAACATAACTTGTAAAGACTAACTATGAACTATGGGTTAACATACTCTTGTCCATCCTCAAACAAGTCTTTACACTTGGGAGACTAGTTCAATATATTATGGTCCCTAAAGATAAATCATATAGATGTCTAAGGCTACTATTGCCTAAAAGCATGCTATTTTGAACAATTCATATTAGCTCAGGCCATGCCGGTATCATATGGATTCGGCATTCCTCATAAACCAAGCTAGTGGTGTGGAGGAAAATCTTGCAAGCCCCTGAACCATGATCCTTTCTAGACACTTTTACTTTCAACTTCATGTCCTAGTAGCTTCATAAAGGCCAAGACAAACAACCTCAAGTTACTATGGTAACTGATGCATCTTTTACTTGTAAGTATTTTAAGGATATAATCATCATTATACTAATGTGAAACTATATGATCATAAATCAACCCTTCATCATCTATTGATCAAATCTAGTCAAGCATGTCACTTAAAGGTAAGGAAAGGATTCTAACTAGGGATACAAAATTGAAATAGTCAAATTTTGACTACTATGGGCTCTGATACCATGTTGTAAGGAGGTGGGATCACCCCCTTACTAAAAATTTGAAGAATAAAATATCCATTCCAAACACACTCAAAGGTATGTTGGAATACGTGCAAAATGTTCAAACTTCAATAAATGGTATTCAAAATAACCAAAGTATAGCAGCGGAATAAAAATAATGACTATATTCAACTTTCACAAAAGATTACAAAAGTACATCATAATATCCCATAAGGGTTTACATGTATGATACAACATAAGGATCTAAGTAGAGGCAAATCTACACCATAACAATTTTTTCTCTAAGCTTTAAATCCTTAAGCTAGTTTAGAAATTTATGCTTAATCATCCAAGTCCTTCACCTAGGGTTCGAAGCATACCCCAGCAAGAACAGAAAATAGATGACATCAGTAAAGGCTAGTATGTGCATACAAAATAGGAATCTGAGCAATATATGGAATAAAGGACATCAAATATAAAAGGCTTCCCATAGAAAGGATAAGGACCACCCAAATGGTTATTAAGAGAAAAGGAATGGAAATCATATGATAACAAAAGAATACTTTCCATTAATAAAACATAAAGAGTGTGCCACACAAGCACATGTAAGGAATTAGGGCACACACCCCATATCATCAATGTGCATGCGTGTGAGATAAACATAGCCCTAGAACAATATAAACACAAAGGTAGCCAAGTCTCATAAACTTGAAACCTGATAGAGAAAAGAATACTATCAATCTCCCAAATAAATAAAACATGTTACAAGAATCACACATCGTGCCTTAGGTATGAGGTTCCTTTCCATCCTAAAAGAGTAGAAAATATCACATCTACTTGGTAGGAAATAACACATCTGCCATAAAAACCAATACAATTACACTACTCTAGTGCTACTGAATCACATAACATTTTAAATGTAGAGGCAAGTAGAAATTATAGTCAGAATATATAAACTAGTCACCACATAAGTGACCAACATATACATCCACCTCATAAGTGGGAAAAAGGCATCACATGTCCACAAATAAACATCCATATCATAGTGGACGCATACCATCAAAAGTCCAACATGCACCAAGGCTCAAGATAAGAGTCAAGAGAAAATCCAAGATTACCACAAACAAGATTATTCACAAGAACCATGATATCAAAAGATAAGAGCAATGGGTATAGGATATTGTCCATAGGACCAAGAGAATGAATAAGCATTGGTGAATTACTCAATATAGAAGAATATGGGATACATCATACCTCAACTTCAGAGTCAAAACAGTCCTAGATCCAAGCCAAGGCCTCCGAAGAACCTCTAGGGAAGGTGGAAAGGTCCTATAAGTAAGGTTTCCAATATTAAAGAGGTTGGTTTCTCCAACAAAGCTCCTATCTCGAGAAAGAAGAACCTTCTCCACTTTAGAGGTGAAAAATCCTAACAAAAGAACATGGAGATGAGGTGTTTATGGGTTCTAGGTGGGGTTTCACCATGGAAAGCCATGGTTATGACCTAGAGGAAGGTGGAAGGAAGAATAAAAACATGAAAATAGGGAAGGGAAAGAGGAATCTTACTAGTTTTGGTCAAAATCACCAAGAAGGATCTTTAGAAACCCTAAATAGAGCAACTTTGGAACCCTAGGAGCTTTCTTCACCAAGGTAAGCACATCTTTTTACCTTGGGATAACACCTTTGTGGTAAAACAGAGTAGGAATGATTATCTAAGCTAAAGGGAATAAAGGAGAGGGAGATTTTTCAAATTTGGGAGTTCAGAAGGGGTAGATATGGCTATATAAAGAAAGAGGTCAAGTATGAGGTGTCTACGAGGCTTTCCATGTGTCATGTATAAGGGTGTCCATGGACATGCAAGACTTTATGGATAAGGAAGAAGTCAAGAATGAGGTTTTAAGTTACTTTCTAGGTGTCCAATGCTTAGGGTGCCTATGGACATCCAAACCTTTATGGATAAGAAAGAAGTCAAGCATGAGGCATCCATGGAGCTTTCCATGTGTCCTTAGCCTAGGGATTTCATGGCCATGAAAGAGTAAAAATCATAGAGGCTTATTGAATTTCAAATGTCAATTTATGGACACTTTTAGTCTAGTATCCCAACAGACCTCCAATCAAAGAAATAACCCCATTGGTTGATATCTTCTAAAGATAAGCTCATTTATAAAGAGAGTAATCCCTAAAATGTCCTTGGAAAGAAACACCTTCAAACTAAGGTGCAACTAGGTTCCCTATGGTTCAAAAACTAGATAATGGTAAGGGAACATATAAGGATTATAATTCATGTGACAATTTGCAAAGAAAACATCCCAATTAGGTAAATTATAGAAAAGTCCAGAATGTACCTAAAATTGCATAACTTGCACAAACAACATCCAAATTGGACCAAACTTCATCCATAAGTTATCCTTGATGTATTGAATATGAATTTTCCATTATTATAATTTTTTAAGTTATATAATCACATTATTCATTACTTGTGCCTTTTACTCATTTTCTCTCGTCGAAACATATCCTAATATTTCAAGGTTGTCCAAATTAGATGAAATTTAACATGTAGGCTAATTTTTATATGTAGAATTTGAATTTGAAGTTTATTTCCACTTTTTAGAGTTCTTTTAATGAGATATGTCATATGGACCATTAATGGACCATTATCTAAATTATTCATCCAATTAAGTTTCTTATCTCCATATTACCACCAAAATGAGTTATGTGGCATATTTTATGTGGCCATTATAAACCTAAGATAAATGTTAGAACATTAGGTTACATTAAGGTGACCTATACATGCATTAGCTCATTGGGTTTATACTAAACATCTATTTAGGTCTAACCATCAACCTTGTTTGGTTAAGTCCAAAATGTCAACTTCCAAGGTAGGGTCCGAGATCTAGTATGTTACAACACACCACATCTTAAAGGGATTTCTTCCTCAAAATCAAAACATCCACATATGAGAAAACAACTTACTCACCACCCCTTAAAATATTCATCTTATTAAGCCAAACCTATTATTTAGGTACAAAAGGTTCAAATACACTTCCTTACATCCAACTACATAAGCATTATGCAACAAAAACATAACTTGTAAAGACTAACTATGAACTATGGGTTAACTTGCTCTTGTCCATCCTCAGACAAGTCTTTACACTTGGGAGACTAGTTCAACATATTAGGGTCCCAAAAGATAAATCATATAGATTTTTAAGGCTACTATTGCCTAAAATCATGCTATTTTAAACAATTCATATCAGCTCAGGCCAGGCCGGTATCATATGGATTCGAAAGTCCTCATAAACCAAGCGAGGGAAGCTGAGGAAAATCTTGCCAGCCCCCAAACCCTGATCCTTTCTAGACAGCTTTGCTTTCAACTTCATGTCCTAGTAGCTTCGTAAAGGCCAAGATAAACAACCTCAAGTTACTATGGTTACTGATGCATCTTTTACTTGTAAGTATTTTAAATATCTATTCATCATTAATCTAATGTGAAACAATATGTTCCTAAATCAACCCTTCATCATCTATTGATCAACTCTAGGGATAACATGTCACTTAAAGTTAAGGTAAGGATTATAACTAGGGAGACAAAATTGAAATAGTGAAATTCTGACTACTATGGGCTCTGATACCATGTTGTAAGGCGACATGATCACCCCCTTACTAAAATTTTGAAGAATAAAACATCCATTCCAAACACACTCAAAGGTATGTTGGTCTTGGTGCAAAATTATAAACTTCAATAAATGGTATTCAAAACAACCAAAGTATAGCAGCGGAATAAAAATAATGACTATATTCAACTTTCATAAAAGATTATAAAATTACATCATAATATCCCATAAGGGTTTACATGTATGAGAGAACATAAGGATCTAAGTAGACAGAAATCTAAACCATAAAAACTTTGTATCCAAGCTTTAACTCCTTAAGCTAGTCCAGAACATCATGCCTTATCATCCAAGTCCTTCACCTAGTGTTCGAAGCATACCCTAGCAAGAAGAGAAAATAGATGACATCAGTAAAGGCCGGTGTGTGCATACTAAATAGGAAATTGAGCAATATACTGAATATAGGACATCAAATATTAAAGGCTTCCCATAGAAAGGATAAGGGCCACCCAAATGGTTATTAAGAGAAAAGGAATTTAAATCATATTATAACAAAAGAATACTTTCCATTAATAAAACATAAACATTTTCCACACCAACACATGTAAATAATTAGGGCACACACTCAATATCATCAACGTGCATGCATGTGAGATAAACATAGCCCTAGAACAATATAAACACAAAGGTGGCCAAGTCTCATAAACTTGAAACTTGATAGAGAAAGGAATATTTCCAATCTCCTAAATATATAAATATGGGCCAAGAATCACACATCTTGCTCTTGGTATGAGGTTTCGTTCCATCACAAAAGAGTAGGAAATATCACATCTGCTCGGTAGGAAATAACACATCTTCTATAAAAACCATTGTAATTACACTACTCTACTGCTACAGAATCACATATCATATTAAATGTAGAGGAAAGTAGAAAGTATAGTTAGAATATATAAACTAGTCACCACATAAGTGACCAACATATACATCCACCTCATAAGTGGGAAAAATATATCACATGTCCACAAATAAACATCCACATCATAGTGGGCACATATCATCAAAAGTGCAACATGCACCAAGGCACAAGATAAGAGTCAAGAGAATATCCAAGATTACCACAAACAAGATAGTTCACAAGAACCATGATATCAAATGATAAGAGCAATTTTTATAGGCTATTGTCCATAGGACCAAGACAATGAATAAGCATAGGTGAATTACTCAACATAGAAGAATAGGGGATACATCATACGTCAACTTCATAGTCAAAATAGTCCAAGTCAGTTCTAGATCCAAGACTAGGCCTCCAAAGAACCTCTAGGGAAGGAAGAAAGGTTCTATAAGTAAGGTTCCCAGGCTTAGAGAGGTTGGTTTCTCCAACAAAGCTCCTATCTCGAGCAAGAAGCACCTTTTCCAATTTAGAGGTGAAAACCCTAACAAAAGAACATGGAGATGAGGTGTTTATGGGTTATATGTGGCATTTCACTATGTAAGGTCATGGTTTTAACCTAGAGGAAAGTGTAAGGAAGACTAAAAATATGAAAATAGGGAAGGGAAGTAGGAAACTTACTAGCTTTGGTCAAAATCACCAAGAAGGATCTTTAGAAACCCTAAATAGAGAAAATTTGAAACCATAAGAGCCTTCTTCAGCAAGGTAGGCACCTCCTTTTACCTTGGGATAGCACCTTCATGGTAAAAATATACTAGGAAAGATGATCTAAGCTAGAGTGAATAAAGGAGAGCAAGATGTTTTGAATTTGGGAGTTCGGATGGGGTAGATATGGCTATATAAAGAAAGAGGTCAAGAATGAGGTTTCTACGAGACTTTCCACGTGTCATGTATAAGGGTGTCCATGGACATGCAAGCCTTTATGGATAAGTAAGAATTCAAGCATGAGGTTTCAAGTTACTTTTCGTATGTCCTATGCTAAGGGTGCCTATGGACATCCAAACCTTTATGGATAAGGTAGAAGTCAAGCATGAGGTGTCCATGGAGCTTTCCATGTGTCCTTAGCCTAGGGATTTCATTGCCATGCAAGAGGAAAGCTCATAGAGTCTTCTTGAATATCAAATTTTAGTTTATGGATACTTATAGGCTATCCTAACCGACCTCCAATCAAAGAAATAACCCCATTGGTTGATAGCTTCTAAAAGATAAGCTCATTTATAAAGAGAGTAATCCCAAAAATGCCCCTGGAATGAAACACCTTCAAATCAAGGTGCAACTAGGTGCACTATGGTTCAAAAACTTGAGAATGGAAAGGCAACATATAAGTATTATAATTCATATGACAATTTTCAAAGAAAACCTCCCAATTGGGTAAATTATAGAAAAGTCCAAAATGTACCTAAAATTGCGTAACTTGCACAGACAACATCCAAATTGGACCAAACTTCATTCACAATTTATCTTTGATGTTCTGAATATGAATTTTAAATTATTACCATATTTTGAAGTTATATAATCACATTATTCATTGCTTATGCCTTTTACTCATTTTCTCTCTCCTAAACTTATCCTAATATTTCAAGGTTGTCCAAATTAGATGAAATTTGACATGTAGGCTAATTTTTATATGTAGATTTCAAATTTGAAGTTTGTTTCCACTTTTCAGACTTCTTTTTATGAGATATGTCATATGGCCCATTAACGGCCCATTATCCAAATTATTCACCTAATTAAGTTTCTTATCTTCATATTTCCACCAAAATGAGTTATGTGGCATATTTTATGTAGCCATTATAAACCTAATAATAATTTTAGAACATTAGGTTAAATTAAGGTGACCTATACATGCAATAGCTCATTGGGGTTATACTAAACATCTGTTTAGGTCTAACCTTCAACCTTGTTTGGCTAAGTCCAAAATGTCAACTTCCAGGGTAGGGTATGAGATCAAGTATGTTACAGTAAGAATAGGAAATAAGGTGATAAAACTTAAACAACGTTATTTTATACAAAACATGTTTTAGGTTTCATTATCCATTATATCAATGTAAGCCTTTTGACTACTTCTAAATCAAGGGTCTGTGAGGGACATATGAGGATTAAAGTATAAAGGTTACCCTATTTCTTTGTAAGGGGCCTCAAGACCAAAGTTAGTGAGGTAGCCTTGTTTCAATTTTCCATGATCACTTACCCTAAGAATTCACGTAGGTACAAATAATACATTGGATCTTTATACATTATGTTCAAGGTTTTCTAATGTAGTGTAATCAAGCATGAAAATAGTAGTCATAGGAATAATAGCTCTAGAAAGTAGCCAATAATTCATACCATCATACATACAAACAAGCCAATATCATAGTAGGGTCAGGTGATTAAGCGTACCTTATGAGTAGTTCAACAGAATATGATCCTTGAGTAAGATTTCTAGAGAAGGTCCAACCCAAGGGGACCTAATATGTAAAAGATATAATATGGGGTCTTATTATTAGTTTTAGTTAATATAAATAGGTATCATATCATGTGAATGTTCCCCCTAGACTTATACTCAAAAAAAGATCAAATATAGTCCCATCATGTCAAACATGCATGCAACTGTTCCACATAGTCCAAGTATCAACATCAAGCCCTAGGTCTAGGTGTATCATTCATATTAAGAGTCATAAAAAATAAAGATCATATTTGATTATTAAAAAGGGAGAGAATAAGATTTATAATAACATAAAGGTTTGATCTTGCAAGATCATAATTAGTCAACTTGTTCAATTTCATGCAATATTGTCACATTCCCAAGTAATAAGATCATAAAGATGTATCAAGTAGATCTAGTTGGGATTTAGGGTTACAATTTTGATAAATCTATTGATTTGATATCTTGAGATACATGTGTAACATTAGAGCATGGTTCTTATAAGATTATATACTACAACAAACAACATGTGCATTTAGAGATGTTAAGTGTCGTATGTTGTCAAAAGTACATGAGCATATTAGATGGAATTTAGTGTCACGAGATATTATAAAGGGACTGATTTGAAGGTCATCATACATGTTCGAACATTTAGGATCACTTTTGCATAACTATTTGAAGATCCAAATATATAAGTACTCCAACAACACACTTCAAGGAAAAATAGAGTACAAAGGTAAGTATGTGAGTTATGTGAACTATTCTTAACAAAATGGCATAAGATCTTAATCAAACATTTTATACTTAACTTAAGGTCTATTGAATTCGAAGGGGGTAATAATATGACAACCAAATTGGACAAATATGTCATCTTGATTAAGCCACATCATGTAGTGTACATAAAAGGGTAATTTTAGGGTCAAGGTGATCATTATAGTCACATCAAGATGGTCCAAAGCACTAAACAAGTATAAAGAGAAGAAATGTTACTATTTTAGAAATATCATCATGTTTAGGTATATATAATGTCAAGTTTGAGCATTTGGTAGTATTGATCATCCTTAAAAACTTAAAGTAATCAATTTAAGGAAACATTAGAACTTTGTGTGAAACTAGAATTGGAAACAATTTTTATTGGATAGATCACATTTTTCTAATAAAACATCATATATCTTCTGACAATTTTGTGCAAACGATACATGACAAATATGTTTGAAAGATTTACTATCTCACGAGAATTATAGACCCTTGGATCCTAGATCTAAGGTTGAGAGGGGGGCTCCATGGCTCCCGTACCTACCTAAGGTGGGTTCTCCCACCATCTTCTTGGACCGCAATAGGTGAATAGTTGGGCCAGTCTAGTAGGAGATGTGAGGATGATGGTACGCCAGAGAAAAATTAGGTTGGGGGCATCAATGTCGCACAATTGTGGATTGACAACGTTGAGGTCATCTTCTCCCCTAGACATAGCGCACGACACAGTTTTGCAGATGTGGCGGCATCCAATGACCTGGAGAAAGGAAAATTGGGAAGATGAGCTTGCAACATCTCAAGGAGGTCTCATGCTGGCCCAGATCATTACCGTAGACTCGATGGAAGCCTTCATTGTTGTTGATGTTGGGTAGAGAATAAAACCCCAATGGTCACATGTGTTGAGTCAAAGTATGAAGGAGGAAAAAGAAAAGAAGAATGATGTCTAGGGTTTGCCACATGCTACTAGAAGAGGGGAAATAATTGTGTATGGAGAAAGGAATCAGGAAAGGGGTCTAATCATGTAAGAAATACATTAGAGTGGGGGAGGGGGGTAGGTGAGGCCCGACATCATGGCCGCCAACCATGGTGTGCAGAGGTAAGGGAAAGTAGCTTGGCTGTCATATGGGGCTTAGATTGGAGGTTGAAAGATCCAAAGGCCCATAATTGGTTGATCATGGATCCGACTTCTGATTGGTCAAGGAGGACAAGTTGAGATTGTGTTTGATTAAATTAAGGAGCAAGGGGCACAGATGCAGCGCACCCCATCATGGGTTCCAAATGGTCGGCCCATAGTCATAACAAGGAATAAAATGATTCAAATTAGGTTTGGAGGTCTACAGTTTTAAAGGACACGTCTACCTTATTCGATCTCAGGATTGAGTGAAATTTGGTACGCTGGAAATATGAAAGTTTCCTCTACACAACTAGCACAAGCTTAGAGTATGAAAAGATCTATAGATCGTATCAAAAGGGGATGACAAAAACTGATATATAATTTGAATGAAACCTTAGTTTTATATCAAATTGAATGTCACTACTTGTCATTTGAATATAGAACAAACTCAAAAGTCATCAAAACAATCAAATCATAAAATTGAAGGCAAGGATGAGAAATTAGTTAATTGAAAAAGTAGGTAGCATGTGTATAAGTAGAGAGGAAAGTCTAAATTATCACATATAGACATGTTTATATTATATTATAATTATAAGTGGTTTAATATTATGTGTCACATGTGATATATAATTTAAGTTGACGGAGTGCATACTATAATTTAATATTTAGCAATTCAAACATGTATTGATAACCCAAAAAATATGCATAAAAAAGAAAGCCCTATGGGAAATGCCAAAAGGGTATGCTTCGTTGAACAGCATCTGTGCTAACCAAGTCGAGACGTGAGATGTCTCGGGAAAACTATTTGTTTATTTTTTTTGTCATATTAGCATAAAGAAAGAAATAGGAAAGGAAAATATTAATAAGACGTTGCAATATGGGTACCGTAACAATGGTTGGAAATAATTTTATTAAACTCACCGATATACTTTTGATTTTAATTTGTTCAAAGTAGTTCATAAAATTAATGACATCATTCTTATTTGGAATTATCAATGAAAACAAAAATTGATATGAGATGCCCCTCCTTTTTTATGAGAACTAATTTTAAATAAACATTTTCTTCAGGAGAACCAAAAGATTGGCTAAAACCAACCACTTGGAAAATATAATAACTTTGTATTAAAGTTGTTCTTATAAGATTTATCAAAAGAAGATTCTAAAACTTGTTTTAGAAAATTATTCATCAAGATGGGATAATATTCTTGAAGTGACATATTTCACTGGGAGAAGTTCTTTACTTAAAAGGAAATAAGTTGTATAGAGAAATTATTTATTGAAAATAAAACTCCAATCATTTCTTTCATTTTTTTGGAAATTATTTGAAAGGAAATTCTCAACTTGAAAGGAACAATATCTATCACGGGAACTATCATTTATAACAAGATAGATTATGTGAAGTAAAATATATTTTTAGCATAAACTTGCCAGTATAGAAATAAATTTTTCTAGTATTAAAGTTTAGCCTAAAACGAAATAAAATATGTCATGGCTAAAAGTTACTAGGAAGGAAGTAAAAAGAAATCTTTTTACTATACTAGAACAAATCTTGATAGAACATAGAAATTATTGGTGGAAAAATCTCATAGAGAAACTTGTTTGTGTAGAGAAGGCTATGGGGACAAAATATTTT
The DNA here is from genome assembly GCA_963693085.1 of Alisma plantago-aquatica. Classification (NCBI taxonomy): domain Eukaryota; kingdom Viridiplantae; phylum Streptophyta; class Magnoliopsida; order Alismatales; family Alismataceae; genus Alisma; species Alisma plantago-aquatica. The sequence goes on along the minus strand of OY856412.1, from coordinate 667,332,027 downwards.
TTATCATTCCCCATACTTTTCTATGGGGATAAAAATCGACTAAAGTTTCATGCATGTGGATTCTATCACTCCCTTCATTTTTAGATATCAAAACTTTTCCATTCTACTTACCCCATTTGAAGCCATTATGTTATTTTTTAAACATATGGACAATTGTCGAATATTTATCTTTTTCAAGTTAAATATTATTCCTATTATATTATTATACACTCAAAATATGAATTTTAAGACATCCAAATGTTTGGTATTAAATAATCTTGTAACTTAAAAGATATGACAATAATATATTTGGATAACAATTATTTGGAATACACTTAGTTCTTTCAAATAATAAATAGATGTTAGGTTGAGGAAGGTTAGGTTTGAGTATGAAGTTGTTTGAGTTATCTAGTGGAGTATATGAATAAAATTTATTTTTGAAGTTTATTACTAAAAGTAATGAGATATGAAGGAAATTTAGATATATCTTGATATATGAGACTTGAATGACGGAGTCAAATTTTGGAAGGAAAGCACTTTATCGTGGATGAGAATTTTTAAAATTTTCTCAACATTTTTGTAAAGTGTGTAATGACCATTTTAATGTGAGGGAGATTTTTCCTAACATTGAGAAACTTTTTTATGTGAGAGACATGTTTTCCTATGTTTTTTATGGAAGAATTTTTTTTTATCTTATTATGAATAAAAATCGATGACTTAAGAGGTCCGTAGTTAACTAAAATAAATCAGAAATGGGGGTTATATTTCGAGTTCCTGATAAGAATAAGACATGTTTAGGAAATGTGGCGATTGCTGAATGAAGATCCAACAGCCCTCATGCTAGAGTCCATGCACGGCAAAGGGGAGGGAGAAGGAACACAACAAACATTGTCCAATCCCTCAACTTTTGGACCCCTCACCCTATAAACCTTAGAGACTTTTCTTGGGAACATCCACTTTGTTATATGCGAGAGAGGGTGAGAAACGAGGAAGAGGAGGCATAGAAGGCATGTCAGCGAGGTTTGGGGATTTCACGAGTTTGCAGGAGGTGGACCTCATGGATGTGCCTTGCCGCTGCACAAAGTGTGGGGACGAAAGGAAGAATACACAAAAAAACAAACAGAATCTGTCCAAAAAGGTAAATATTGCAAAATTATGTCTCATAGTACAAATATCAAACTTTAACATATAAGGTATTAATAAACATCTTTGAAGAGTCTAGATTATTATGAAAAGTTATTTTGTGTAAGTTCCATATACATACAATATTCATTATTTTAATGCTAAATAAATAAATAGAAGTTCAAAAAATAAAAGATTTATTATACTTGCTTCCATTATCACTTATCAACCTAGATACAGTAGGTGGTTTCAAAATGTAGGACTAAATAATCAACTTTTATCAATATACACATAATGATATTATCATATTTGTATGTAAACACTAATATGTCAGCACAAAAATTTGCTGGTGTGATCTATTAAATAGTTTTTGTAATCTAAACTTTTGAGATCTGAATTTTGTGTTTTAATGCTAACTTTTATCATCAAGTATCTAACATAATCATTCACAGTTTAATTTATGGATATAATTAGCAATAAAAAGAGGGTAAAGATTGTCATTGCTTAAGTTGGCTTTTTTTTCTACAGGTCGTATTTTATGACACATGATGAGTGTATTTATACTATTTTATTTCTCATATATTTTTAGTTTTTACCTATATATGTATCACATTACTATAGTCTATGATATTATAAATTAATCACTAAGTAGCACACGTATACCTAAGTTAGAATATAATTTATACATGAATAATATTTAACTGCCACACATGAAATTCCAAGAGAACCTTTAGGTGAACATTCATACACCCAAATGTTTCCCATCCTACCTAACAATACCATACAATTATTAGCATGGATTAATTAAGGAATCAAGGTTTCTAAAGGAACCATGTTGATACTTATATAATGATATTTTAAGAGTTTGAAGGAGTCAATTCTAAGGTGATAGGATGTCAAGAAAGTGATCATTTCAATTGAGCTATATTTTCTTCATATTATACAACTACATATTTCATTTTTCCAAATGGTGCACTAACTTCCCTCATGATTTACAATATAGGAACAATAGAAGAAAACAACCATAGCCTTCAAGAAATTATATTTATAATTAAAGAGACATAATCTTATGGCTTCATGGGTAGATCTCCCAAAAGAACTCTTAGTCCAACTTGTGGAATGTCTATCTCAACATCTCGATGTACTATGCTTTTCTCAAGTGTGCAAGTCATGGTGATATTGTGTTGTAGAAAATATGGTGATATTGGTTGGATCTTGTTGGTTGAACTCATCCCCAATCCAGAAGATTTAGTTCTCTTCAATCTGGTCACAAGTTCACAACTTCAACTCCCTCCAGTGTCATCTTTCCCTTGTCATATTGATTACCCTAACGTTGATCTTGTGTTCAATATAGGTCTATTGGTAGACCCAGACAAAGAACTAGCCAATTGGATACTCTTTATAATTGTCTCAGTGTGATCACATATTGTGCTTTTGTGGACCGAAAGATGAAAAGTGGACTCAAGTAGGATTTAGCGATCGTGCTATGAAAATAAACTCTTCTCTGAAATTCTTTTTCATGAGTGACATAATTTACTCTAATGGAAGATTATATGTTTTGAATTGAAAAAGTGACATGTGTGAGATCGAATCTACTGATCGGATACCATTATTTGAGATATTGGTTCTTGGGGATCCTCACATTTTCCATTTATATGGGTACTTAGTGTTTTCTTCTCAAGGGAGACTTCTTCAAATAGAAATGAGATGCCAACTCCCAGGTGTCATATGTTTCAATTCCTATCAATATGTGGAGGAAGAATGTTAGTGGAAGCATGTAACAACTCTGGGAGGCGGCACTCTTTTCTTGGGACAAAATACTTCCTTATGTTTTTCTGTTGCCTCCTCATATTAGAGATGGCCAACATTGCAATTTACAATGTATACGATTATGAGAATTGCACGATCAAAAGATTTGACATACAAGATTATCCATATTGCAAGCCATTTTTATGGATTACACTGAGTCATCCTTGGTGAGGAAATCCGAAAGCAATGCATCCAAATTTGAGTTTTTTTTCCCTACCCTATGTAGTCTACTTGTTTTATTAGTTGATGTTTTGATGAGTAGGATCACATTTTTTTTCTAATAAAAAATTATCAGAAAAATTACCATGGTTACAAAACTTGTCTAATATTATAGTAATTTAAGGTTTTTCTTTAAATTTTCTAAATAGAAAAGTAGTGTTTATATTTGATTTATATGTATTGATACATCTAGAGTCTAAATTTGTAAGTTATGCAAGACAGTTACCAATAAAATAAATGTATTGTATTGGAAATATATTTGACCTATGTAATTCTTTGAGATGGAAATAAATATGATCTATGCCATTCTTCAAGACAAATCGGGAGGTGTAGACACAATAGTACTTATTTCTATATCTCTGTTGGCTTTACCTTTTTTAGAATATCTATACGGTGACAAAATATATAGAAAAGGACGATGGTAAAGAGAAAGATAGGGGGGAACCTATGAGGAAAGGAAAGAAATAGGAAATTTATAAAAAGATATTCTTTAGTTACATTTGCAATGGAAAGGGGATGGGAGGAGGAAATACACATATTATTGATTGTGTGTGTATGGAGATAAAGAGATGTGGTTTTTTAATAGAGAAAACATTCCTATAGTTCTATTCATTCTAGTAATATACAAACTCGATAAAAAAAAATTTGGACATAGAAAATAGAAACATTCTCTCATCAAATTAGTTATTCATATAGAATATTAAATTGTTATATAAAATAAAGTAGAATATTTGAAATGCATATTTAACTTCTTAACAATTATTATAAACAAAAATAGCAGTGAAGAAAAATTGGAAATAAAAAATACTAATAATATATTTTCTTGATATATATGAAATGAACAATTTTTCTCAATCATGTTGAATATGACTTGATGATGCTCATGTTGTGGACCTTTTCTTTGGTGTTTGTTGGCTCTTGCAAGAAAAAACATATTTATTGCATAAAAATTTAGTATTTAAATAGAAATAAAGTTCAGCTAGAAATCAATCTTTCACCATGAAATTTTTCCTTAATTCTAAATTAAATCTAATCATAAAATTTAATTGAGGAATGATGTGTACATGGAAGGAAAAACATATTTTTAAAAAAGTTTGATTAATCAACTTCATCAGTCTAATGGAGATACTATTAGAGAAGTTTCCTTCGACCATATAAAATAATCTCTGATGAGGCGATGAATTTAGATCGATCCAAAAGGCTATTAAGTGATTGGTTTATCCAAAACATAAAACATTATACCAAATATATTAATATTTATAGGGGAATGGTACCCCACGCAATAGATTAAAAAAGCATCCAAATAAAATGAAATTTAGCAAGACTGTTGATAATACTATGTAGAAAAATAACTATGTGTAAATATTTTTTTTAGATCCCATAAATGGGTAAATTGCACATAAGTCCACAAGATAAATCAAATTACACAACTTGAGTAAATAAAATCAGAGTTGGCTCAAGTTTTAAACATAGCCTTGTCATCTGGTATTAAATCTTAATACAAAATCAAAATTTAAAACTGGGCATCAATTTAACCCAAATAATTATATTTATGTATTAAGCAAGGTTAAGGGTCTTACATATAACTTTGATGCTTCTTTAGTTAAAGAGGAAACATATCCTTGTGATGGTGAAGCTTACATGCTTCATAGTATAGATTAAATACTCACATGCATAATTTGTTGCATTAGGGTGTGACAATCATGAGATGTTGAAAGTACGGCTTTGAATCCTTCATTGATACAATCTACATATATTACAATAGTATCCATGTGGAACCTTGACATTAAGCCACCCACAAAAGCTTTTATTCTCATTTCTAGACAAACTATAACACGAAGGTAAATATTTGTGCCCACCACTTATAAACATTGTTCTTAATTTTTTTTTCTTATACACATTTCTCGTCAATTTTGGATCTTGATGGAATATTTAGTCTTGCCTAGTATATTCAATAGTGTACCGCTATATATATTGATCAAGTATTTGATAATTATACATTATATTGATGTCATCCTAAATTGACATCGAGTATTTGATAATTATACATTATATTGATGTCATGCATGATGTTTGGTGACATCAATATAATGTATAATTATCAAAGAACTTCAATAAATAAGACCGTAGAATATTGACCTCTTCTTGTATAAATATAGATCAAATGTGATGATATTACATGGTCTATTACCAAATATATTGATAATGGATTGGACACTTTCATAAATAATCTTCCCTGATATTTGTTTGAGGGAATTCCATTCCTCATTTGAGCTATTAAATGCATTGCACTCTCTTACATAAGGATACACTTTTGATAGAAATCTTCATCAACCAAGAAATATGGTATATCTGTCATATTTTCATCCTATTAAATTTGTATTTTCCTCACATATAGGACATGCTTTGGATCCTTTTATATTTTATGCAGAAAATTATATATGTTGGAGAGTCATTAGTTGTGTAAAACAACATGACATGGAACCTAAAGGTCTCTCCATGTTAAGCATCCTAAGTCATAATGCCTTCCTTCCAGAGTTTTCTGAGTCATGAATCAAAGGTTCAATAACAATATCAAAGTCAACGCTAGGTTGTTTGGACCCTGACACCAACAATTACAACATGATGCATTTATTTTTTATTTAAAACCAAAAAGAAAAAGTATATATAATAATCATAACATTCAAAGTTTTATGTTAGATGCTAAATTTCTGGTAATAATTCATTTGATCTTTATGAAGTTCAACTCTTATATTCCTCACTTTGTTACCAAATGGGAGTATAAAAATCAATTTTCTTCTGTTGTAGATAATCCAACACATGTCATAGGACCCCTTCATTGTTTGTCTTTACCTCTATATGCCAAAATAAATTATGCACATATTATAAATTACAAAATAAGCATTTAAACCATAATATTATAGGAAGATATCACATCTACTTGATATGAGAACCATTCTTGATCTTACCTCAAGTCATCATTTTGTACCTTGATGCCCCATATTTTGTATAGTAGTTCAAATTGCTATAGTCATTTTGAAATAACAAAAGGTAGATATCACAATTTCATCTCATAAAAATACCATTATTGAAATTTACTGATTTTGAAAAGTAGGAATCTGTAACATCCCAAGATTTGAGGCCTTGGATAAAATGATCTTAAATGGAATGATTGGACTACCCATATCACCAAGGTGAATCTCCTTTTCCAGGAGACCATTGTTAAAGAACTCCATAGTTAAACGTGCTCAGCTTGGAGTAGTACTAGGATGGGTGACCAGTCAGGAAGTTGACCCCGACTTGCACGTGAGTGAGGACAAAGTGTGCAATTAAGGCTAGTGGTGGTCTGTGGGGCCATTCGTCATTCCTGAAACTCTACTAAATCCTAGGGCAGTGGGCTTAGGCATTGCAAATGGTATCAGAGCCAATTCCTCTCCAATAGGTGCAACCCACATGGGCATGTGACGTACCAGTATTGAGTCGTGCGGTCCATGAAAGTTGGAAAGGGATATCTATGGTGATGGAGCCACCCTAACACTGGTAGACATGGTCAGGAGCGGCGTGTACATGGGCCATTTGGGTATGCACTGAAACTGGGATAGATTATGAGGTCATATAATTGAGACTTGATGAGGACGTCAAGAGTCTAAGGTGGGGGAGATTGCAACATCCCAGAATTTGAGGCCTTGGATAAAATGGTCTTAAAAGGAATAATTAGATTACCCATATCACCAATGTGTGTCTCTTTTTCCAAGAGCCCATCACTAAAGAACTACATAGTTAAGGCATGCTCAGCTTAGAGTAGTACTAGGATGGGTGGCCAGTCGGGAAGTTGAACCCAGCTTACACGTGAGTGGGGACAAAGTGTGCAGTTAAGGCTAGTGGTAGCTTGTGGGGCCAGTCGTCATTCTTGAAACTCTACTAGAGCCTAGGGTAGTGGGCCCAGGCATTGCAGAATGTCTTCATTCTAGTAAAAATTTTATATTCATATGTAGTCTTTTTGCACATTACATGACTTTTTATTTCTTCAATAGTGTTGACTTTCAAGTATTATCACAATTTCTTCAGGGGAAAACATAACCTATCTCCATGCCATCTCCTATATTCCTCTGTAAATCTTAAAAACACATCTAGACCACTTAAAAATCCAATGTTGGAATTTAGAATGGACACAAAATGTCCATCCATTCTATAATCACAAGGTATGCAATCCAGTATTGAATATTGTGTAAGCTAGGTCAACTTTAGAATTAAATATTTTTTAATATTAACCACAAGTTTAATATTCTTACAAATAGTATTCAGAACACTTATGAATGAATGTGTACTATCTATGCCATTATTGAACACTTAATATCACTAGTCATTATACAATGTTTGTTTGGCTTTTAAAAATATTTTGGCAGCATTTTTCTTGCATCTCTACAAGTACATTGATGTAGATGGGAAAACTAAAAAACCAAATGTCAAAATAACTATATACTTAAGTGAGATTAAGGGCATGTTTGGTTCGTGGGAAGGGAATTGAATGGAATGGGGAGAAGGATAGTATGGGCAAGTATAGGTGAATGATGGGATATTGGGTATAATATCCTATTTTTTATGCAACTAAGGATAGGATTCGCTCAAATGAGATGTTAATAAATTCTATCATTGATTTTGGTATGTGTTGTTGTTCTTAGTGGTCATAAAAAATTTGATACTATGACTCACTTATTTATTAAAATATTAATTTAAATATATGAAATAAAAAATTAAAATTCTACCCTCATATTACAAATGTAAAGACATGTACCAAATTGCTTGATGTACTAATATTAATACCATGGCATTATTTCCATATTTTTCATATAACAAATTGAATTAACCTTTTTATTGAAAATCTAAAAATTGAAATCACAATTTAAAATATATCATGTGATAATATCATTAAACCCCATTCACATTCACATATTTTTTTAAATATTATGAAACATGCCATGTAGTGTGATCCACCAAGAGATTGTAATATTAAAATTGTGCCACCTTACAAAAATAATCTCAAAAGGAATTTGAAAGATATAAGAATCTAAAATAGATATAGTTTCATACAAGTGACACATAATGAAAAATAAAATAAATGAACAAAGTCTAGAAGACATTGAGAAAAATACTAAATCAAGGATAATATGCTAGTTCTTATTCAATTACCTCTTGAGAAATATTTCACTTTCTTCTTTAGTCAATTGGAAAAATGCTTGGCATAGAGATTCATTTGTAGTCAATATGACAATGGTTGAGATCTTCTCTATCCCTATAAGATTGTGTAGTCTCTTTACCTCTTGTCCAATAATTTTTTTTTGTTTCTCAAATTTTGTCAACATCAGCTCACCTAGTGTTTCTGATGATGTTTTAATATCTTCTCCAACACACTTTGCCACATCTGGTAGCACATAGGAAAAACCACTATCATTTCTCCTCCTTTTCTGCCCCTAATTGTGACTCTCCTTACTTTTTTTATCTTTACCCATTGGAGAAAAAGCTTGACCATTTTCACTCTCATCTACATCTTCAACATGAACATTATTTCCATTTTGTTGTTGGTCCTCTATTTTTGTCGTCATGTCATGTGCATCCTATACATTACTTCTAGTTGCTTGATCCTTATCAAAAATAGCATAGAGCTTATTAAAGTGTGGGAACCTTTTACTTCTCCGATTATCTAGTTCAGGATGAGTCTACAATTTAAATATGCTTACCGTAATGTAGTTGTCCCAAACAAGATATGATGTTAGTAAAGGATAAGTTAAAGCTTCATTCGTTAACGCGTCACAAAGTGTCTGGTAGATATTTGAAAATGCTAGAAGTCTGTGAGGGAGTACGGGCAGCACAAATGCTTCCATCCCTAACACTGGTGAAGTCCACCGTTGTACAACCTAGATACAAATTCAAACATCCCACAGAATTCAAGCGGCCAATAGCATTTAAAACCACCAGAGCATTTTGTTGCAGTTGGGAGCGACCGTTTCAGTCGCTTTGCTGAACAATGCATAAATATGCTTACCGTAACATAGGTGTCCCAAACACTCTTCTCATCCTCCACACAATGGGTATTATCATTAAATCCAAACCTACTTGTGCTTCCATTCAACATATCATATATAATATTGAATTCTCTTTGTAATACCTTTATCTTAGATTCAAGATATGGTTTTCCTTTTAAATCATAACCTGGTAACTTTTTCTCGAGGTTTTTTTCTAACACCATCAGAAACTCAACTTTGAACCCTTTTTCATCTTTATATTTTCCTAAAACAACCATATCTTCTAGTGTCGCAATAAATTTTTCCTCTTCCTCAGGGGTCAAAATTCTCTTCAGCCTTTTCTTTGTTTTTCCTCCATCTTGATTTGGAACTTGTACCTATTGTTGTGTGACTTGTTGTTTATAGCTACTTACCACAATTTGTTTTTGAGTTTTCTCATTTTTATCCATCCCTAAATAATGATAAAGACATACTTACAATTTAGAGAAAGGAATTACAAAGGAAAAAAATGTTGAATTTTGCATAATAAAAAATTTATGTGCAATCAAGCATATAGTAAAAGTATAATTCAGAAAAGAAATGAATCTCAAAATAGTAAATATTTCAGAAATTGATCAACTCAAATTAAATAATGTCACCATATATTTTAAATCTTTAATACAATAAATAAAGATAAAAAATTTACGCTATAAATCTATTTCTATGACTAGTTCAAATTTGACCATTCATTATACATTTGTTCAGCTAAAGTATCTCGATAGAGAGTCCACTCATCACTTGGTTCCATAGTTTGCACATCTTTATCTTGATGCCCATCATTTGTAACTATCTCAGGTACTTATTCCTCCATGGGGTCACTTGATATTTCTTATCTGATAAAGTTTTGCAACAAACAACAGGTTAGGATAATTTTATTGGTAGTTTTGATTGGATAAAATGATGGTCTTCTTAATATTTCCCATCTTTGTTTGAGCAATCCAAAGGTTTTTTCAATAACATTACACAAAGAAGCATGTCTATGATTAAAAAGCTCATTAGAATTACAAGGTTGTTGACTTGTTCTTCATTCATTCAGATGATATTCTTGTCATTTGTATGGTCCTAGAAACTCTTCACCATTGGCATATCCAGCATCTACCAAGTAGTAATCTCCTAAATTATATCCAAAAAGGAAATTGAATATTAAATATAGAGAAAAAATAATTTTGAATTATATATGTAATATATATACAGTTGTAGATTTTACCATGTAGAACACGGATTCCATGTTGTCTAGTTATGGCATCTCTAAGAACTCTCATGTTTGTCACTAAACCCTCTCAGCCTAACAATATATACAAAAATTACATATCTTTATTATAAACTCCAAGAATATTAGTTGTGATAAATCATTTCATATTCATATATCTCACTCTGTCTGTCTTAGGGACACACATTTCAATATATGTGTCATCCAATGCTCCTAGACATCCCTAGATAAGAAATTATATTATTATCTTATTGAATTGATAATATTTTTAAGGGAAATAAAAGTGCTTACTTTAAACCATTTCCAGTGGTCATCATTTGAATTTTCGGAAATTTCCTCAGCCTTTTGACGTAATTATTTATGTGACATGATTACATAATTTAACACCTCATGAAAGTATCAACTAATAGTCTCACCATATCTAAAGAAATCATCTTCAATTATACTAATTTTTTAGTGGTGAGAGAGGATATAAAGGAAAATAGCAACCATTTCATCAATGGTCACATTCTTACTATATGTGAGATTTCCAGCCAACATAAGTAACAAATACAAATGTCAAAATATTTTACGGTCCATTATTAGCTTGTTAATCTATTTTTTTGACACTCTTATAGACCAATCTATCAATCAAGCTACTCCTATTCTCATCCTGACCAGTCAAACTATATCTTGATCTTAGAACTGTACGCTCATATGTGCATGAAATTGTAATGATGATGACTACCATCAAAAGAATTGCCTCATGTACATCATGAAGGAACATTTGGACATTGACTCTCTTGTTTCAGATAAGTTTATCTCATTTTGAGAAATGTGTCATTGCTGCATTTTTTTATTATCTCATTAGAAGATTTTTCAATCTCAATATGACATAAATAATTCAGATAGAAGATTATTCATCTTAAACAAATAAAAATTCAGCACGCTAAAATCCACACCAAGTTGTGAATAAGAAAATGATTTGTCACAGTGAAGAGTAAAATGGCAAGTCAAACTTCATATAAAGTTTTTATTACCATCAAAGAAAATGATGATTTGAGTAAAAGAATGCCTTAGTAAAAATTGCAAATCATATAAAAAATGAATCTCATAATTAAATTGATTTTTAGCGATCAATACATGATAACAAAGTGAACGTCAAATGTGTTTACATATGTAATTATAATGGAACTAGGTTAATAATTCAACAAATTAGTTCATCGACAACATAGATTGAGTTTTGTTGTTATAATGACCTAGGCAAATAATTGTAAGAATAAATCAGGAACAAAAAAAAATTATTTACCTTTTCGACAGATCTTGATAGAGGAAGTTAGAGGTGTAGGATATAGATTTATCAAAGAAGATTCAAAAAAAGCATCAAAGACCAACACACATTTTGGAATTAGATGCTTTGCATGATAGAACTAGACTTAGGACGTGAACTTGTCGAAGAAGAATTCGTACTGTCCAGAACAACATTCGTATGAAAATTGAGTAGAGGAATAATAGAATGTGAGGAGGAGTAAACTGGTTGCACGAATACAGGAGGTGTAGTCAGAAATAGTGTTTGAATGAAGTAGCGTCCAACTGATTGGAGGGGTGACTGATATAACAAACTATCTGAACAACACCAGTAGGCGTTCGAGTGAAACAACCTATGGACAGATGGAGAGGGAGTCTCAACCACAAGGAGAACTAGCCTAGACAGTGGAGAAGGACTGAAAAGGGATCAAGCCATAGATGAGAACCACCAACCGACTAATGGATGTCTACGAACGGCATCATCAGAAAGGGAAAACCAACATTCAGAATCACATCACTGCAAGAACTTTTTGTCGGGAGAAAGGGTTGGGGTGGGAGCTGGGGGAGTCAGGGTTAATTAATCGGGGTATCCTGAGCATACTTGGGGGGTCTAGAACTAACGAGCCTTGTCTACTTAGGACTGCATAACCAAACATAGGATTTCAAATTGAATAGGTTTGAGAGTCCTATCCTTCCATGAGTCTTGTAAAACAAACGCACCCTAAGTGTTAACAAACAGTCCCAAACTAAGGTCTTTCTAAGATTTTGTAAGGACCCTAACCTGCGTTTAGGGTTTACCCTGTTTGTTTTGCTTGATCTTGGTGCTTTGGTGCTTGCTAATCACCTTAAATGGTGATTAGGGTTTTGTTGAGCTTTGTTGAGAGTTCGAGGGGCTACTTGCAAATAACCCAAGTTTAGGGTTTTGTGGGCAAGTTTGCCATCTTGTGAGATGTTTTCCCTCTTTGCTTCCTCTAGGGTTGAGAGGAAGGCTTGGGCTTGTTGTTTGAGTCCTTTGGGCCTGAGTTGAGCTTGTTTGGGCCTTGGAGTTCCTTGTTTGAGCTTGCTTGAGCCTTGTGTCGCCCAGGGCAGGTGGTGTGTCGCCCAGTTGCTTGGTGTGTCGCCCAGTAGCTCTTGTTGTGTCGCCCAGATGGCTTGGCTTGGTTGGTGGTCACATGGTGCACATCTTGGACAAGTGCCTTATGGCTTGCATGAGAGGTGGCTTGAGTTGGTGGACATGTGTCCCTTGGGTGGGCGACACATAGCATGGTTGTACCTTGGTTTCTCCTCCCTTCCCTCCTATATAGGTAGCTCTTCTCCTTGCCTTAGTCTCCTTTGGTCCTTTGGTCTCCCCTCCACCCTTGGTGCACGATATCCCTCTCCATCTTGCTTGGGTTGTCCGATACACTTCCTTGGAGCTGAAGTGGTGGCCGATACACCCTCTTGGAGCAGCTTGGTGGACGATAGCTTTGGACCTTGGAGTGCATCTTCTTCCTTGAAGCTTGGAGCTTAAGGCGGGTTGCATAGTTTCTAACCCTAACTCTTCTACCTCTAGATTCGATCTTGTTATATGTTAGTAGTCTAGCTTAGTTCCTTGCTTGTACATCTTGCTTATGTACCTTAGTGGCCGATATCCCTCTCTTGGGTTTTAGGGTTCCTTTGTATACCTTTGCTTTCTAGGGTTTGGGGCTTCCTTGTGTTGAAGGTTGAAGATGACCTAGGGTTTGGCGATACCCCCCCTTCCTTGTGAGTGTGTTGGGCGACACACTTGCCCTTAAGTTGAACGATATGAGTGTTCTTGGGTTTAGCAACACCTTTGTTCTTTGTGTTGGCCGATATGATGATTTAGGGTTTGTGTTCCTTGAGTTGGAGGTCGATAGGTTGACCTAGCTTGAGTGTTGGCCGACATGGTGACCATGTTGGGTGACATGGTGCTCTCTTTGGTGGCCGACATGGCACCTTGGTTGACGATATGTTGTGTTCTTGAAGGTTGGCCGATACCTTTGCCCATGTGTTGGGCGATAGAGTGAGCTAGGGTTTGTTGGCCGATATGGTGAGTGCCTTGGAGATGAACGATACCCTTTCTCTTGTTGGGCGATATGGCCTGATGGTGTTGGCCGATATGGATGTCCTTGTGTTGGATGATAGAGTGGGTGCTCTTGTGTCGAGTTATCTCCTTGTCCATGTGGTGGATGATAGGGTCATGTAGTGCCATGAGTGTTAGGGTTGGGCGATAAGCCTTGGGCCTTGGTGGCCGATAACCCTAATGGCCAATATCCATGGTGGATGATAGCCCTGTTGGGTGATACCCTACTCATGTGCTGGTGTGTTGGCCGATAGGGATGGTGTCCGATATGGTTGGTGGTGTGTTGGCCGATAGGGTTGGTGGCCGATATGGTTGATGGTTTGATGACCAATAAGGATAGTGTGGAATTCGATACCCATGTTGGGTGATAGGCTTTAGATGAGGGTTGTGAGGCTATAGTGAGGGTATGAGTTTCTTTGGTGACGGTCCCTTATGTGATGGAAGTGGATGCTTATCCATTAACTAATTAAACGATGGTGGTGTTTGTGATACTATCAATATGTAATATGATGCCTTACATATAATAAGGATGCTAATGATAGTAATGTATATGATGATAGCCCTCATGTAATAGATGCATGATGTGACCTGTTATGCTTAATTGTTAATGATAATGAGAATGATGATAACTACTCTAGTAGTTTGTTTAATGATCATAATGTTGGTAATAATGATGCTAAGTGACAGTTATGTTAAAGGTTGCTTCATGATACAGATGACAACAGTTGATGGCATAGTAATGACCTTGGTAATAATAGTGTTAGTTTTGTATACATAACATGGTCTCCATATACCCTGATTGTTTGTATAATCCTGAGGTTTAGGGTAAGCATCAGTATGGTTTGTCAATGATGTACTTATCACACTTGGTTACCAAATAAATGAAATATTGGTAATTAGATTATCTGGAATGATATTTCATGATAGTGAGCATATTCCTTGTGTTGAATCTACATTTATTGTGTACCTTAACCATGCAGGTGATGTCTTAGCCATGAAAGGGCTATGTGTCATATGTATTGAGCAACATTACTTTGATAATTGCTCTATAAGTGAATGTGTGTGATATGTCTGTCCCTTGATGATGATGTGAACCTTAAGAGACAAAGGCAGTGCATGATGAAGGATTGAGACCCTGTGATATGTGATGATCCTTGAGATGGGTCTGGATGGTTGGCAAGAGGCCAAGTGATAACATGTGATGTTGGATCCTTAAGATGGATCAGGTTGATATGATTAGATCATAATATAATGTTCTTTACTTTCCGTTATATCTTGCATGTTATATAACTTGGTTGAATCTTGCAATCCATCTAAAAGATACTAATTAATCCCAGTGAAATATATCATGTAGTTTGCCCTGGCCATAGATCCATCATCGTCAGGACTTGGTGATGGTGAAACAGGTTTTCCTACGGGTTGACCTGGAAGCGCATATTGTTGAATATGTGTAGGTTGCTCCTAGCCTGAAAATGAGGAGGAAGAGTGTAACTTCAGTTGCAGACTCAGATATGTGTTTAGAGCATGGTGAACAGGCCCATGGCTAAGGATATGTGATGTATGGAGCATGAATGTGTTCATGGCTCAGAGCATGGTGAACAGGCCCGTGGCTCAGTTGTACTAGCAGATTTACTCTCAGGTCCTTGGCAGTGTTTTGACGATGTTTCACGAAGATCGTTCGATGATACATGTATATCCTGCTGTTGGCCGGATGTGGGCCTTTATGTATATATGAACAGGTGGTGAACTCATGTGATGGATGGACAGCTGTTCTTGAGCTGTGGACGCGTGTCAGATCTTGTGTATGTACATATTTATATGACATGTTTCTGTGCAGTATGAGGACTGGAAAGTAATAGTTTCACAGTTTATCAGTTTTCCGCAATCGGTTTTAATTAACCGTGTTTTTGATAATCTGTGGTTATGGTGTTTTCTGCACGTTTTCGCGTAACACCTCGTTATCTGTATGATAATGGGATGTGTTGCCACAAGTTTTGGTATCAGAGCTCTAGGTTCGCTGAGTCTACAGGGATCTAGAACTAGGTTGAGTCTGTTCTTATGAGTTTTCCAGGTTATCTTACAAAATCTTCTGCCCTCAGCAGAAGAAAAGCCAAGATGTCTGGAAACCACAAAGAACAAGCTCCTGAGCATAGTGATGTTGCATCGGTTGATGGAGCAGATGGACGGGCACATGAAGATTGGGTGCCTGAGGTCCCCCAACCAGACCCAGCCATACTTGAACACCCTGTCTACCAATAGCTTATGGGGCAGTTAGTGGCTACGATGAATCTCATGGTTGAGCGATTACCAGTGCCTCCTCCGCGAGCACAGGTTCCCCATGGAGAAGCATCGGGTATCGGGAAGACCTTTGAGCGGCTTCGCCGAGTCGGAGCTTCGGATTATGCTGGAACGGCTGATCCAGCGGATGTAGATCTGTGGCTGACAAGTCTTGAAAAGGCTTTCTGGATCCTCGACATCCCCGAAACAGACAAAGTAAAGCATGCTGTTTACCTTTTGAAGGGTAGTGCTGGTCACTGGTGGACCATCGAGGAAGAGAAGCGGCCTGGTGAGGTGATCTGTTGGGAAGTGTTTCGGCGCGAGTTCGTCACCAGATACTTTCTGAAGACGTACCTGGATGAGAAGATCAGTCAGTTTGAGAAGTTGCGGCAAGGAACAATGAACATCACCGAGTATGAAGCTAAGTTTATGGATCTGTTGAGGTTCTGTCCTCACATGGCGGCGACAGATGATGAACGGATCAGACGTTTTGAGAAGGGTTTGAGTGCTGAGTTGACAACCCCTGTGTCTGCACTGGAAAACCGAGAGCGGTTTGCTACGTTTGTGGAATCAGTTCGACGGATCGAGAGGACAGTAAGGGAGAAAAGAGAGTCGGTGTCTCCTAAAAGACCTGCTCAGTTTCAAGGACGAAGGTTTGGTGGCTTCAAGAAACCCAGGTTTTCAACATCGTCAGTGATGAGAAGTGCTGGTGTACCATCTCAGTGGTCTCCGAGTAAGGGAAAAGGTTATGTTTCTTCACCATCTAAGGCGCACAGCTCAGCTTTGGTGGCAGTGACAGGGCCATCTAGGCCACGAGTTGACAATAGAGCATGTCATCTCTGTGGACAAGTCGGGCATTGGAAGTTCAATTTCCCGAATAGGGATGTTGAAGTGACGCAGCAACCGAGGCAGAGTTTCCAGAAGTCTGAGAGACCACAGCCCAGTGGTAGCAGAGGACGAGGACGCGGTCAAGCGTCTCAATCCGGATCGTCTGCTCAAGGGACCAGAGGTCGTGGACAACAAGCTACGGCTCGATTCTATGCCATGAATCAGCCGGAGGCGATAGTCAACCCGCGAGTGGTGACAGGTCAGATGGAGTTATTTCATTCTGATATGTCTTCTTCTTGCTTTATATCTGTTCTGGTTGACCCGGGTGCTACACACTCTTTTATCGCCTATAGTATGCTTGAAAATTGTCATCTACCTGTTAGTTGTAAGAAGGATAGCTTGTTGCTAGAAACCCCTCTTGATGGTTCCTCTTTGCTTCGAGAAGAGTGTCCATCTTGTGTTTTGTCTTTTTCGGGACATAGCATTCAGGTGGATCTCATACCACTTGATATGCATGGTTTCGATGTTATCCTTGGGATGGATACCTTAGAGAAGTATAAGGTTGTCTTGGACTGTGGATCCAAGCATGCGGTGTTTGATGTTGTTGGAGAGAAGTGGATCTTCCAGGGAGATAGGAAGATTCTTCTGACGTGTCTGGTGTCAGCTATGGTGGCAGATAGGTTGTTGCGACAAGGAGTGAGGCATTCTTAGCTCACGTTGTGGATACCGTTGTGGATACCAAGGCGAAAGGCCTTAACCTTGAAGAAGTGTCAGTGGTTCGAGAATTTGCAGATGTGTTTCCTGAGGAGTTTCCTGGTGTTCTCCCACCCCGAGAGATCGATTTTGAGATCAATCTGGTTCCGGGAACGCAGCCGATTGCACAGAAACCTTATAGGATGGCTCCAGCAGAGATGGTAGAATTGAAGAAGCAGTTACAAGAGTTGTTGGAGAAAGGTTTCATCAGACCGAGCACGTCACCTTGGGGTGCTCCCGTGTTGTTCGTTAAGAAGAAGGATGGTTCGATGCGGTTGTGTATAGACTACCGACAGTTGAACAAGGTCACGATCAAGAATAAGTACCCGTTGCCGAGGATAGATGACCTGTTCGATCAGTTGTGTTGTGCTACAGTGTTTTCGAAGATCGATCTACGGTCTGGATATCATCAGTTGAGGATAAATGCGGATGACATACCAAAGTCAGCCTTTAGGACGAGGTATGGTCATTTTGAGTTTGTGGTTATGCTGTTTGGATTAACCAATGCACCTGCTGCTTTCATGGACCTGATGAACAGAGTGTTTCGTCCGTTCTTAGATCAGTTTGTTGTAGTTTTTATAGACGACATCTTGATCTATAGTCGGAACCAGCTAGAGTATGAGAAACATCTTCGTCAAGCGTTGACTCTCCTTCATCAACATCAGTTGTATGCTAAGTTTAGTAAGTGTGAGTTCTGGTTGGATGAAGTGACTTTCTTAGGTCATGTGATATCTGCTGAAGGAGTCAAAGTAGATCCGAAGAAAGTGGAATCCGTTGCGGATTGGGAACAGCCGAAGACGCCGACGGAAGTTCGTAGTTTCCTTGGTCTAGCAGGATACTACCGGAGGTTTATCAAGGACTTCAGTTCGATAGCTCTACCAATGATGAAGTTGACCCGGAAGGATGTACCTTTTGTTTGGAATGATCGATGTCAGCAAGCTTTCCAAAGTTTGAAGGAAAAGCTAACCAGTGCTCCAGTGTTGATCTTGCCAGAATCTGGAAAAGGCTATGTTGTTTTCTGTGATGCGTCCAAGAAAGGTTTGGGTTGTGTGCTGATGCAGGAAGATCATGTGGTTTCTTTTGCTTCGCGACAGCTTAAGAAACATGAGGAGAACTATCCGACCCATGACTTGGAGCTGGCAGCAGTGGTTCATGCATTAAAGATTTGGAGACACTATCTTTATGGGGAAGTGTGTCAGATCTTTACAGATCACAAGAATCTGAAGTACATCTTCTCACAACAAGAGTTGAACATGCGACAACGTCAGTGGATGGAGTTGATCAATGATTATGATTGCACTATCGAGTATCATCCTGGTAAGGCGAATGTGGTAGCAGACGCGCTTAGCAGAAAGTCTTCTACTCCCAAGAAGGCACAGATGAGTTCTTTGGTATGCCATAGGCGGGACATGTTAGTCTCCTTACGGCAGATGAACGTACAGATGGAGGTTTCCTCGTTAGCTGGACTTTTAGCACAGATGCAAATCAAGCCCACGTTGAGACAGCAGATCAAGGATGCACAACAAATGGATGATACAGTACAGCTAATTAGATCAGAGTTTGGCCGCGAAAAGCGTGATGGGTTCCATGAGTCCGAGGATGGAGTGGTTTGCTATCATAATAGGATGGTGGTTCCAGATGCTGATAATCTGAGGAAGTTGGTGCTCGAGGAAGCACACACGTCGATGTATGCTATGCATCCAGGTGTCACCAAGATGTACCATAGTCTGAAGGACTTGTACTGGTGGCCCAGCTTGAAGAAAGATGTAGTTGAGTTTGTGGCTAGGTGTGCGGTGTGTCACCAAGTCAAGGCTGAGCATCAAAAGCCGGCAGGTACGTTGCAACCTTTGCCTATACCAAAGTGGAAATGGGATCATATCACCATGGATTTCGTAGTTGGTCTACCCAGGATAACTAAGAATCATGATTCCATTTGGGTGATAGTGGACAGATTAACGAAGTCTGCCCATTTCATACCTGTGAAGACCACGTATACAGCTGAAAAGCTCACTCGAGTATATGTAGATGAGATAGTTCGTTTGCATGGTGTGCCAGCAACGATAGTTTCTGATAGAGGTCCTCAGTTTACAAGTCGTTTTTGGGAACAGTTGCACAGGGCGATGGGAACGCAGTTGAAGTTCGGTACCGCTTTCCACCCGCAGACAGATGGACAGTCTGAGAGGACTATTCAGACTTTGGAGGATCTTCTTCGTGCTTGTGTTTTGCAGTTCCTAGGCAGTTGGGACGTACATCTCAGTTTGATAGAGTTTGCCTACAACAATAGCTATCAGCGGAGCATTGACATGGCTCCCTATGAGGCTTTGTATGGGAGGATGTGCAGATCTCCTTTGTGTTGGTATGAATCAGGTGAATATCAGCTTTTGGGCCCTGAGTTAGTACAGCAAACGACAGAAAAGATCAAGGTGATACAACAACAGTTGAAAGCGGCACAAGACAGGCAGAAGTCTTATGTAGACAATCGCCGATGACCCTTGGAGTTCCAGGTGGGAGACAAGGTGTATCTTAAAGTCTCTCCGTGGAAAGGTGTGTTGAGGTTTGGACGGAAAGGTAAGTTATCTCCCAGATATATGGGGCCTTACTCAGTCATAGCACGTGTTGGCAAGGTGGCTTATGAGTTAGAATTGCCTCCAGAGTTGCACAGGTTACATCCAGTATTCCATGTCAATATGCTGAAGAAAAGTCATCCGGATACAGGAACAGTGATACAACCAGTTGAAGTTGATCTTGACAAAGATGTGACTTATGAAGAGGGTCCTATGATGATCCTTGACAGAAGAGTCAAGAAGCTGAAGAGAAAGGATCTGGTTCTTGTGAAGGTCCTTTGGCATCACCGTGGCGTTGAGGAAGCCACGTGGGAGCTTGAGGAAGAGATGAGGAGGAAGTATCCCTCGCTTTTCTCTTCGGATTTCGGGGACGAAATCCCTTTGTAGAGGTTTATGGCTGTAAGGACCCTGACCTGCGTTTAGGGTTTACCCTGTTTGTTTTGCTTGATCTTGGTGCTTTGGTGCTTGCTAATCACCTTAAATGGTGATTAGGGTTTTTTTGAGCTTTGTTGAGAGTTCGAGGGGCTACTTGCAAATAACCCAAGTTTAGGGTTTTGTGGGCAAGTTTGCCATCTTGTGAGATGTTTTCCATCTTTGCTTCCTCTAGGGTTGAGAGGAAGGCTTGGGCTTGTTGTTTGAGTCCTTTGGGCCTGAGTTGAGCTTGTTTGGGCCTTGGAGTTCCTTGTTTGGGCTTGCTTGAGCCTTGTGTCGCCCAGGGTAGGTGCTGTGTCGCCCAGTTGCTTGGTGTGTCGCCCAGTATCTCTTGTTGTGTCGCCCAGATGGCTTGGCTTGGTTGGTGGACACATGGTGCACATCTTGGACAAGTGCCTTATGGCTTGCATGAGAGGTGTCTTGAGTTGGTGGACATGTGTCCCTTGGGTGGGCGACACATAGCATGGTTGTACCTTGGTTTCTCCTCCCTTCCCTCCTATATAGGTAGCTCTTCTCCTTGCCTTAGTCTCCTTTGGTCCTTTGGTCTCCCCTCCACCCTTGGTGCATGATATCCCTCTCCATCTTGCTTGGGTTGTCCGATACACTTCCTTGGAGCTGAAGTGGTGGCCGATACACCCTCCTGGAGCAGCTTGGTGGACGATAGCTTTGGACCTTGGAGTGAATCTTCTTCCTTGAAGCTTGGAGCTTAAGGTGGGTTGCATAGTTTCTAACCCTAACTCTTCTACCTCTAGCTTCGATCTTGTTATATGTTAGTAGTCTAGCTTAGTTCCTTGCTTGTACATCTTGCTTATGTACCTTAGTGGCCGATATCCCTCTCTAGGGTTTTAGGGTTCCTTTGTATACCTTTTCTTTCTAGGGTTTGGGGCTTCCTTGTGTTGAAGGTTGAAGATGACTTAGGGTTGGGCGATACCCCCCCCTTCCTTGTGAGTGTGTTGGGCGACACACTTGCCCTTAAGTTGAACGATATGAGTGTTCTTGGGTTTAGCAACACCTTTGTTCTTTGTTTTGGCCGATATGATGATTTAGGGTTTGAGTTCCTTGAGTTGGAGGTCGATAGGTTGACCTAGCTTGAGTGTTGGCCGACATGGTGACCATGTTGGGTGAGATGGTGCTCTCTTTGGTGGCCGACATGGCACCTTGGTGGACGATATGTTGTGCTCTTGAAGGTTGGCCGATACCTTTGCCCATGTGTTGGGCGATAGGGTGAGCTAGGGTTTGTTGGCCGATATGGTGAGTGCCTTGGAGATGAACGATACCCTTTCTCTTGTTGGGCGATATGGCCTGATGGTGTTGGCCGATATGGATGTCCTTGTGTTGGATGATAGAGTGGGTGCTCTTATGTCGAGTTATCTCCTTGTCCATGCGGTGGACGATAGGGTCATGTAGTGCCATGAGTGTTAGGGTTGGGCGATAAGCCTTGGGCCTTGGTGGTCGATAACCCTAATGGCCAATAGCCATGGTGGACGATAGCCCTGTTGGGCGATACCCTACTCATGTGCTGGTGTGTTGGCCGATAGGGATGGTGGCCGATATGGTTGGTGGTGTGTTGGCGGATAGGGCTGGTGGCCGATATGGTTGATGGTGTGATGACCAATAAGGATAGTGTGGAAGTCGATACCCATGTTGGGTGATAGGCTTTAGATGAGGGTTGTGAGGCTATAGTGAGGGTATGAGTTTCTTTGGTGACGGTCCCTTATGTGATGGAAGTGGATGCTTATCCATTAACTAATTAAACGATGGTGGTGTTTGTGATACTATCAATATGTAATACGATGCCTTACATATAATAAGGATGCTAATGATAGTAATGTATATGATTATAGCCCTCATGTAATAGATGCATGATGTGACCTGTTATGCTTAATTGTTAATGATAATTAGAATGATGATAACTACTCTAGTAGTTTGTTTAATGATCATAATGTTGGTAATAATGATGCTAAGTGACAGTTATGTTAAAGGTTGCTTCATGATACAGATGACAACTGTTGATGGCATAGTAATGACCTTGGTAATAATAGTGTTAGTTTTGTATACATAACATGGTCTCCATATACCCTGATTATTTGTATAATCCTGAGGTTTAGGGTAAGCATCAGTATGGTTTGTCAATGATGTACTTATCACACTTGGTTACCAAATAAATGAAATATTGGTAATTAGATTATCTGGAATGATATTTCAAGATAGTGAGCATATTCCTTGTGTTGAATCTACAATTATTGTGTACCCTAACCATGCAGGTGATGTCTTAGCCATGAAAGGGCTATGTGTCATATGTATTGAGCAACATTACTTTGATAATTGCTCTATAAGTGTATGCATGTGATATGTCTGTCCCTTGATGATGATGTGAGCCTTAAGAGACAAAGGCAGTGCATGATGAAGGATTGAGACCCTGTGATATGTGATGATCCTTGAGATGGGTCTGGATGGTTGGCAAGAGGCCAAGTGATAACATGTGATGTTGGATCCTTAAGATGGATCAGGTTGATATGATTAGATCATAATATAATGTTCTTTACTTTCCGTTATATCTTGCATGTTATATAACTTGGTTGAATCTTGCAATCCATCTAAAAGATACTAATTAATCCCAGTGAAATATATCATGTAGTTTGCCCTGGCCATAGATCCATCATCGTCAGGACTTGGTGATGGTGAAACAGGTTTTCCTACGGGTTGACCTGGAAGCGCATATTGTTGAATATGTGTAGGTTGCTCCTAGCCTGAAAATGAGGAGGAAGAGTGTAACTTCAGTTGCAGACTCAGATATGTGTTTAGAGCATGGTGAACGGGCCCATGGCTCAGGATATGTGATGTATGGAGCATGAATGTGTCCATGGCTCAGAGCACGGTGAACAGGCCTGTGGCTCAGTTGTACTAGCGCCGAGACCTGTACCAAGGCGGGCTAGAGATTGGGTAGCCTATGGAGCTAACCCTGTGGCTTAGACCACTTCAGCATGTGACTGCGGTCCTGCTTGTGTTGTATTTGTGTACTGACCACGAGGTTGGTGGTCGTGGAGTCCAGCTCTTCCATTGACCTTGTATGGCACCGTCCTGGGTTTCGTAACCGAAGGTTGGATTTGAACGGTACGGTTCAAATCCTCAGGGCATAATAAAATGTAATACAGCCGTTTAGTATTTACTAGTCATATCAAATACGAAACATTGGTTGAGGCCTTGTTTGTGTAATATTCCGTTATACCTTGCAGGTCATGTGGTAATCTACCTTATCTTGATAATCAGGTTATATGGCACTATACCCGGTTCTAATAATCTTCCTACATAGTGATATATCTTATCTTGATAATCATGTTCCTTTGAAAGACATCTGGTTATATGCTTTGGTACAGTTGGTATGCTTGCCGGTAAGAATGATCTTGCTATATATATATAACTGCTTCCGATATATCTGCTCATATTATAATTGTTGTAATAGTTTATCTTGCTGAGGTTCTATAGTTGTGGTGGGAGCTATGTTTCCCGCTGGGACAATTGCTCAATTGTCTCACTCCGCTGGTTTACACCCTTTTTAGGTGGTCGAGGTAGACGTGGTCGTGGTTGTGGTGTTGCGGACGAGCATCTTGAGGAGCAGTAGAAGGCAAGCGTTGGACATGCTGCTGTTTTGGATGTTTTGTAGTAGAGTCTAGAGTCATCCCTGTACTCTCAGGTCCTTGGCAGTGTTTTGACGATGTTTCACGAAGATCGTTCGATGATACCTGTATATCCTGCTGTTGGCTGGATGTGGGCCTTTATGTATATATGAACAGGTGGTGAACTCATGTGATGGATGGACAGCTGTTCTTGAGCTGTGGACGCGTGTCAGATCTTGTGTATGTACATATTTATATGACATGTTTCTGTGCAGGATGAGGACTGGAAAGTAATAGTTTCACAGTTTATCAGTTTTCCGCAATCGGTTTTAATTAACCCGTGTTTTTGATAATCTGTGGTTATGGTGTTTTCTGCACGTTTTCGCGTAACACCTCGTTATCTGTATGATAATGGGATGTGTTGCCACAGATTTACCCCTAACGAGTAACCTAGGACAAGTTTATAGACCAACAATATACATGTATTTCGAATGCATATGATGAATGTGTAATGCCTATCTAATTCTTGAACACTTAGTTTGAGTAGTGAATGTATAATATATGTTTAGGCATCATTTCCACATATTTCTTCAAATACATTGATGTAGATCAGCATATACACACCTACATGTGTACTTAGAGAACAAAAAGAGAAATGATATCAAGATATCTTAACAATCAATTGTATATGACTCATATATAAGTAAAATTAATGGGTCAAAGTGAATTCTAAATTGGGAACTATTCAAGATTTACTCCTAATGAATAAATTTTGAACATATTTTAGGCCCAACAAAATACATGTATAATTATCAAATATATATACATTTTCTAAGTTATATAACTATGATAAAAGTCAAAATATGTTAAGGTATATCCTTATGCAACAATGCTATTGCACTGCCTGCCAGATTCATGCCTCTTCTAAGGAAACTAAATAGTAATATGGAATGTCTATCACAACCCTCTTTATCCTTCTCTCCTAGAACTTATATTGTTGTAGCTGACTGTGTGACTAAACATGTGTTGCACAATCCAATGGTTGTGGACTTTACTTCTAAACCTCCCTGGTTAGTTCATGAGGTTGATATGTGTACTCTGTTGAACCTTAATCTATAATAAGTATGGTTTTCTTGCCAAAAAAAATTAACTTAGGTTCAACCATTTGGGCCCATTCATTCATGCATGTATTTACAATAACATAAGTACACATGTAACACTAACTAATAACATATATTGTTGAATAACATAACTAGGATAATTCATTAATCTATTGGGATAATTCTCTCATACATACATAGACAATAATAAAATTTGATTCATGCATGCATTGTTCTAAATTAAAAGTATAATAATAATATATGCATATTTTTTCCAAAATAAAATACATTCATTGTTCTAAACTAAAAATCAAGACACATAATCTTATTGTATCTAAATGTGAGAAGAAACAACACCATGTTGAGATGGATACACAACAGAGAAGTTAAATAGGGAGAATCAATAGTATGAAGGTGCCTCAGGGCATAGCATGGAGAAGAAACACTGACTGAAAGCAAGGATGGGTGAAGTTGATGAGAGTAGCAACAATGACAGTGATACGGATAGCAAGTAGAAGAAACATCAATAGTGATGTAGAAATCAAATAGAAGTACCAATGGTGATGGTGGTGACTGTGATGAGGAGAATCAACAATAGCAGTGGTAGCAGCAAGGCAAGAAGGAACAACATCATTAGCAAGAGGACAGTGGAGAACAACATCAATAACAAGTTGTCCTAGTAGAGAAAGTAAGCAATTGATTTTGTGGGTGGGAGAGAAAGTAGAAAATGTTAATTGATAGGGTATAAGTTGAACCTATAGCATCCATGTGCAAAAGAATTGATGATGCAAGCCACTTATGCCTATTTTGTTGATTATACTAGAAAAACTAACACAACAATTTTAAACTATAGCATTAGTTTATCCTTCAAAATTGACACTGAACCACTGACAACTTAGTTTCCTCACTTGATATATAACTTTGATTTTGCAAAAACATTGACATACTAAGTGCTCTCGATTTAGTTAATGGAGTGAAAATTTATTTGTTGTGATATATATAGTGTAGCCTAATAAAAAAATCATCTACAACTTTTGATTGGAGGGAACATGTTGCGTCACTTTTCCCCTAAAAATTCGATGTAGAAATTTATTTTGAAGGGAAAAATTACTTTGCATGCCACACCATAGCAAAGCCTAGGATGTTGATGTTGTTGCGAACTGATGCTACTTTTCATGTCACAATGTTTGTCGAGGAATTATATTTTAGGGCTATTTCTGGTGTCGATTTTTCTAAGTTGAATCAACTCCATAAGCAAAGTGGTGCATGAATCCTCGAACAGGAAATGCAAGTATACAAAGATGTGTTCTCCTATGTAATCAACAATATAGGTTGTTGTGTCATTTTTTAGAACTAAGGCCATATTTTGTGACGATATAGACCATGGATGAACTAGTTCTTGCAAGAAAAAAATGCCTTGACTGCTCCTGCTATGGATAGTTTTCCAAATCTTTGTAAGGTTTGTGATTTTGTGCTTTGGATACACATTGTTTGTTAGATTGGTGAGAAGAGAAGTGAATTACATGAGTAGAACCAATTCTTACCTTATTGAGCTTATACACATCTCTTTGGATAAATTCTCCATTTCCATTCAGCTAAAACTGATTTGGAGATCTAAATGTAGCATATTTGAGGGAAAATATGCTTAAACTTGGAATGGTGATGACGCCCTACTATGGTTCTTCTTTTATGCTAAATTATCATGTTGAGATAGACAAAATGTTGGGAACTTGGCAAATATCATATTCAACCAATCCCTTAAGGATCAAATTATATCCCACACGATAATCGTCATAGATTAAAAGTTAACATTTTGGGCACAAGTTATGGAGTAAGATGCAACTCTATTTGTCCTTCATTCAAATACTTAGCACTCAATTATTGGATGAGTACACATAGAAGTAAGTTACTCAATGAATGACATAAATCATAGCTTAATAGAATGTCTTTAAAACTAGAGTGTTGAAGTTGCATATGAATTTCCACAACATGAGATAGTGTAGAATGAGGAGTAGAGAAATTGTATAAATAGGACAACTAACCATTACATTTTATGGAAAACAATATTATTCTAGATAACACCTACAAGTTCATGGGGACATAATGTTGACAATAGTCCTTTTTTTAAAAAAAGGAATGTTGAGAACAATATAATTTTATGTTATAGTGTACAATCAATAAAAGAAATATTACAAACCACCTGTCATAGAAACACTACAGTTGAAGAACAAAGCAACATCAACTAAAACATAGTCATTTTATTTTGAAGTGATGGAAGAGTTTTCTTTCTCTCTTTTTTTGTAATTGCAAAGAACTAAAAATCGCCATAAGAGTTTTCATTCGCTTGGTTGTATAACTGCAAAGCATTGGGCATAAGAGTTTTCTTTTTCTTGTTTTCGTAACTTTAAAGCACTAAAAATGGGCATACTTGAATTTGATATTTTGTTGTTTTTTTTCTATTCGTATCTACCATCATGAGGTTGACGACTATTTTTTATCTAATTTATAACTAAAATTATTACAGCATTTGGGCCAACCTAACCTGTGTACACATCTACATGGTACTTAACTGAGATCTTATGGTTTCCTTGAGATACCAGACCTGGAACAAAATTACTAGAACTTGATTTAGATATTAAGGCCAAATTCACATTTTAAAATATATTCTCGACATGGATCGTTAGCTTTCTTTCTTTCCAATTGTTATTTCATAGTTGATTGTTATGAGACATCATTTTCTAAGTGACCGGAAGATAATAGTTGTAATCAAGCAGGTTCTTCTGCCCCTGCAGTCAAGGCCTGGCCCCAAGAAATGAGATATACATGTGTTCATAGTGGGTCAATGGGATAGTAAAGTAGGTGAGTAGTTAGCCAGACAGGAGGGTGAAAAAGAATATCATGACGTAAACGTACCCTTTGGTTGCAGGAGAACAAACAAAGAAGGCAATCTTGCTTTCCATCGTTTATTTATTGAAAAGGCATTTGAAACAATGCCATACCTACGTTAAAGTTACGTTCTAGGAAACAAAATTGTACATGTCACTACAATTGGTATTACTTGTGAACCTGGCATCTGATTTATGCACTGAATAAGCTACATGATGCCCACACAAATCTTTGTAGCATGAACTAAGTTGAGCAGACAACAAGGATCCACGTCTCACTCGTTCCCCTACATTAGTCTTATTTGATTTCTAGCCTTATGTGCGCTTCTCCCCAACCCCAGGATTTGCTACTCCCCCTTCCTCTCACTCTTGTTCCATTCACCAACCAGTAGTGCTATGACGAGGGTGGCCTACATCACCCTGGTGGACAGAGAGTCCTCGCTGCAGTCGAGATACATCCCTTCCCTTCTCCCTCTTCGCTTCAGTCAAGTATCATCAATTGATTATCAACATGAAGTATTACCTTTCTCATATGAGTAGTACAAGTTTCTCTCTCATACTTATTAGGATATTGACTTCAACATATTTATTATATTTATTTAATCCTCTTTATGGTTTATCGACCTACACTTATTAAAGTATATCCATCTCATTGCTTCATAGTGTATCTATTAATTATATTCAAGGTGTATCAACCTACACTCATTGAGATGTATTGGCCTATACTCATCAAGTTGTATCAACCTATACTCATGAAGGTGTATCAACCTTCACTCTAATCCTTGTATCAACCTAAACACATCTACTTGTGTTAGCCAAGGCACATTATCGACCATGACACTCTTCATTTGTGTCAGCCATGGCAGTTCAAAGAGATATTGGTTTAGAGTTGCTTAGGGTGATCTTGATTGTAAGGTTCTTAGGGTGATATAGGCCATGAATCACATATTATACAATTTCCTTCACCATCTTGGTGCATCACATCCTTCATAATTTAACAAAATATTTTCACCTCACTTAGGCATCACAACTTGACCTCACTTTAAGGTATCATCCACCCTAACACTTTGGGTGTCGTCCATAGTGTTCTATCTAATGTGTTAGCCTAGCTATCCCTTTGTGAATTGGCAATTTCCATCACCAAGTGATATCGGACTCACCATTACTTGGTGTGTCGACTGTGACCTCAAGGAGTGTGTGTTGCCCACACTTCCACACAGCGTGCCAGCCTAAGTGTGTTTCCCATCACACATGTGTCATGCTAGAGGGGTATTAGTTTGTGAGTGTATCAGATTACTAGGGTTAGGGGTTGGCCATGCCAGCCTCTATACTCAACTAAGGCATCATGGTTTGATACTCCATCTTACAAGACATTATCTTGGTCATGACTAGCTAGTTACATTAAGGCATATCATTTTAATGGTGTCATGCATATCGGCCTAGCTTCTTCTAGGTCATGATGGATTAGCAACATATCATTTGTAGGCATCACAAGTGATGACAACCATCCATATCATTGTACAAGTTTGTGTAAACTTAGTTACCTTCAAGATATTGGTCTTCCCTCATCTATTTATTTAGGTGACATGTTAGACAACTAAAATATAATAATCCCACATATGTAACAAATCGTTAGGGAGTTAGGAACTCATGTATATTGGTCTTTCATCATGGATCCTTGTATCGGGTTAGGGTTCCCACAATCTGATATCAGTTTGTGCATAGAGGTTCCCATCATATTCAAGCTCCAACACTTCATCCATTATTACTCTAATTCATGGACAATAACCCTATATATCCATTAGAACTTTTAGATCCATCCTTCAATCAAGGAAATTTGAAATAGAAATGGAATCACCAAGTATTGCATGATAAATGTGAATAATAATAGAGTTGAGTTCAAGTTAGATAACCCACCTCAAGATCAACACAAGAGCTTCAAGCTCCACATCTCCATGTTCCCAAGGTTGAAGATGAGTAATGAAAAGTCCAGGACTCGATCACAACACTTCTATATGAAAGAAGATGTCATAGTTAAGAACTTAGTGAAGAAGAAAAGAAAGAAAGGAACCATGACTCAAGAAGCATAGTCCATACAAGGTTGAAGATGACTATGTGTTCACCTTAGGCAAGATGCTCGAGCTCCTTCCTATCTGTCAAGTTTCCATTGTCTTCCACTAAGAAAAGGATGATGTGAGAGTTGAAAGTTTCACTTGTAGGTAAAAGAGAGGCTTATATAATTGAGGTTCAAGAGAGAGAGAGAGTGTGTTTGTGAAGTGTCATCACCATATGTACTTAGGTGATATGTGTCCATGCATGGTGGATTCATGCATCCATACTTATATTGTCATGCAAAACTCATGAGGATAATCCATAGATAAGATATTAGTCATTGGGTATCTTGTTTGACAAGATATCACAACCCAATATCACAACCCAACATCTAAACTGATATGCTTCACCTACTTGAGGTGCTTAGCCCGAGATGAGTTCTTTCAAAAGGATGCCAAACTGATATGGGACCTACTTTATGCTTCCAAGTCGATAGGCATCTCCATATATACTTCATAACTCGAAACAACCCCGTCTAGGCTCAAAACACTCAACACCTCTTTGGTTCTTTTATCATAATGAGTGTTGTCATTCAAATAAGACTCAAACAAGGTGCCCCCTTCTTTATCTCTTATCTAGATGATGCTAAGAGAGAGAAGGAACACTCTAGAAGTGATATTTTGCATATAAACCCCACATTTGGGTAAATTTCAATCTTACCAAAGCTATCATATAAGGCACCAACAATTTGCAATAAGTTTTGGAATTGAGAATTAAAGTCTCCTCAAATTTTAATTACTTTTCAAAAGATTAAGACAAGGTTCTAAACAACTTACTTAGGCAAAACTGCTAGGGTTATCTCAAAACCCAAGTCAAAGGTGTTACAATAACTCAAACCCCTTCTACCTGGGTTGAGGAATGTGTTCCTTTACCCAAACTCTACTTCTCTATCATAATCAATTATGATTTAACCCACAAACAATAAGAAAAGTTACTAAAAGAACTTAGGATTTTCAAATATGTAATTGTATATTGAATTTATGACTAAAAATGAATCAATCCTTCTATTTGTATGCATTGCATATCTCTAGAAGAGGATTTCATACCATGCATTTAACCACCTAAAGGACTAAGCCAAAATGTCATGGAGGGGGTAAATATGGAAATTTTTAAACTGACAGATGCTGGAATAATATAATCAATCAGTGATAGCCCCTAGGTTAGTGCCATTAATGTTGTAGATAAAAGGGGGTTCACTATAGTAAAAGGAGATAATGATGAACTAATACAAACATGTGTACTCACCAAGTGGCGCATGTGTATTGATTATAGTATGTTAAATAAGCCTTCTAGAAAAGACCATTTTCCTTTTACTTTTATTGACCACATGTTTGAGAGGTTAACAAATCACTCAAACTTCTACTATCTGGATGGATACCCACATGATCAAGAGAAAACTACTTTCACATGCACTTATGGGATGTATGCTTATAGGATAATACCTTTTGGGCTATGTGATGCACCAACTATGTTTCAAAGATGCATGATGGCCATATTTTTTTATTTCATTGAACATAACATGAAAATATAGATGGATGATTCAGTGTGTATGGTAGTTCATTTAATGATGCTTAATGAATATCACAAAAGTTTTATTGGTTTGCAAATAGATCAACCTTGTTCTAAACTAGGAGAAGTGACACTTTATGGTAAACCTGGAGTTGTACTTAACCATGTAACATCAAATATATGAATTGAAGCGGATAGAGAAAAGGTGGAAGCAATTGCAGATGTCCACACTAACAACTATGAAAGAATTCTGAAGCTTCCTAGGACACACATGTTTCTATAGACGGTTTTTAAAGGATTTTTTAAAGTGCAAAGACAATATGTTCTCTACTATAAAATGACATCAGATTACTATTCAATGAAGATAACTTTTCAAAGGTCAAAAGATGCTCTTATATCATTCCCTTTTATTTAGCTACATGATTGGAACTCTCCTTTTGAAATCATGTGTGTTGCAATCGATTATGCAACCAAGACAGTTCTAGGACAAACATGAGACAACAAGCTCCAAGAGATCCACTATGCAAGGAAGACATTAGATGAATCCCAAATTAATTATGCAACAATCAAGAAGGAGATTCTTGCAATAGTGTATGCTTTTCTAAATATTTTGGCAGTGTCTTGTAGGCTCCAAAGTAGTGGTCTTCACAAACCTTGTTGCAATAAGTATCTCTTAAACAAAAAGGATGCAAAGCCTCAACTTGTCGGTTGGATTTTGTCACTCAAGAATTTGATCTAGAGATCATGGATAAGAAAGTAACGGAGAATAATATGGCCAATTACCTTCCAGTCTAAACCCCTTTGCACAAAATACTCTTCCTATTGATGATATCTTGCCTATTAAAAAGCTATACTTTACAGGTTCTTTCCATGTAACTTGGTTTGCAGATTTTGTAAACTATCTTACAACCTGACAAATTCCTATGTACCTTACCTATCAACAAAACTATCTTGCAACCTGAAAAATTCCTATGTATCTTACCTATCAACAAAAGTAGCAATTTCTCCACGATGTGATATTTACTATTGGGATGATTTATTGTTGTTCAAGATTAGGACTGGTGGGCTAATTAGTAGATATATACTAGATGAAGAAATTCCAGTCTTTATAGTTGAGTGTCATTCCTCTCCTTATGGAGGGCACTTTGGAGGAGACAAGACGATAACAAAAATTATCCATGCAAGATTTTATTGTCCTACTTTATTCTGTGATGTTCATGCATCCATGAAAGCTTATGATATATTCCAAAAGAATGAGAGGAATCTAAAAAGGATATGAAATGCCTCTCAACTCAATTCTAGAAATTGAAGTCTTTGATATTAGGGGTGTTGATTATATGGGCTTATTTCTGTATACCAATGGCTAAAAATACACTTGGGTTGCCTGTATTTATGTGTTAAAATGGGTAGAGTCCATTCCTACCCAAGATCGTGATTCTAAATTTGTGTCGAAGATGTTCCAAAAGATTTTTTTACCTCATTTTGGTGTTCTAGTATTCAAAATTTTAGATGGAGGCACCCACTTTAAAGAGAAAACTTCAACAATTTTTAGGAAAATATGGATTCGAATATATGATCTCAACTCCATATTACCGAAAAATACGCAGTTAAGTTGAACTCTCCAATTGACAAGTGAAAGGTATACTAGAGAAGATGAGGTCTAGCTCAAGAAAAGATTGGGCATTGAAGATGGAATATTCATTGTAGGCTTACCAAACAACCTATAAGACTTCCATTAGTACAACTCCATTGAAGCTTATATATGGCAAGTTGCACCATATTCCCTGGAGTTAGTGCACAAAGCTTTGTCAGAAATAAAGTTCTTAAATTTTGATATGAGAAAAGCCAAAGAGAAAAGATTGTTGCAAATCCAAGAATTGAAAGAACTTTGTCTGGATGCATATGAAAATGTGAAGATATACAAGGAGAGAACAAAATTATTACATGACAAGAAGATTAGAAGAAAGGACTTCCCAGAGGGAGACCAAGTTCTACTCTTCAACTCCAGGCTGAAGCTCATTCTAGGAAAGCTATGATCTAAGTGGTTGGGACCTTTCCTAGTTTTGGTTTTTTTTACCACTGGAGTTGTAGAACTTCAAG
This sequence comes from Alisma plantago-aquatica, assembly GCA_963693085.1. NCBI lineage: Eukaryota > Viridiplantae > Streptophyta > Magnoliopsida > Alismatales > Alismataceae > Alisma > Alisma plantago-aquatica. Next base: position 667,298,079 of record OY856412.1, on the reverse strand, counting down.
GCAAAGAATCAACTTCAATGTCAATGGAAAGAGATGGAAGATGTATTTACAATGAGAGTGATTGAAAAGGGAGTATCATGCCACCTTTCTGATGCAAGCCAAAGGAAATGAGGTATCTCACTCTAGACTCAAAATGGAGGGCCATTGTGGGAGATGACCCCAATGCTATCTTAGATTTATTTCATTTAATTTCCTCCATGAACTTTTGATATTCCAAGAAATGTATTCATGATGAATTCAATAATTTAAGGCCCCAAATAGTCATATCCAAATCACATTGTAGGTTCAGATGATGAAAAAAAAATATGCAACATTCTACAACAGAGCCATTGCAACACTCTGTGTTCTCAGAAGAACATGTCATCTACATATCAAAATGAGGATCCAAAAAACTCAAATTCATACACATTCGACTTGTGCCTATGTCAACAAGTTGTGCCATAGATATTTTAAAATTCTAGAACTTATTGTAATGCAACTACATTGCATGTTTGATGCAAACACAACATGTCAATTTTGTTGTAAATTTGCAAGTTTCCACACGGAACACATCCCATTGTGTAACATATGCAACATGATGTGTAGAGTTCGACCTTGAGTTTCTAGAGTTACATTATTGGATCAATATGTCATGCAACTACCTAGACATGGAGTGTCAATTTGTTCTCAAGTTTTGAAAGTCACCTGGGGTACAGCATGATGTGTTACATTTCATCCATGATAGACTTCATTGTTCTAAGTTTACATATTTTTACAGTGAGGAGAAACATGATGTTTTGATATTTACGCACATTGTGTTACGTGTAGTCTGTGGCAAAAAGAAAATCTCAAGGAGACTAACTATAGTGACGTGTGGTATATTAGCATGGTGTGTACTTGATGCCCAATCAAAATTCTTAACCCTATTTCGGTGCATTCAATTTTTGCAACTAATATCTATGTCATGCCCTATCTCTCTCCCATGCTGACGATGAAGACCTTGGAGTAGTGATTACAAACTGTAGATCAGGGCATTATCCCTCTATTTTGATCATTCACCATGACAGATGTCTGGTTACAACCCTCTTGAGTTTGTTATAGGCAATGAAGACAATGAAAATTTCAAGCTTAGGGGGAGAGAAATCGGCTGGTAGATTTAGTTTTCTATTTTTTTGTACCTTTCTTATAGTTTTCTATTGTATTATATTGTTTTTCTTTCCCATTTTCTATTTTTTCTTTCTAGATTAGTGAAATTCTAAGCATGAATCTAAGACTTGTCTTTGCTTGGGTAAAAAATTGATTCTTTCTAGCTAAACCATTGTACTCATTGAGATAACAGTTTAAGAATTATAGCATGCATATTTACCAATTAAACAAAAACACACGGTAAATGATCTATTATGCCTTGATATTCTAGCACTAGCATGTAATTCATTTCTCTCACTCATAGATCAATATGTTTAATGGATCAACCACATTGGATTAACTAACATTACAATCTTGTGTAGCATTTCTGATGATTTTTTCAAATATGTGGTGTGTTTTCTACCACCCTTTTGATGAACTTTTTTACAAATAAAAGAGTCTAGTTTTTGAATCACCTTTCTACATGACTCTTCTGTTGATAAAAAGTGATTAGCCTAAGACTACAAGTTTACAAAGTAGAACCCGAATCATGATTAAAAGGTATGTTTGTTTTCTCTCTTTTTTTTCAGATCTCTACAAAGATGGAAAAGTCACCCATGTAATCTTCTAACAAAATGAAGGTTCAGAATTACATCAAGATGAGGGTAAATAAATCTCAAACAACATTCCACATGAGCGTAAGCCTACATTACAACTGACGAATGTACCCAAATCTCTTAAATCTAAAATATTAATGCTTATGAAGAAGTCATTGTAGAATTATCAAGGTCAAGAATGAAATGAAATTTTATGAAACTTTTTTAATAAGAAGGGTTCGGTTGCATATTCACTATTTTTTTAGTTTTTTTTCATTATTCCTCTATTTACTATTGTGTTGTTGATTTTTTTTTTCAATATGATTTTACCACTTTCATGAATTTAACTTCCAATTTTGAGAACTTGAAATGAATTCATATCTAGTTGCATATCTTGACAATGGTCGGTATGTTATGATTAAATTATTCCATTCCATTAAATTGATATATGAGTCATGCTAATTCTCTTTCTATGTATCTATGTTCTTTTTTCTCAAGTACAAGAAATGGTTTAAGCTTAGGCTGGTTTGATGCACACATTTTATATAATCTTTTGGACCACTTTTGCTCACATTTTTGAATCATTTTCACTTAAGAATCACTCTTAATCATGCTATATTTTTCATCTTTTTTATTTCTTTTACTTGTTCCATGGCTTGAACTTTAGTACAATATTTGGACAACATAATGGGAATGAATTGGCTATGGTTTAAGGTCCATCATATTTCCCATGGATTCCCTAAAGTTTGAAGAGGATTCATGCAAATTCTAACAGAAACACACGATGTTGATCGAACAATATGACATGTCCATAGCTGGAAGATTGTCATCTACAATAAGTAATCCACGCATCATGTTGGTCAACCAACATGTTGTGTATATCAGATACAGAGAAATCATGAATCACTAAACCTCAGAAACGTAGTGTGTTGTTATCTTAATATATTGTGTTCACTCATCCTAGATTTTCTAGAATTTCATGACTTGCAACAACAAGTTGTGTTGGCCAACCAACACGTTGTGTCATTTTCAGTCGTGGCAATTTCAAAGCAGAAATCACAAGTAATATGCCATGTTCACTTATCAACACGTCATGATACCTGTAATTTCTTTTTAAATTAGAAGAAAACCACTCCACATTTTTAAATAAAAATCATCCTGACTTGGGAGGGTTATCACATTTCATTTGGATCCAAATACATCTAGAGAAGAGACATAGAGGAGTTGGAAGTGATTTTGAAGAGGACAGAGTGGTTACTCAAGAAAGATCCATCTTCTTCCTCAATTCTTCTTCATCAATTCTAGTAAGATCTTTGTTCTCCATTCCTGTCGCTCAAGAGAAAAAGTTAATGGAGAAAGTGTAGTATCAAGGGTATAATTTTGACTTCTAGATGGAGTTCTTCTTAGATACCACTTCTTCGAATATTTTTGTTCTTTCCTCTCTCTCATTATGTCAATCGCCATATTTTAGTGCTTGTATATATATTTCATGGCTATGGATGAGCATATCTCTTGTTCTTGGGTATTAGGAGTAACTCTCACGCCATAAATCTATTGAACAAAAATTTCATACGTAATGCTAGTTATTTCACTATTTCAAAGTTCATCAACATTGATTTAATCTTACAGGCTTGGCTGGCCACTTTGCTTGTTTGGTTTATGATCTTTGTATAATATGAGAAGATATGCACATGAATAACGAGATGTACCTTAGTTGGATTACCTTGATGATGAGAGTTTTTGGGAAGTATCTAGGGACAAGGTTTATAGTTTGAATCTGAGTATATCCATAAGAGTAGTATACAAGGTTGGGGTTGTTCTACACTACCAAGAGGTGGGTGTAGGATACAAACCTCCCTTGTATTATTTCTAGTATGGTTGTTTTGTTGTTTTTCATGTTATGGTGTGAATGTGAAACCCTATTCCCTGAATATTTTCATTAATTACAATCTATGAATCTAGTGATCTTTGCTCTAGTTTAGTCTCCTTTTCCTTAATTTTTTTAGTTCATGTGTATAAAACCAAATCATCTTCCAAAAATTTATCGAGATAGTTGAATTTTATTGCTCTTGTATTTAACAATACCCTACTCCTTGGATGAGCTTGATTATACTACAAAAACCCATATACTTGAGGGGTAGTGTTAGAGTTATAAATGTAAAACTTATGTACATGGAAAATATGGAGCTCCACTATTCCTATCACAATGGACATACACATTTGAGTCTTGATGCCTTGAGTTCTTAGCCAAGTGCTCAAAAGAGGAAAAGGTGGAGCATGTCTCATGAGAAGAGTCCTCATGCCTATAAGTGTTCTCATTCTTAAGTTTAAAGAAGGTGAAGAGAAACCCAAGAAGACTAGGTGGGATGAAGAATTATTGTCCATGCATCTGATCGACGTGAGTAGAAAATTGTAGTTTCAACCATGAAATAGTCATGCAGTGGCTTGTGTACATGTGGAGGAGGTCATGGAGGCTGCTCATGACTCCCCATTTTGGTGTACATTCATATATCCCATCTCTCCTTCTGTGTGCTAGTTGTGATAGTTTCTCTACATTCTTCTTCCTATCCCAGGATCCTCTAAGAAAGACTTCATGGAAATAGAGAGAAATTCACACATACAACATTTATAACATGTACAAGTCACAACCAAGAAAAAGAAAACAAGTTCCTAAACAATGTTGCTAAATTAACATGAAGAATAATGAATAGAAATGTTGAGGGTTGTAGGAAAAGTCAAAGATAAACAAACTAGCCAGTCCAAGCACCTATGTTCCTGATAATGATGTCAGAAATCTTGACGTGTTTTCCAACACAACCAACTAAATTGGGCAAAAGATGGTGCTTAAGGGGAGAGTCACACGATGACTACCAAGGAGATATGGTGTTTTCTATCCCTATAATAGTTCCAAAAATCTTGATGCATACATGGGTACACTCAACCATTTTATGTGGTTGGATGTGCCTTACACACATGAGTCTTTTAAATTTGTAAAACCCACTTTGGACACACTCTTATAAAAATTGGAAGCATAGGGGCTCGAGAGTAATATAGGAATGGCAAGTTAGGGTCGAATCCAAGGGAGAAAGGGGGAACTAAAGCTTAGTTTACTTAAAATAAGTTCCTAAAGTAGATTCTAGGTTTTAAGGGTTTACTCTTGGATTTGTAACTACACTATTGTGATCAACAAATTAGAAAAAGGACAAGAGAAAAATCTAAACTAACCCTAGACAGTTAGGTCTAATAAAAAAAGTAAGGAAAGAAAGCACTTTAACTAAAGCAAGCAAGGAAAGTTATCACTAATCACTAAACTAGCAAGAGAAATTATATTCAACACACTAATGAACAATTAGCTAAATTAGGCAAGGAACAACACTACACTGAAATTCTAGCAAAAAGGGAACTAGAGAGATCGATTAGGAATTAACTAGCTAAGACTAGCACAAGTAACTAAATACTAGAACTAACTATCATAGAAAGATCTAGCTATCATAAACAATGCTAGTAACTAACTTATCAAGTAAAGAAGACTAACTAAGCAAGCACTAGCGAAGCAAGAGAGAAATTAGGGTTTCAAGATGTGTAATCCATTTGGGGTAATGTGACTATGCACTAGCTTAGGATTCATATCATGAAAACATTAATCATCCATTTAGATTATCAAATCAAAAAGTTAGCTCATAGATAATTGTTGTGACATATTGTATTTTAGGTACTAAATCTATTTTGATCTATAACACATAATTTTCACTAAACTTGAGTTCCTTTACAAAGTAATCTTCTATTATAACTCTAACTCTATTATTTTGATCAATTTTAATGTTCTTTAATGCTAATTTGTTACCAATTGAACTCTTTATGTCACAATGAGTTCATTATATTTTATCTAGTAATATTTACAATTTAGCCCCTCACATTATTTTTGGTTCTATCATTTTGCTACATTGCTCATTAACCATGAAACGAGTTGAACCATATAAGTTCCTTGAGTCTAAATAATTGTATCAAAATGGTAACACCAAATAATATTTATTTGGAAACTAAAGACTTTGGTGTCAACAGAAAATGTAGGAAATATTGATATATATATATATATATATATATATATATATATATATAAATATATATATATATATTGATTTTAAAGGTATAAGGAGAGTAAATGATCTTAGGCCGATTAGAGTAGTAAATTATAGTGTTAATAATTATAAAAGAAGAAATTTGAACATACTTGAGTCATAGTCAAATATTTAGATGATTTTGAGAACTAATTTTAGAGTTATACAAGTTTCATAAAACTTAAATAATAAATATTCAAAGAACAATTAAAACACAAATAAGTGTTGGGTAAACTCGCTACACCCTTTAGTAGTAAAAACACATCCCCATGCTAACCCTGACACTTCCTTCATTTATGTAATGCACATGACATTGACTCTTATAGAGCTCTCGATGCCCCCCTTTACCCATCAAACACCTCTCCTCCTCCTCTAGACACCCAAAACCATTGCACCGTCAATCATTAAAACTCCAACCTGTCACCTACCTAATTAGACCAGCAACAAAAATGACTAAATTGCAACATGTTGCCGCCAAGCTTAAAACAACAATAGTAGATACCAGACATGCGAGATCTCCGTCTAATCGACATCCTACCACATCTCTCAGATCTTAGTCAAATTTTGCAAGCATCACTTCCTACTTTATTCAATCGCTAGGGTTCCATGCTCCCAACAACCTTTTTTTGTAAGCCAACATTCCATACCTCAACAAACTACAAACTTTTGTTGTACTGGTACTACCATGTCTAATCACTGCCACCTTATCCAACCATACAACAATGAGATCTCAATGTAATCCTCTAGACTAGCCAAATCTGAGTACAACCCCATGGCCACTAGTCTCCAGCCGTCTTCCCTAGACCCCTCCAAAACTAGGAACCAGATGGAGTTCTAATCCAACAACCTTAAAGACCTAACGATGAACCACTAGAAAACATCGGCACCCTCACTCATTATGTAACTCCAGGGGTGTACAACATAGATTGGAAATCAGCCAGACCTCCATGTTGGTACCATTCTCCCAGTTGAGATTTTTGATCTTGTTGGAGCATCTGTGTTGCCTTCTTTCAAAGGAACTTCAACGTGACCTACTTTGAAGATCGCAAATGAATTTGCTTCAGAAAGCGGGTTGCCATGATGGCCTTGTGAAGACACAAGTGGAAACCTTGGAGAGGTGCCTACATCCTCCTCAAACTTTGAACCTTTAGTTTTGTCCAACTATGATCAAATGGAGAGAAATAAATGTTGGAATCCAACTCATATTATCAATGGTATGAGCAATCATTGATTGATTCACTAACAATCAGAAGTGAACAACCAAATTGTAAGTCAATGTTCCCCTCATGCATTTAGATTTTGATTTACAACTACTAATCAAACACCAGATATAACCAAAAGGTCCTAAGATATGAAACTTAATCACATATGGATATTAGATTAATAAGTCTTGTAGTATGTGTTGTTTCACATTGGTATAGGTATATGGTATAGTTAATTATGTATTTGTTTTCACATAAGTCTATTCTACCCCCAACTAGCTGCTCTGTGTGTAAAAAATAAGGATACTTAGACATTCTCTGGTAAGATATATGTTAGTTAGGGCCATTTTTCATAGATAGTGGGATTCCCAATCATTAAGATTTAAATGTATACATATGTCATGTTTGTATATGCAAGATAAATGTCTAAATATTAGCAAGTATACATACCTAAAACTAATTGGTATAAGATCTAAGATGGAAATGACATATTAATCTTTACAGATATGTGTAACTTGGAAAAATGAATCTACTCTAATAAAAGTGGTTGATAGAATGAAAGAAAAATAAAATGTTAGATACAATATCCAACCTAGAATTATGACTATTAACATGAGTTAATACTTAAGTGTACGTATTATTTATATAATAAGATGATATTGTGATTATATACACTCTAATAATACATTGATCACATACATTAGAAAATTATAAACTCTAGAAGAAAAGAAAATGGAAGATTCATGAAATTGTAATATCCTAGATGGGAAAGAAAACCTTGATAGAAAAGATTGTATACCAATTGATTTCAAGCCAATACTAATTGGTTCAATCCTATTTTAGGGCTTCATCATGTGTCTTATTTCACTTCAATCACATATATCTCTATTAGAATGCATCTCATTTGCATCATATGTATTTTATCATCAAATGCACTTATCGACGTTCTTTGCATGTTGTTCAGATATTTGGACCATGCTTGAATGGATGGGAAAGAAAGAGGGTGATCTTATGGTTACTTCACCATTGGAGGACTCCAATGAGGATCTAAGAGCTCCCTCAACCTACCCCTAGTGTCCATGACTCAATTCAAGCAAAGAATTTCATTAAAATCCAAATGTTAAGATCAAAGTGCCTTAGAAGACTCCAACTCGGCCATGGTGCCAAGGAACGGTCGTGCTGGTCAAGTAAGATTTCATGGGAAAATCATAGTTCAAGAATTGAAGACCAAGTTCAGTAACAAGGCCGCACCTATATGGATCCAACACGGTCGTGCAACCTACCACAACTATGGCATAGAGAGTCCAACATGCTAGTGCTTCAAGGAGCGACCAACGCCTCCTTCTCCAAAATAGATGTGCACTCCAGCATGCCTGTGCTACCACATACCCACCATGGTCGTGCTGCCCAACACGACTGTGTAATTAGTCACCCAAATACCAAAGACAACCTAATCAGTTCTATGTTCCTTACCATGGTCATTCCATCCCACCACCTCCCGTACTACCTATTACTCACCATGACTGTGTTGCCGAACACGATTGTCCTGTCAGAAAACCTACTAGCAGTGTTGTAGTACATTTCCCATTTTACCATCATTTGACATGATGCTTCCCACCACCTATATATACTGGGGAGGTAGAACGAGCATGAGATTATCTACCTTTCAGCCCATCTTAGCACATATTATCCATTGCCACTCCATTCCACCTCCATTTCATCACCTTCTACCCCAAAACCCTTCATTTTTTGGGTTTACACCATTTTCCAACCCCACATCCATGCCATTTCACCTTGAAGCAGGGAGGTTCTTGATATAATGTTGTTAGGAAATAGAGAAGGAGGAGTCTCTACCAAGATCACTATGGCTTTCCACTCCTCTACTTATACCTCCAATTTTGTATTTTCTCACTCTATGAGTAGGTAGGCCCCTTAGATGGATTGTTTGGGGTTCAAAATGTTACTTTGATACCATGTTGAGGGACAGTTATATGTAAACATTGTAATTTAATTTGTTAATAGTTATGTTCTAGTTTCCTTATATTTCCCATAATTTCCTCTATGGTTTGTGCTTTAAATCATCTAGTTTCTAGGAAAAAGGCTTATATGTGGCTAGTTTTGGATTTGCTTCTAGGTACAACTAGTGAATCTATAGCCTATCCATCTTCCCACATGCTAACTAATTATCCTACACCTATGTGAGTAATATAAATACCCAGTCTAGTATCACTTAGTGCAATTGGTTTGGATCTTTCTAAAGGCTATGCGGTAGGTGATGTGAGGTAAAAATACCCTCATTTCCACCCTTCACTGCTACTCTTATCCTTTAATTACCCTAAGTGCTTCCATCATAGAAACCTAGACTTGATTAGATCCTAATTGAATGTCATTTAAACCCTAATTCAATGGAGCCTCACAAGGGTGGATAGGGAATGATAGAGAGTAATTCCAATATACCCTCCTTATCCCATCTACGACCAATTAGTAGTTTATTTCCTTACATCTTTAATTATTTGCTTGATCACCCTTAGTGTTATTAACTAAAACCAAGATCAAACCCTTGAACCCTAGACTCAATAGTGGGAACCTATATCCAAAAAAACCTAGCTCTAATGCCTCCTCTCTCCTTATAGATTGACCCCTAACTTGCCACCTTCCTATGCTACAAAACAAACCTTTGCACTTGCGGGTGAAGTATCTTAGTCTAAGTGTACGTGTTCAATCTTAACACTTTATAAAATTTGAAAGTTCCCTATTGTGTACCTTGGGGGAACATCCGATCCAAATTTAATTGGTTGGTTGTACCTCAAGTGATATGCACCAAGAATTCTGGATCTATTGTTGGGGTGGAAGGTGCTTGTCCTAGCTACTTTGTTTATCCTTAATTTTTCCTACTAACCTCACCATTTCTATTATGTATTCTTTATATTATTTTTGGATATTGGTTTGCTAACTTTTTCTCTTTTGTTTGATTGTGCCTTTTTCATGTGATAAGCAACCCATGGAAGACAAGATGGGAGACTAAAATGCACCTCATAAGAGACTTCATGAATATTCCATGCCCAACAACTACAAATCACTAATTGCAAATAGGGTTGATTAAATACAATGGGAGCAATTCTCTGTCCCCATACGTCTTCTTGAGCTCCTTCCCACCTTCTATGACTTGGATAATGAGAACCCCTACAAGCACTTGGACTCTTTTCTTTAGATATGCTCTACCTTCAGGACAACTAATAGCCAGTGATGACTTCAGTCGACTCACTCTGTTCTGATTCTCACTCAAAGATAAGGCCAAAGATTGATATGATTCGAGAAGAACATCATGAGTTGGGGGTCATGGACAATGCCTTCCTAAGGAAATTCTATTTCATTGAAAGCTTGACACAAATGCGGTGTGCCATAGTGAGTTTTAGCCAAATGGCTAATGAGTGGTACCATGATGCTTGGGAAAGATTTCAGATAATGTTGAGAGAGTGTCCCCACCATGAAATTCCTTTATGGAAACTTTTCCAAGCATTTTAGTCCAGTCACTCTCCAATGGGTCAAGATACAATGTATGTTTCTTGTGGAGGTACTTTCATGGCTAAACCACCCAAAGTGTCATGGCCATTGTTTGAGCATTTGGTAGAAAATTCAAGGAACTGAGCTTCTAGCATGGCTAATGATGGTGACTGGACCTTTAGTATGACACCTGCAGCTCCTAGTGATTCAAGCCCACAAATGATGAAGATTATTGTGGAAATTATGAACTTTATGAAGAATCAAGTGGGAAATGTTCCTTGTCACTTGATGAAGTTTATTGAGATTTTTGGTGACAAAGTAAAGGCACCTCATTCTTATAGAAACTCAGAACAACAAAGTCCAAGATACAACTCAAGGTTTGAGGACTAAGTTCTCTCTGGTTGAAAAGTTTTGTTGATGTTCAAAAGAATGTGACAAATCTTGACCAAAAAGTATCTACTATCTTCAATACTTTGTCTTCAAGTGGAAGGAAAAATACCTTCCCATGCCATGATGAACTTCAATGAAGCAAGTTGACTAATGGATGCCTCACGAATATTCTATAGTCCACCTCCAACTCATGTGTAGCCAATATACCAATTTTGAGTCCATCCTAAGCCTTATACGCCTCCACCACCTCCATCACCACAACCATCCCACCACTTCACTTACCAACATCAACTTTCTCTTCCACCTCAATTTGATTACCAAGGGCCACCTCCAACTCCTCCATAGACACAACAAGATCCCCCTTTCCATTATGAGTAAGATAGTGCTACAACATTTCTAAAGAGTGGAACATCTCTTGAGCAACCCACAAGTTGAAGGAATGTTGATGAAACAAGGCAAACATAGCCAAATAGTGATATTGTGGTTGAGATTGTTGAATATGATTCTATCACACCTCATGTTGAGTATGTATACTTTGTGTTCCATCTCACACTCCTTTTATAGGTTCTACAATCCATAGTGTTCCACCCCATGTCATGCCACAATAAAATCATGTTGATTCAAATAATTCAAGAGAAGTGAGACATTGTTTCCCAATGCATTATATGAGCCTCCATCATCAAAAAGGAGGTAAAAGCACAATGTTGATATCTTAGAGATTTTTCAACAAGTGAAGGTGAATATCCATTTGTTGAATGCTATCAAGCAAATTCCATCTTATGCCATGTTTCTCAAGGATATTTGCACCATCAAGAGGAAGTCAACAAGGAGTATGCCTAAGAAAGGTTGACAGAATAAGTGATATTTATCATAAAATACTCACTTCCAGTGAAGAGGAAAGACCCAGGAGCCTCACATCTCCAAAGCACTTATTAAACATATATGATAAAAAGTCAAGGATCTCATCCCTTTGATTCTTCTTCTTCGATTCAGTGCTCGAGTGTAGAGTTTTGCTACCTAAAATCCAGGACCCAAACCTCATCCGATGATGAACTATATCAAAAAGGATCTACTCTACTAGGTTCCCCAACTCCAGTGTGTTCCAGTAAAACCTAGGCTCGACTTGTGGGAGAACATGGGGCTCTCTAATTCAGCCATATTGGTTGACAAAGAACTCAAAACAAAGATACATGAAAATAAAGTGAATTAAGCCACACATACATAGCGAAAAACATTGGGCCAATCATACAAATTCAATCAAGGTTGAAAAGGGGGAAAACACAAAACCAAAGTCTAATCTCATCATTGTTGATCAAATGCTAAGAAATAGGAGACGAAGTAGCAAACATCAATTCCTACCATGGTTCAAGGTTGACCAATGATGGAAGGAGCTTTGGGAGGATCACTTGAACTTGTTGGTGTCACCTTGGGTCGTAGGGATACCTCAAGCATCTCGCTCAAGTAGTTGATATGTTTTTTAGAGCCAGGAGTTGGGGAGAAAATTTGGGTGGTACCCACAATCAAAGAAGTTAGGAGGAAAATTAATGGGTTCTAGAAAATGGTATTTGTGAAGGTAATTGGGAAGATATGACAACTATAGGAAATGGTTAATCCAAAGGTCATCAAATAGGAGGCATGAAATATGTGATGGATGAGGCGATATCTGACAAAATTGAAATAGAAAGGAGATCTAAAACTGCCGCATGAGATATATAAATCGTTGGTTCTTCTAGAACTCAGGAAGATGGGATCCTACAACTAATGGTGGTGAGGGGCAGGACTGCATATCGGGGACTTCTTATATACTAGGTTTTAGGGTAAAATTGTAGGATCTAGTTGTTTGGGTTCAAGCGAGGAAATCAAATATGAATAAATCTCTGGGAAAGGTGGGGTGAAAGGAGAGATATGGAAAGAAAATTGTGTATAGTAAAACTACTATGGTGCGTGCAGAAAAGGAAACTGGCTCAAGGAATGAGATAGATGCTTGTCCCTTGGATCAAGATCTGATTAATGATAGGGATCGTGCTCCTCATAAAATTGGGAACTAGAGGCTTTAGTGTGATAGAAAGATAGAAAACAGAGAAATAAAATTTGGGAACTTTAGGATACCAAGTTATATTTACCTAATATTTGACATTTTTTAAACATCAATTGTTATCACATTTATAAAAACCATACGACATCTACATATAAGAGTAGATCACCACTCATGCACAAAGAAATAAAAAGTGCATCAACATTTAGAAGATGGGATTGGATACAAATCAAATGCTTTGGAATGGATTCCTCCCTGACAAGATCACCAAAGAAGCTTTTTTTTTAAATCAAACCACAATCCTGGGTGTTCTCTGTACAGTAGATGACTATTCCATCAAGATAAGAGTAAATAAGACCCTTCTCTATCTATACACAATTCGAATTCTAAGAAACAAAACACCAAAAAGTATCCCACAAAGCAACTTACCACAACATAAGAAGGGGGGGAACCCCCAATCATAGTCAAGACATAGGGGTAAACCGTGAGCCCGACCACCTCCACTCTGGAAGAACTAAAACCTTTATTCAAAAGGACTGAAAAAATGACATCTCATTGTTGAAACTTGTACAGAAACTACCATAAACTAAGGAACTAAAATTAGGAAAGTAAAAACATAGGCACAACAAGAGGGGGGTGGAGCTCGAATCTAGCAGATCTATCTATGAACTGGGAAGAAGAACCAATATTTTTCACCTTCTAACAGCTAGCGTATGGGGAGAAGGCACAACCACTCCCAACCCTCCAGATTGTCACCTGGCACAACAGCAAACCCCATACTAGGTCTGCCTCAAAGACAAATCAAAGATTGGTATGATTACGACATGGCCGTGCTACTCACAAATTTACCCAATTTTCTGCATTGTTCTACCTATTTTACTCCCACTTAACCTAATGCTTCCCCACCACCTATATATACTTGGGTGGTGGCTCTAGCATGAGGTTGGACATCCCTAGCTACCTTTTATGACCTCCTAGATCCCCATTTTCACATGCCACCCATTCCACTCCATTTCCACCTCCATTCCATTCCATTTCACCATTTCCACCACCAAAACCCTAGTTCTCTAGTGTTTTGACCCCATTCCACCATCACCCATGCCCCTGTATCTTGGAAGAAGGAGGTGGACGTCTTATAGTAGCTGAAGAGGAGGAATACTCCATTTACACCAAGTTCCATGGCTTCTTCTGCCTCTTTCTCCTTTCTTTTTGTATTTTTCATTTCCATGAGTAGCTAGGCCCCTTGGGTGGGTTGTTTGGGGTCAAAAATGTTACTTTGATACCATGTTGGGGGAAATGATATGTATGCATTGTAATATTGTTTGCTAATGATTATGTTCTATTTATATCCCACTCTTCATGAATTTCTTGTTGGTTTGTTCTTGAAATCACTGAGGAGTCTAGGAAAATTGTTTATATGTGTGAATTTTGGGATGTGCTCTTAGGTCCAATTCATGCATACCTAGCTAGCTACCCATCTTCCTACATGCTAATCAATTTTCCTAACCCTAGTTGAGAGATATAAGTAGCTATTTTAGATGAATTTAGTATGCTTAGCATGGAGCTTTCTCAAGGCTAGGATGTGGGTATGGGAGGCCTAAGACCTCACTTCCACTCCCATTACTAACCTCAACCCCTAATCATCCTAAGAACATCTAACCTAGAAACCTAGGCTTTTTTAGACTCTGATTGAATTTCACCTAAACCCTTACCCAATTGAACCTCACAAGGGTAGTACGGGGTGTTAGGGACTAGTTCCCTATACATAACCTAGCATATCCATGGCCAGTTAGTAGTTTAGGATAATTCATTAGACTCTAGCTTGTTGTTTGGTTTGATAATCAAAATGAAAGCATAATGTTCACATGTCACCCCCAACTTAATTGATAAGTGCATCGCCCAGACAACCCACACACCCCTTTATTGCTTTAAAACCCTAATTGCCACCTTGCTTAGTTAGTGTTAGCTTAGCTAGTTCTATACTTGCATAGTTAGCTTCTTGCCTTGTTCTTACTTTGTTCTTGCTAGTTTAGGTATTTAAATTACTCTTATTCTCAGTTTTCTAGCTTAGTGTAAACTTCCTCTTTCCTACCTTACCATGACTTGTTTTCTTCCCCTGTCTTGCCTTGTCTAGAATTAACTGTCTAGGCTTAACTTAGGTTTTAATCTTGTTTGTTTTTCTTTAATTGCTTTCTTTCTAAACTTAGTGTAAAACAAACTTAAAACCCTTAAACCTAAGACTTCGTAGTAGGAACCTATCCCAAAAACTAACCTAGCTCTAGTGCCTCCTTTTCTCCCTATAGATTGACCCTATACTTTCTACCCTCCTGTACTATGACATGACCATGTGAACTTGTGAGTGTAGTGTTTTGGTGTATGTGAGTACATTTGTCTAGGTCCTTATAAATTTTGAAAGTGATCCCCTCGTGTGTGTTTGTTTGCAAAGTTGAATCTATTCAAACTCCAATTGGGTAGTGTGTAACACCATTAGAAGAGACACACCAAACTTTCTGACATCATTTTCAGGGATATAAAGTTGCATATCTACCTATTAGTTGTGATGTTTACTCTCCCCTTTGGCACCATCATTTTCCAATTTGTTTTGTTGCATTTGAGAAACACACCAAGCTTTTGGGCACCGTTGTCGGGGATAGAAAGTTCCATATCTACCTAGTAGTTGTGGTGTTGACTCTCCCCTTTGGCATCATTTTTTTCCAATTTGTTTTATTGTGTTTGAGAAATAGACCAAGCTTTTTGGCTTTATTTCTAGGGAGAAAGGAGCTCGGCCTAGCTAGTTAGTTTTGCTTTGATATTTTCCTACTTCCCTCATCATTGATCTTCTTTATTCTTTGTATTATTTTGATATTGGTTTGGTAGCTTGCTATCTTTTGTTTGGTTGTGCCTTGTGCATGTGACAAGCCACTCGGGGAATACAAATGTAAGGCCAAATTGCACCTCACAAGCCACTTCAAGATTACTTCATGCCTAGAAACTACAAATTACCAATTTCTAACAGAGTTGATCAAATGTCAGGGGAGAAATTATCCATCCCTCTATGTCTTCTTGTTCTCTTGCCCATCTTATATGGCTTGGAGAGTGAGAACCCCTACAAACACTTGAACTCCTTTCTTGAAGTATGCTCCACCTTCAGGACACTGATGGCTAGTGATGACATAATCTGGTTGACCTTTGGTGCATGGGAATGGACATGGTGGGAAAATGGAATGAACAAGGGAATTTTGGGTTTTGGGGCTGGTAGCATGACTGTTCTGACCAACACGGTCATGTTGGGAATTGCTAACATGACTATTTTGGCTAGAATGGTCGTTCTGACCAACAGGGTGAATTTTGAAGGTTCTACTACTTAGGGCATGTCCCTGAATGGCCATTCCTTGGTAGCACGGCCGTTTTGGGGTCCTTCCTCTGCATATGAGTCTTGAACTTGGTTACCATGAATGTTATTGGTTCAATACATTCTTTGATCACTTAGGGTAGGTTGGGAGTGGTTTTGGCCTCATTTTGGGCTCCTCCAAGCCTGGGGAACCCTAGATTTAGCCATCATCTCTCTCTTCCATAAATTATTGTTCAAAGTACCTATAAAACATACACAAACCATTCATAAGTGCATTTTATAGTAAAACACATATTGAGGAAAATAACATGCAATCTAACGGCTATAGATGTGATTGAAATGTAAAATGACACAAGATGAAGCCCTAATATAGGGTTCGATCAATACCTAAGGTAGAGTTCTCTATCCCCTCCTACTTATTGTTTAGTTCCTCTAGGTAGAGGGGAAATTCCTCTTTTAATTTCTAGGCTGGTGACAGTGGTGACAATTGTCTCCCTTATTTACTCCTCCATTTGCCTTGAGTGCTAAAGACTTGGGCAACTAGCCAGCTATATAACCATTCATAATTTTGCCTTTAGACTTACCCTTTTGTTTGCTGATCATTATTACATATACGGTCTTGTCTTTCTTCATTTGTGCCTTGGCTATTCTCAACATGCCAAGTAACTCTGTCAACATCTTGCAAAAGTCATTCGTGTTGTAGTTCATGACAAACTAACTGCATGACTCTGACAAAGAATGCATAATCAAATTAGTGGATAACTCTTAACCCAAAGGGAATCCCATACTTGAAAGGTTCTCCACATACCCAATGATCTTGAGCACATGAGGACCTACTGGATCTCCTTCTGCCATGTTATATTTAAACAATGCCTTGAAGACATCAAATCTCTCTTGCCTTTCCTGATCTTGGAATATGTTCTTAAGATGTGTGACGATCTCAATAATACACATGTTCTCAAGATATCTTTGCAACTCATAGTTCATGGAGCACAACAATAGGCATTTTACATTAGTGGCATGTTCAGTGTACTTATTATAAGCATCCTTGTCATCCTTAGGTGCACTAGGAAGAGGTTCTTCTGGCTCTGGTGTCTCCAGGACATAGATCTTGCTCTCCTATGTGAGAATAATTCTCAATGTCCTGAACCAATTGTGGAATTTATTCCCATGCAACTTGTCCTTCTCAAGGACTTATCATAGAGAAAATGTGTTGTTGTGTGTTGCCATTTGATTCTATAAGAGAAAATTAAAATTTTCTCAAAAACTCATTTTGATTTGATTTGATTTGTATTTAATTAGGCCTTTAATTAACTATCATTCTCATTATCTTTTCAAATTGATAACCCTCAATTATCAATTCAAAAGATTGCAGCGCACAAACTTCTAGTGAGCCAAGATCTAAAATAATTCAATTATTACCCGGGCAACACCAACGTCCATAATCAATTGTTAAGGTAGACAATGTTTTCCAATTGTGTCTTATGCAATTCTTAGATAGATGGTATGTGCAACTCCTTGCCATAGTCATTTTCATTCCTCTAGGTTCTTACTCATTAAGGACACCAAGTTAAGCCTTACCTAAAACCCAACACGATGGAAATTCACCCCGCTTGGTGATGCAACCCATTTTAGGGCTTCATCTTGTGTCTTTTTGCATTATAATCACATCTAGACATCATAGATCACAAGTCAGTTTCCCAAATATGAACGTTTATATCAAATTCACAAAGGAGAGAGATGGGTCTAAATCTTCCCCGAGCATTCCTTGGATTTACAAGTTTTGATGTAAAGAAATTAGCATGCCATTTAATGAAGATTGGAGTCAAGATCAGTAGCTTGGGCCCCTACCTCAGTCATGCTACATCACCACGGTCATGGTGAAATGGCCCAAAAAGTCACAGTGAAGTCACAAGGTTTGTACATGAATACCCATGACCGTGGTCACCCAAAATGGCCATGGCAACTGAAGACAACACAACAGTGTCTGAAGCTCTCCATCACCCTTGTGGCCCCATTCCACGACCATGCTGCAATGATCCAAAAATCAATAGTGAACATGCATGATGTATACATGAATGGCCATGATCATGGCCATCAGCATGACCCTAGCGCATGAAGGCTGCCTCACCCGTGTTGCCACACAACCCCCATGGCGAGCAGAAGACAAGATGGGCATAAGAAGTAGAATGATTGCGGCACCTTCCTCCAACACGGTTGTGCCACACAACAAAGTCATTTTAACCTCTACCTAACATGATTGTGGAACCCACCACGACTATGGCAACTCCATATATTTCCCTCTACCTCATAACATACCTCCACCATGCCTGTATCATCCCCCACAATCATGTCACTCAACCCCCACCACAACTGTGGTGATGACCTAACCTTACCCAACTTTTCTACTACATTTCCATTTCTCCCCCCACTTAACTTAGTGCTTGCCCACTACCTATATATACATAGGTCTCAGCTACAACATGAGGTTAGCCTCTCTTACCCACTCCTTGGCCACTTCCTAGAATCCATTTCCATCGTCCTTACATTTAATAGATTCATCTACCTCCCACCTTCCATTTCCACCTGAAAGCCTCAGTTTTCTAGAGTTTTCCATCATAATCCCCCATGTTCTCATGCCATTTCCATCTTTGGAGGAATTTGCCTCATTATACACCAACTACGAGGTGAATGAGAAGAAGATTCCATGAGATCCATATCCTTCTACCTCTTTCTTCTCTTCTTTTTTCTATTTTGTTTAGTTATGAGTAGCTAAGCCCCTTGTGGTGGGTTGTTTGAGGGAAAATGATACTTTTTTTAGAAATAGGTAAAATTGTATTTCTAAAAAAAGTATGGCAATCTATACACTTACAAAAAGGCACCAAGTGCCAACTTGACGCTAACAAGGGCATTATCTACAAAATCCCCACTACAATTTGGAATGTGTTCTTAAATTAGTTTTCATCTCTATTCTATCTGAAAAAGACCAACACATTTCCTTACTAATGCATTTCAAAATACACAACAGATCATTAGTGTCATTTTTGTGAATTCTTCTATTTCTTTCTCTCCATATGTGGTAGTACACACATGCTAGCATCAGTTTACCAAAGTTGGTCTACTTGTCTTTGTTATTACATGTTTCCTGGATCCAGCTTATGGCCTTAGGAATGTTGTTAGGGACCTGCTATCCCCACTCATTTCTTAGACATATAACCTTCCAAATATTCCTGGTGAAAGAGCAACTGAAGAATAGGTGTGTGATTGTCTCCTCTCTATCATTACACATGCAACACTACAAGTCTACTGGAATTCCCCAACCTGCCAATTGATTTTTAGTAGGTAGCCTATTCAAGAGAGCACTATATAATAGGGTGATCCATTTCGGGAAATGAAAATGACCCCAAAGATCTAGATGTCACAACACGTCAGGTTTTACTGGCATGTTGATTCTAGGTAATGTAGGAGAGCTCCTAACATAACCCATAGAATCAACATGGTGAAAGCCTCCCCCTCCCATTCAGTTCGCACATTCTTCTCCATAACATGGAATGATTACCATGTTCATTTAAGGTAATGGAGTTCCCATATATAGTCCTCATCCATTTCACCCATACATTGTTATGATGGTAGCAAAATTTATCTATTACTTTCAGAATACAATTCTCCATGATCTTGTAGTAATGAGTAAGTTGAAGCCCACCCTTCCTGAACGGCTTGGCAATGGTGTCCCAAGAAAAATCATGGATACCTCCCACCCCATAGAAACACATCAACGATTGATTTGATCCTACTAAGGCAAGTTCTAGGAATGTCACACAAATCGCCAACATAGCAGACAATGCTTTAGATGACAGTTCTAATCAAAACCATATGACCAGCCATAGAGATGTTAATCCCAAACCATTTATCCACCTTGTCCTTGATGGAGTCAACCATCATACTGAACTCTCTTGTTGTGCCCTTACCTCCAGCTATGGGGACTCCCAAGTACTTAGTCGGACAAGTACCTTTCTTCACACCCATTTCAACTCTCAGTTTCCCTCACTGAGAGTCACAAGACTTGGAGTTAAAGATATGAGACTTAATCTCACTAGTATATAGGCCAGTAACATAGGCAAAACTGGTCAGGAATTTTTTATATTCCTTCATTCGGTTAGCACGTCCCGTTGAAAAAAGGACCACATCATCGGCAAAAATATGGTGTGTCATGGCCTTGACACCCTTGACTTAAAAGTCTTCACATTGCCCCTATCTTCATCATGCATGTCAGAATTTGTTCGGCCTTCCATGATAATGGTGAAAAGTAGGGGGGGACAAGGGGTCCCCATATCTTAGCCCATTAGATGCATAGAACAAACATGAAGGAGCACAATTGACCAACACCAAGAATGATATAGTTTCCATGCACTCCTTCATCCAAGAAATCCACATCTCAAAAAGCCCCAAGGATTCCATAATAGCCAAAGATCATTCCAATTAATGAAGTCGTACACCTTTGTTATGTCTATCTTGAGAAGCTTTGGAGGTGGTCCTTTGTTTCTTAAAGTCGATTAGGAATTCTAAGGCTAGTCTGGCACAATCAGCAATCCTTCTGCCTTCAATGAAAGCATCCTATTTAGGAGATATAATAATCGGTAGAATTCTTTTTAGTCTGTCCATTAGGAACTTGGAAATTGTCTTGTAGAGTATTGAACAACACACTATCAGTCCTTAATCTTAGATAGGTCTAGTCTGTTTGGATTTTGGTATTAGCTTGATGAAAACATGATTCACTGTTCTGACTATACGACAACCATTAAGGAACCATTTAATGGCATTACAAACATCTATTTGAATGACTTCCCACATAGTCCAAAAGAGCTTACTATTGAATTCCTCGGGCTCATGAGCCTTTGAGTGATGGATGGAGAAGATGACAGACTTAATCTCCTCATTAGTGGTTGGCTTGCATAGTTCAACAATCATGGCATTAGTTACCCTTGAGCTAGTAGGTGGCCATTATTATGGCTGAAGTAGGCTTGTTCCTGGTTGTAAAGCTTTTAGAAAAACTATACAACTTCCTTCACAACCCCCAACTACTGTCCAATGACATGACCCCTCTCATTAATAAGCTCATGAATGGTTTCAAACATCTCCTTCTTCTTAATATCCAAGTGGTAGACCTTTGAGTTACGATCTCCACCAGTTATCCATCTTAGCCGACTTCTTTGCCATAGGTAAACCTCGTCCACTTTCTCTAGATGCCTTAGTTGAGCCTCTTCCTTCCTCTCTTTCACAATAGCCAGGACATCTAGAGGGTTCATTCAGACGCTACACGCAACCTTCTCATAACGTCCATGGCTACTTTGGTCAGGTTAGGTAGGTTTACCTTATCCTTGGATGAACTTTTTAGAGCCTTCTTAGTATTCTATAGTTTTTTAAGCACAACAAACAAGGGGTTTTCCCCAAACATCTATCTTCCAAGTTTCTTCCATAATATTCCTGAATCCCATTCGATCACACCAAAGATTGAGAAATCTAAAGGCTTAGAAGAGTATGAGGGAGGGTGAGATCTAGTCCCATCCATGCATGATCACTGAAATGGTGGGATCCCATCTTAATCACATCTTGAGGGAAGAGACTCAACCATTAGTCGTTCACCATACCTCTATCAAGTTGGCTAGCAATCCTGTGTCCCAACCTTATTTGTTAGAACAGGTGGTGATTCTTCCAATCGACAAAATCTCCAGAATCTTTGCGGCATCCATGGTGTCATTGAGACCCTCCATGACCCTCTCCAGTACAGGTAGACACCCAACCTTCTCTCTTTCTCTCCTTACATTGTTGAAATCTCCAAAAAAAGGCTAAGGGATCTCATCTTGAGAGGCATTTCTAATATCATCCCACAGTTTTATTCTATCCCACTCCAAATTCTCATCATAGATGCTAGTGAAAGTACCAGAGAACCCACCTATGTTTAAGAAACTCAGAGTGATGGTTTGGTCCGTAATGTAAATGGGTTCAATCTTCCATATAGTCAGGTTCCAACCCACATCAATTATGCCCCCTTCAACCTTTTCTAGGTTATCCAGGGTATGCCATGTTTTTGGGAACATAGATTTGACTCTAATCCCCTACGATCTGTTGGTCTTTGTCTCGAAGTAGAAGACTAGATCAGGCTTCATGTCGATTAGTATCCTTCTCAATCTTCTTTCTGTCTTGGGCAAAGACACTCCTCACACATTCCATGCAAATATAGACATTACATTCGGTGTTTGTCCCCTCCTCCTCTGTTGGAGTTGAGGCTATTCTTCTTATTGTTTGTCATTGGTCTCCTCATTCTCCTCGGGCTTTAGCTTCATGTACCTCCCAAGTCTGCATCTAAATCATGGTATTCCATCTGCTCAAGGGCAATGAACTGGTTGAGAAACACTAGCTATTTTAGGCATCTGGTTAGTCGGTCACCGAGATCTCCCCTCCTACCTCCCCTCAAGGTTCATGTTAGTCTCAAGAGTTTCTACAGACACCTCCCATACATACTATGATTGGTTAGTAGTTGTGTCAGTATGGATGTCCCCTCCTCCAAGACTTTGTCAATCACCACAATGGTCTCTGATGCCTTGGTATGCTCCAGTGAACCATCATAACCATTATCATTAGTGGTTTTTTGTTCCCCGGGCTTAGCTCAGTTCTGGCATGGTTGTCACTTCCTCTTGACCATGGCCTTTGAGAAGACAACAGGTGGGGTGAGGAAGATGGTCTCACTACGGGCATCAAGGCAGCACCTGACACTATGACCAAAACCTTACACTTGGAGCACCTATGAGGTAGAGCTTCATACCTGACATGGATCTCCCACTCATCACTATTTGGTAGGTCCACCATAACCTTTAGGGGTAGTTCTTATTCAGCCAAAATGTCAAAACATAATCTAGCACATCCAAGCATTGATCCATCCAACCTCCTGTCAATTTTCCTAGGCTCACTAATGACATGTGCAAACAAAAAGATGGCCCTCACCGACCAGTGCTTCCCCACATCAAACAATGACACCCAAACTAGTGCTTTCTTGAGCATGGTTCACTTGATATCAAACTCTAACATCCACCTTCTCACAAGGACCAATTGGTCATCAAAGAACTAAGGTTCACCATCTGTGGCTTCTTTCAAATCATTGACTGACATGAAGTGAGCTACAATCAATCCACCCACCATAGTGAAGGCCTCCAACTCCCCCTTTGGTTTCCATGATTGTATCATCCAACCTTTTAGTTGGTTGATGTTTTCCTCTTTCCCCAAAATCTGGATGATGGTTGGGTACTTGTGGTACAAGTATTCATCCATCTCGTCCATGATCGGGGATGTGAATCTTGTCCAGGGTCTCCAGTCACCCTCCTTGAAGAAGCAATTCTTAGGGTCAGTAGAAACAACACCCCACATACATGGCAGAGGACCCTAAACAGTCTTCACCCAATACCTAGCCTGGGTAACATTAGCAATCAGATGGCTCCAGGTAGCCGAGGGTTAGATTTAGGAATGTTGGAGGTAGAGGTAAAAGTGGGTGAAGAAGAGGTGAGAGAGGAGGTGTTGGCATCCTCAAGGGAAGCCTCGATGGTGGTGGGGGATATGTCACCCTTAACCGCCATGGGAGCCCAAGATTGAACTCTATGATTTCATTTTATGATGGTTGCTTACTATTTATATCTCACTTCCCATGCTACTACTAGTGGTTTGTTTCCAAAAATATGAATCTCTTGTGCTTGTGTGCTTGAAGCCACCAAAGTTTGGGAGTTTCTCCTAGGTTCAACTACTGGATCCCTAGAGAACCCCATCTCACCCTACATATAGTACTTCTCCTACTCCTAGGTGTGTGATCTAAGTAGCCAGTATAGGGTTGATTGGTGTAATTGCCTAGGAGTTTGTTAAAATCTAGGTGGTGGGTAACGTGGGGTAAATACCCTCACCACTACCCCCAATTCTACCTTTGTCTCCCAATTACACTAAGCAATCCTATTTTAGAAACCTAGATTAGTGAAATCCTAGTAAAATATCACCTATACCTTAGGCTAACTAATAGTGTAGGGTGATTTCTTAGCATTTTACTATTTGTTTGGTTCTGCAATCTAGAATTAATGATTAATCTTGCTTGTTCTATCTTTCCCCAAATTGGAATCTTAGTGTCATTACCAAATGGCCCACCTATCTTTATCATTTCTAAAAATCATTTTGTTAATTTAGCTTGATCATGCTACTTAGTTGCTTGCTTTTAATTGCTTATTAGTCTATTGCTCAGTTCCTACTAGTAAGGCATTTCTTGAGTAGTTAGTGCTCTTTTGAGCTTGCTTGTTTTGATATTTCTAGTTAGTTGCAGTCTAGGTCATTAATTGTTCTAGATCCTTAATTTCTAGTGTAATGTAGTCTCTTACTCTTGGTTAGCTAATTGCCTTGCCTTGTTCATTATTCTTAGCTTGTTTAGGGTAACTTAGGGTTTTTGATAATCTAGTTTCCTTCTTGCCTTTAATTTCTTGCCTCCTTAGTTTAATTAAACAAACCATCAACAAACCCTAAAAATCCTACTCTTTGAATTAGGGACATAGGCAACTCTAACCAATCTATGTGCCCCCTGTCTCCCTGTGAATAGACCCCTTTACTTACCTCTCACCTATACTACAATATGACCCCATGCGCTTGCGGGTGATATATTCTGATTTGTATGATTTTGTTGGTTTAGGCCCCCTTATAAATATCAAAAGATCCCAAGTGTGTGAAAACACACCAAGCTTTCTGGCACCATTGCTGGGGAATACAGGCACTGGACCTAGCTAGTTAGGGTAGCGTAGCATTTCCTACTGCCCTCACCATTGCTATTCTTTATTCTTTGTTTACTTTTGCATACTTACCTTCTAACTTGGCTCTTGTTGTTTGTTTTTGTATTGTGTAGGTGACAGTTGTGCATGCTTGGTAGCCGTTGAACTTCTACTACATTGGTTTCCTTCAACCCTAAGATAGGTAGAAGAAGATGTCAAAACCGATGCAAGCAACACCAAGCCACTGAAATGAAAGGTCCCGGTTCTCATGATGAAGCCCAAATTCCACCATAGGAAGTACACCTCCTCAATCCCCACCCTTGTTGATCAAATGATGGGTCAACAATTATCCATCCCACTAGCCCTTCTCGAACTCCTTCCCACTTACTATGGGATGGAGAACGAGAATCCCTACCACCAAAGGCATCAAGGGTCATGTTATTCCATTCTTGCTTGAGAGTGCTAACTGCATCAAAAATCTTACTATACCATTGAAGATTCCACAAAGTGACCCACCTTTTGTTAAGAAGGTGACTCCTGAAATTTCACCTTTGTTGTAGGATACAACCCCACTTGTTCTATCCTTGTTTGAAAATGAAGAATCTGTTGTCCATCATTTTATGGAAGTGTCATAGGAACCCAAAGTTTCACTGTACCAACCATTTTGAAAGATATAAGACTTGATATGCCATTCTATGAAGAACCAATGACAACCCAAGCTCCACCCCATGTGACAAGAATTTCCATCATACCACCCCAAGGTCCACAACTTTCTTCCAAAGGTATTGATACAAGTGGGAGATTTTTAGATGATGCCTTAGAAGAACTATCCACCAAAGTCAGAATAGTTATGCTTGGATCTTCTTAGAATCCTTGAAATAAAGGATGGAAGGCATCCAAACATTCTTTTCCTTGGTTAAGGATGTTTGCATGGGAAGAAGGAAAGTGGTATTGAGGGCACTCAAAGAAATCATAGCTACAAAACATGTGAACTTCATCGTGGGATGTGCCTTTCCAGAGAAAAGGGATGACCCCATAACCCCTCTTATTACTTACTACATCAATAACTAAACTATCGAGCATGCTCTCCTAGATCTAGGCTCAGTCATGAGCATCATACCATTTTACATCTACCTACAGCTGGTCTTAAAGATAGTGGAACCAACTGATTGTGTTGTAACATTGGGGGATGGATCTAGGAGAACACTTATGGGAATTTTTTCAGATGTGATATTAAAATTGGATCAAAGGGTAAACATTGCCTTTCCAATTTATTTTTTCATCATGGACATTAACCCACTGGGCGAGAAAGATTACATTATCTTGGGAAGACCCTTCTTGTCCACAGTTGGGGCTGAAATCAACCTACGTGCAGGCACTCTGACAGTCACATATGGAAGGATGAAGAGGGACTTCTTTATGTTCACTGAGGAATAAAGATACATGTTGGGTGAAGAAGATCGAGGCACCGGTCTAGACTAACATGATCCCCTGGAATAGTGGAGGGAAAGTCCTTATTTCATATCATTGTACACTCTATGGGATGAAGCACGTCTCGTTAGAGCTTTAGCAAGGGCTACCTTATAGGAGGAAGGAAACATCTGGGGTGTGAACACTTGATGAAGTAAAAGCAACAAGCCTGGACGCAGGCTCTAAATTTAGCACTAGTGGGAGGCAACATGTGTGGTTTGAGATTCTCAAACCTTGTTGTTTTATCATACTATATTTTTCCATGAAACACACACACATCACACTTGATAGTTATTTCTGTTTGTGAATCTTGTAGTATACATACAATGGAGGAAGGCCGATGTCTGAGGGGGCTAACCAATGAGGAGATCCAATGAAAAGGGAACTTTACAAATCAGTAGGAAAGCTACAATATGGAGTCCAGAACGGTCATTCCATGCAACACGATCGTGTGTCTTGCAAGTCAGAATGGATGTCCTGCTCACCACAGTCGTGGTGGCTATGCCCTACCCAGTTGACACCTTGAGATATCTCTCTAATGTTGGCGATCATCTTCCATGACCCTATGACATTCACCCTATCATTCAAAACATCTACCTCATGTTGAGGACAACATGATTTAAAAGTTTGGGGTGGTAGGGCGGTAAGCCTATGTTCTACCTCAACTTCCCTCTATTTTCCTTATTCTACCATTTTTTCAAGATGATCAAACAATTAAATTGACCTTTATACTCATTTTACCATACTCTATGTGTCCCTCTTGCATTCATGCATACATGTAGTTATTTTCATGCATTTTTGAGTAATTTTTCAAAAAAAAATCTCTTTTTGTTTTTCCATTCCATGTATTGCATTTTCATGTATATTTTGGTAATTTTGTGTGTTTTAGCTAGAATTTGTGGCTTTATGCTTTAACAACTATAAAGTGCTAATTGGAACCATTTTGGCCAATTTTGCCCAAATTTGGAACTCCTTGTCCAAAATCATGTTTCAACTTAAATCCCCAATTTTATATCTAAAAGTTGTTTATATTTGACAAATGCATGTCATATTCTTAGAGTTTATTGCTAAATGGTCTTCGATTGTTGATTTTTTACATGTGTGTCACCTCTCTTATGTTTGTGACTATTTTTATTTTTTACATGCGTGTCACCTCTCTTATGTTTGTGACTATTTTGGTTTAATTGTGAATTGAGAACGTTATGAATACTTAGGGCATGTAGAATCCCATGATAAAAATATGAATTTCATGTTGTTCAATCATGTGGTGTGATATTATTTGATGAAGTGTTGGATTAGTTTTCTTGCAAGATATTTTATGTTAAGAACCACACTAGTGACCCCTCTTTAACCTGACTCTTCTTTCATCATCTTCATACCCCTTCGCCTCATGAAAGGATGCCTAAGTGCACACATCTAGCCTTGGCCACCTCCAAAAGTTTGGGGTGTCCATATCTACATCTCCCTACTTCACTCTCCCCACCATATGCCATATTTACACCAAGGGCAAAAGCAAAGAAAAAGAAAAGAAGAAAAGAAAAGAAAAAAGAAAATAAAAAATGTTCATGTTTAAGAGCATCTAAATAAAAGATGAGTGTTAAAGCACTCCAATCTTGTACCGCAATCCTTTCTTATATTTTCATACCCATTAAGCTAGGAAACATAAAACCTAGCTCATTTCACCCTTTTATATAGCCACGTGGGTCATATTGTGTGGTTTCTGACATAAGAGTGAATGCATAAAAGTTAAACAACACTCCTAGTCATCACTGATCAACACCATCATGAAACTTATTACCCAAAATTTCATGAAGGACATATGGATAGCTTGTGTGCTTTATGCTCTATATTCAAAATTTGTATACTCAGTGATCTTTTCATGATTAGATAGTGAAAGTGGAGAGGAGATAGGTGAAACATATGCACTTAATCACTTTTAAGACTATTTAGTCAATAATCATCTTTTGCAATGTATATTTCATTCTTGTTTCAATTAAAGAAATTGAAGAAAGATATTAAGTTGGAGCATACTTGTGGACAAGTAGGTTTTAAGTTTAGGGTGGTGATGCAACCTTATTTTAGGGCTTCATCTTGTGTCTTTTTGCATTATAATCACATCTAGACCTCATAGCTTGCAAGTCATTTTCCCCAATATGAACTATTATATCAAATGCACATATGGCTACTTTTTGCCTTTTTTTCAGGGCACTTGTGCATGCATTGGATGCAAAGGAGAGATATGGGCCTAAATCATCCCTGATCATTCCTTGGATGTACAACATATTATCTGAAGGAATTAGTAGCCATTTAATGAATATTGTAGCCAAGATCAGCAACTTGGGCCCCCTACCTCGGTTGTTCTACATCACCACAGTTGTGGTGAAAAGGCCCAAAAAGTCACAGTGAAGTCAGAAGAATTGTACATGAATGACCAAGGATGTGGTCACCCAAAACGGTTGTGGCCACTAAACATGGTTGTGGCAAGAAGAATGGTTGTGGCTGAAGCTCTCCATCACCCTCGTGGTGCCATTCCACGATCGTGTTGAAATGGTCCAAAAATCAACAGTGAACCTGCATGAAATATACATGAATGGACACGCTCATGGCCATCAACACGGCCATGTCCCATGAAGGATACCTCACCCGTGGTGTGGTCCATGACCTTGATGAGAAAAAGACAAGATGGGCATAAGAAGTAAAATGACCATGGAACCTTCCTCCAACACAGTCGTGCCACCCAACACGGCCATGGTACCCTCTACCTAACATGACTGTGGCACCCACCATGGTCGTGGCCACTCCATATATTTCCCTCTACCTCACAGCATACATCCACCACACTGATATCATCCCCCATGACCGTGTCACTCAACCCCCACCATGACAGTGGCACATCATCACGGTCGTGGTGACTACCTTACACTACCCAATGTTTCCACTACATTTCCATTTCTACCCCCACTTAACCTAATGCTTCCCTACCACCTATATATACATAGGTGGCAGCCACAACATGAGGTTAGCCCCTCTTACCCACTCCTTAGCCACTTCCTAGCATTCATTTCCACCTTCCTTACATTCAAGAGCTATACCTACCTTCCACCTTCCATTTCCACACAAAAACCCTAGTTTTCTAGAGTTTTCAACCATATTCCCCCATATTCACATGCCATTTCCATCTTTGGAGGGAGGTGCTTCATTCTACAGTAGCGAGGAGGTGAAGGGGAAGAAGCATCCATGAGCTCCATGGAACCTCTTTCTTCTCTTCTTTTTACTCATTTGTTTAGTTATGAGTAGCTAAGCCCCTTGTGGTGGGTTGTTTGAGAGCAAAAATGATACTTTGAAACCATGTTGGGTGAAGATAATTTGTAAACTCTATGATTTCATTATATAATTATTTCTTGCTATTTATATCTCATTTCCCATGCCTCTACGGGTGATTTGTGTCCAAAAATATGAATTCCTTATGTTTGTGTGCTTGATGCCACCTAAGTCTATGAGAAGATAGCATATGTGGGGATATTTTAGGAGTTGCTCCTAGGTCCAACAAGTGGATCCCTAGATAGCACCCCATATTTTCCTACACTTTATAAAGCTCCAAACCAATTGCTCTAAGTGATCCCAGACTAGGTACTTATATGTCTCACATAGGTGTAGAATAATTAGTTAGCATGTGGGAAGATGGATAGGCTAGATATCCACTAGTTGAACCTAGAAGCAACTCCAAAATAGCCACACATAAGCCTTTTTCCTAGAAACTAAATGATTTCAAGCACAAACCATAAAGAAAATTATGGGAAATAAAATGAAAGTAGAACATAACTATTAAAAAATGAAATTACAATGTTTACATATCACTGACCCCCAACATGGTATCAAGGTAACATTTTAAACCCCAAACAACCCATCCAAGGGGCCTACCTACTCATAGAGTGAGAACATACAAAATTGGAGGTATGAGTAGAGGAGTGGAAAGCCATGGTGAGCTTAGTAGAGACTCCTCCTTCTCTACTTCCTAACAACATTATCTTAAGAACCTCCCTCCTTGAAGGTGAAATGGCATGGATGTAGGGTTGGAAAATGGTGTAAACCCAAAAAAAAGAAGGGTTTTGGGGTAGAAGGTGATGAAATGGAGGTGGAATGGAGTGGGAATGGATAATAGGGTGCTAAGATGGGCTTAAAGGTAGATAATATCATGCTACTTATACCACCCAAGTATATATAGGTGGTAGGGAAGCATCATGTCAAATGATGGTAAAATGGTAAATGTACTGCAACACTGCTGCTAGGTTTTCTAATAGGACGGTCATGTTTGGTAACACGGTCATTGTGAGTAATAGGTAGCACGGGCGGTGGTGGGATGGAATGACCATGGTAAGGAACATAGAACTGATTAGGTTGTCTTTGGTATTTGGGTGAGTAATTACACAATCGTGTTGGGTAGAATGACCACGATGGGTATGTGGTAGCACAGGCATTCTGGAGTGTACATCTATTTTGGTGAAGGAGGAGTTGGTTGCTCCTTAAAGTGCTAGCATGTTGGACTCACTGTGCCATATTTGTGGTAGGTTGCATGACCGTGTTGGATCCATATAGGTGCGACCTTCTTGCTGAACTTGGTCTTCAATTCTTGAACTGTGATTTCCCTATGATTTCTTACTTGACCAGCATGGTCGTTCCTTGGCACCATGGCCAAGTTGGAGTCTTCTAAGGCACTTTGATCTTGAACTTTGGATTTTAATGAACTTCTTTGCTTGACTTGAGTCTTGGACACTAGAGGTAGGTTTAGGGAGCTCTTAGATCCTTGTTGGAGTCCTCCAATGGTGAAGGAACCATAAGATCACCCTCTTTCTCTCCCATCCATTCAAGCATGGTCCAAATATCTAAACAACACGCAAAGAATGTACAAAAGTGCATTTGATGATAAAATACATATGATGCAAATGAGATGCATTCTAGCAGATATATATGTGACTGAAGTGAAATAAGACACAAGATGAAGCCCTAAAATAGGATTGAACCAATTGGCTTGAAATCAATTGGTATGCAATCTTTTCTATCAGGGTGTTCTTTCCCATCTAGGTTATTATAGTTTCATGAATCTTCCATTGTCTTTCCTTCTAGAGTTTATAGTTTTCTCATGTATATGATCAATGTCTTAATAGAGTGTATATAATCATGGTATCATCTTATTATATAAATAGTACCTACACTTAAGTATTAACTCATGTTAATAGTCATAATTCTAGGATGGATATTGTATCTAACATTTTATTTCTCTTTCATTCTATCAACCACTTTTAATAGAGTAGATTAATTTGTGTCCAAGTTACACATATTTGTAAAAATTAATATGTCATTTGCATCTTAGATCATATACCAATTAGTTTTAGTTATGTATACTTGCTAATATTTAGACATTTATCTTGCATATAAAAACATGACATATGTATACATTTAAATCTTAATGATTGGAAATCCCCCTATCTACTAGAAATGGCCCTAACTAATACATATCTTACCAGAGAATGTCTAAGTCTCCTTATTTTTTACACACATAGAATCTAGTTGGGGTAGAATAGCCTTATGTGAAAAAAATTACATAATTAACTATACCATATACCTATAACAATGTGAAACAACATATACTACAAGCCTTATTAATCGAATATCAATATGTGAGTAAATTTCATATCTTAGGACATTTTAGTTGTATCTGATGTTTGACTAGTAGTTGTAAACCAAAATATGAATGCATGAGGGGAACATTGACTTACATTTTGGTTGTTCACTTCTTATTGTTAGTGAATCAATCAATGATTGCTCATACCATTGATAATATGAGTTGGATTCCAACATTTATTTCTCTCCATTTGATCATAGTTGGAAAAAAATGAAGGTTCAATGTTTGAGGAGGATGTAGACATGTTTCCACGGTTTCCACTTGTATCTTCACAAGGTCATCATGGCAACCTGACTTCTGAAGCTAATTAATTTACGATCTTCAAAGCAGGTCAAGTTGAAGTTCCTCTAAAAGGAGGCAACACAGATGCTCCAACGAGATCAAAAATCTCAAATGGGAGAATGGTACCAACATGGAGGTCTGGGTGCTTTCCAATCTATGTTTTAAACCCTTAGAGTTACATAATGAGTGAGGGTGTTGATGTTTTTCAGTGATTCATTGTTAGGTCTTCAAGGTTGTTGGATTAGAACTCCATCTGGTTCCTAGTTTTGTGCAGGTCTAGGGATGACGGCTGGATACTAGTGGCCATTGGGTTGTACTCATATTTGTCTAGTCTAGAGGATTACATTGAGATCTCATTGTTGGATGGTTGGATAAGGTGGCGGTGATCAGACACGGTAGTACCAGTGCGGTGAAAGTTTGCAGTTTGTTGAGGTCTAGAATGTTGACTTACAAAAAAGGTTGTTGGGAGCATGGAACCCTAGTGACTGAATAAAGTAGGAGGTGATGCTTGCAACATTTGACTAAGATCGGGGAGACAAGGTAGGATGGTGATCAGATAGAGATCTCACAGGTCTGGTATTTACTATTGTTGTTTGAAGCTTGGTGGTTTGATAAAAATATCTTCAAAAGTCTTATTTCTGCATCTCTTGATCTTTGAAACACTGGATAGAACTTCATATACACAAAAGAGAAATTTTATCATCATCAAAAGAGAAAGTGTGCAAATATCCAATTTACCCAACAATCTCCCCATTTTGAAGATGAAAGCATTTCAAAAATAAAAAATATTTAAAGAATGAAATTTATACCTAAATTTGTATCCTTTATGTTTCTTCAAATGTGTGTGTGATTTTACTTAAGAAATATGGAACATGACATAATTTCTAGAGATAAATTAGCAACATTCATATCAATAAAATGTATTATTAAGACTGGGAGAAGGAATTACTTATCCATCTTAGTAAAGATAAAGAAATAAACACAAGAACTTGAAATATTTGTCTTCTTTTAAGACTTATTTCTCCCCCCTTGTCATTTACAAAAAAGGTTGGGGTGATGATCCTGACTCCCCCTAAATATCATACTCCCCCTTGATACAATTTTCCTTCTTAAATATAGCAAGCATGAACATGATATGGGGAGACATAAGAATACATAAGTTAATTCATTACAATGTAATGTCAATCAAGAGTTCAAAGTATGCAGTAAAAAATAACTACATGAAGAAGCAACATGTATCCCAAAAGATGTTTACATGTACTCAATGAGATTATGCATGTAGTCTACATCAGGATCATGTCCTTTGAAGGAATCATCACCATAGTATTGTACAAGAGTCTCCCAAGTCAATGCATTCGTAGTCACAAAAGCATAGGCTTCTAGAAAAGTAGGTACCCAGAAAAAATTGAAGATGGCAACAATCTCTTGAAGTTGGATTTCATAAATTTGATTGTGATGAAGGTCAACAGGTTTTTCTTGTGGTTGGGAATAGATGATATTTGGATTGTATGGAGGGATGTTCCTGGGACAAAGTTGAGATGAGTAATTATTCAGTGCATTATGAGTCAAGGCTTGCATGTATTCATTTAGATATTTGATGGCATGGTGTTGATAATCCATGTTCTTCTAATTTGATAAGAAACACCTTTGAAATAAGCAAAGTGATTTTCATGGGTGCAAGAGGAAGTAGGAGGAGGAGGAATGGGGTCTTATGGAGCCTCTTATTAATTTCTAGATCATTTATGACCAACGTCAATTCCCATTTTCTTAAAAAATGTTTTGAGATTAATTCTTTGGGAAAGATGGTTTTGGACATACCTAAGTTGGAGAGAGGTTGGCCAAGGGAATGCTCAATGATTTGACACACAAAATCCAAAAAAGTGGTAAACCTTTAAATTCAAACATTTCATGATAGAGTATCCTCACAAAGTCAATGGGAATTTTTTTGAGGATGGAAAAGATGAGATACATGGGAAATTGAGGAATTTCAGATTTGTTAGCCCGGGGAGAAATATTTGAGCTAAAAATAAGATTGATAATGCATAATTCTTGAGTGAAAGAAGAGTCATAGAGAGTACATGTTCTCTCATGATAGGGGGCTCCAGGAAGTAGAAGAATTTCTAATGTAAGTGAGAGAAATTTCTACATTCAAATAATTGTTAAAACTATTTAAAGGGTGTGTGGTAGTGAGGTCAAGATAATTTTCTACATCACTTTTTTTG
The DNA here is from genome assembly GCA_963693085.1 of Alisma plantago-aquatica. Taxonomy (NCBI): domain Eukaryota; kingdom Viridiplantae; phylum Streptophyta; class Magnoliopsida; order Alismatales; family Alismataceae; genus Alisma; species Alisma plantago-aquatica. The sequence continues at coordinate 667,263,332 of OY856412.1, read as the reverse complement.
ATGGAAAGTAAGGTGTAAATAGTATCTTCATCAAAGGTAAAGTTATGGCCATTGACCATGGAAGAGAAGGAAAAGATGTCTATGTATAAACAAACTAGATTGGCCAAGAATTCAAGGACATATTTGGATGACCAGAAACATAACTTGGGGTAAGAAACTCTTTGAGATATTGAAATTTGAAGAGAGGACCAAGTTGAATCAGTTGTGAAAATGAAGGAACGTCCATCAGACATCGGCGTAGAAGTATCCTTGAAGATAAGTCAAAAAACTTGTTGAGGGTAACGAAGTTGATGATGGATATGTCATTGACGATCACCGGTTGGTCAACTTGCTTCTTTGTAGAGAACTTCTTCTTGCTCCCACTGCTTGAAGATGACTTCATTTGGAGTTTGTGGTGGAAGAGTGGAGAGGAAGGCTCAAAGTAGTAAAAAAGGAGTACAAAGGAGTTTGGTGGTAGAGCGCAACTCCAAAGGTCGAAAGGAAGCAGTGGAAATCACCCAACAAAGTGAGACAATGAGAACTAATGTTGGTGTGTGAAGAATGGTCAAACTGGGTCGTATTAATAGGCAATAGATTGTTTGATTGAGGTCTCCACTAATAAAAAAAGGTCTAGTTTCATTTGAAGTGAGTGATGGTCGTGTTTCTTAGCTCGAACAATACTTTGAGCAGAAATCGTCGGTCAAACATTTTGTAGACCGAGACGCTGACTAGATATAAAAGGATAGTCAATAGAGGGACTTATCGGTCCAACTACGCTTTGATTGATTGTGTTCTTGGTCCAAGAATACTTCAATTGAGAAAGTTATGTTTCATAATAAAAGAATTTTTATTTGATCAATTTAACCAATGAATTTAGTGATGGAAAAATTAAATATGATAAGATGATATATGCAAAGTATAATAAAATAAATATGAATAATTTGAAATTATGAGTGTCATTATATAAAAATATCAAAATAGACATCTTTGAGAGGAAAAATATTTAATTTTTCTCTTATAACTTGAAATTGTTCTAAAGCAAGTGGTTTAGTAAAAATGTCTTCTAATAAATTTTTAGTATCAACATGATGAACATATATATCATTTTTAGCATTATGATCTCGAAGAGAATGATGCCTTACTTCAATATGTTTGGCCCAACTATGTAAAATGGGATTATGAGATAAGTTAACAACACTGGTAGTATCACAAAGAATGGGAATCATGCATATAGAAAAACCATAATCATGTAATACTTGTTGCATCCAAAGAACTTGTTCGCAACAACTAGAGATAATTGTGTATTCAATTTTAGTGGTTGATAGAGCAATAGTATTTGTTTCATAATAAATCATAAAACCAAAAAAAAATTGAGTAAGAAACTACCACCACTTGTACTTTTTCAATCAATAGGACAGCCAACATAATCAGCAGTAGTATAAGCTTGAAGATCAGAAGATTAATCTTTAAGATACCAAATTCCATAATTTATTGTTGCCTCCAAATATCTTAAATGTGTTTGACAGCAACTAGATGTTATTGCATAGGATTAAATTGGAACCGGGCACATAAAACAATGGAAATTGATATCTGGACAAGAGGTGGTTAAGTGTAAAATTTCCAATTATACATCAACATAAAAATAGTCAATAGGTTCATTGTCCTTATCTTGATCAATTTTTGTAGATGTTACCATGGGATTTGAAGCATGTTTGCCTTTATTCATGTTAAAGTGTTTTAGATTTTCTTTTGTATATGTTTTCTTGATTTATAAAGATGTCACTTGCAGTTTGTTTATTTTGAAATCCTAAGAAAAAGGTTAATTCATCCATAAGGATATATAAATTCTTGTTGCATGATATCACTAAAAAATATATTAAAAAAATGATAAATGATGGAACTACAAAAGATTACATAAATGCTCTCACAGAAGTGCGAGCAACAAACTAGGCTACGAATCCTTTTTGGATGGCAAAACCCAAGGACCCAAAAATAAAATCATTACATGTAGATGAAGGCAACATAAGATTCCTATTTATTGTACGTTGAAGGTGTCGAAGAAGAGCAACTGCATCGTCAGCAAGCACCCCAAAGGTGTCAAAGGCGAATGGTAGAAATGATGTTGATTGGCCTCACAAGCTGCTCCATGTTTATGAACTTTTTGTACTGCTGTCTCAGACGTTGTCTTCCCTACTTAAAGTTTTTTAAAAGGATACCTATCAAGGGAGAAACTCATGTAAGGTCAACACAGGCATGTTTTCCATTCATCCAGTCAAATAAAAGAAATTCTTGAGATGCACCAAAGATAATATCATCTATATATATTTGAACATGAAAAATCTGAGTCATAATGTATGATAAACAAAGTAGAATTTGATTTACCAATAGAGAATCCATTTTGAAAAAGAATTTTTTTAAGATGATCATACCAATTTCTCAGAGCTTGTTTAAATCATACAAAGCTTTAAGTTTATAAACATGATTAATGTCATTTAAATCTTAAAAACTGGGAGGTCGAGAAATATATACTTCTTCTTCAATCACTCCATTTAAAAAGGCACTTTTTACAACTATTTGAAATAGTTTAATACTTTTATGTGCAGTTAGGGATGAAAAAAATTCTAATTGATTCAAGCCTAGCTACCAGAGCATATGTCTCATGATAATCTATTTCTTCTTGTTGATTATAACTTTGACTAACTAATCTTGTTGTATTTCTATAAACTTCATCGACTTCATTTAGTTTGTTTCAAAACCCAATCTTGTTCCAATAATTGTTTTAACTTTGGGTATTGAAACCAAATCCCATATGTCTTTTTTTGCAAAATTTGTTTAATTCTTCTTCAAATCTATAATCTAATAATCATCTTTAAGATCTTCATCCACTTTCTTAGATTCAATGATTGAGACAAAAGTTGTATTTTCTTCATCTCAAAGAGATGCTCTTGTTTTTACTTTGTCAGAAGAATTTCCAACAATAGGTTCTTGTGGATGATCTTAAACTAATCTTACTGTAGGTTGTGATGTGTCCAAATTCTGTTCTTTTGGTTGTTCAATTGCAGCATTGTTATTATATCTTCACTATGTCAAAAATACCCATTATTGGCATTTAAATTATTGGCATTTGTAAAAAAACACCACTATACATCAGGTCCAATTGGCATTTTATATTCAAATGCCACAAAAATACCTTATATCAATACTGAAACAAAGATTCCACTAATACACGCATTTTTTATTTTAATAGCGACAATCTTTAATTTGCTCAAAGCAAAGTCAGTTGGACCGCCATACACACCCATTTGGATTCTAATCTGAAGTTGCCGCCCTAACATATTTCTTAGTCCCACGTTGGATTTAAAATGGTTTACGCGCGAAACACCAATTTTGTAGATTAGTCATTCTAATATGAAAAGTCTTCAAGTCGTATGGTGTGATATCCATATTCCATATTCCCACTTCGGCTACCCTAAAAATGAAAACCCTTCTCGCCTGGTCGTGCGGAAAATCTCTACCCAACTTCTCCAAATGGGGCACTTGTCCAACTTCCAACCATGATCCTCGTATCACTAGATGGATGGGTGCATACTTTGAATGGGATCTTGATTCTTGACGGCAAGCCAATGGACAACCATATGAATCCACCATCCATGCTATGGAATCTTGGTAGCCTCATCCGAAATCTCCAGGTGCTTCCTTCGTTCCGGATCAACAGAATCTAGTGAATAATATTGCTCGATGGACTCATTGGATTCCGTTCTCTGCCCTTTCTGAGGAGGTGGAGCGTATATGTGTGTCAGTCTATATGGAAAAGCCATCACTGGTTGAGAATATTCAAGGTAAGATCTTATGCTCTCTTAAAAATTGACCTTTATGCATATTGCGCTAAGATGACTATACTATTCAAGGAATGCCGCACGACTACTTTTTGTTTCTATGATTGGCATGTCAAACGGATATGACAATATTCATTTTCAGGTCTTATTCACAAGTTGATAACTTGATAGGAAAGAAATATGTTAGTCATCCTTCAGCTCACAATCATCATTCATTATAAAATGCATAATTGCTACTCGGACTTTATCAATTTTGAGTTAGAACATAATATACATAATAGAACCTACTTTCTTATTTGCTTCCTTTCTAATTACGTATTGCATGTTTGGCATTAGACTTTGCACGACTACCACAAGATATTAGTCAACAAAGTTAAGCTAGTGATTTATGTTTGCTCCGTGTTTAATTAGAATGAAATCTTTAGCAGATTTTGGTGATGTAGAATTTGCATAGATAGACGGTGCACAAAATGTGGTACTTTTAGGGGTTGTTCTTTTTCATGAAAATTACTAAGAATTTTTTTCTTAGAACTACTGAATTTCTTCAGTTCATACATGAACATTAATTTCCATAATATGAGCTTCTTCTTTCCTCGTAAACTAGGTGATGGGCAACTTTTGTACTTTTTTATTCACATATGATGTTATTTGACAATTTGTCTCAAGCTTGCCTACATGTAAATCATTTAATTCTTTGGAGTTCACATGGTTTTCATATTAATATTTATGGAATCCTAACGATATTATTAATAAATTATTGATTTTGAGTGCCCACATTGATCTTGCATTTTATTATGCTTTAATGAGTAACTATTGAATGAATTTATTTGACTCGCCATTGGTTTTGTCCTTATTCCTTGTCATAATAGGTTGTGATGTCCTAGCAATCTTAGTAGTTGTACAAAACCAGAATATATTTTAAGACCTTATTTAATTTATGTAGGCAACACATATATTATTTTTTCCTTCTATAGTTGTTTTTCTTATTTGTCCAATCTCATTATAGTACAAAAAGGGTCTATTTCCAAAGCAGATTTAGCACTACGACAACGTTAAGGATGTTCGACAAAGGTTTGACAATGAACTAAGAATAAAACTTGGTTAATGTAATTTCTTTTGTCATCATTTTGCTCTTAGTTCTTATACTAAGATTGTAATCCTTTATTGGTGCTAAACATTTTCGTTATTCTTTAGAGGAGTGCTCCATGGATATTAGGATGATGTTCCATATTTAAAGAATCTTTTTTGTGCAATGCTACTTCCCTACATGCTTGAAAATTACCAACATTATCATATATGTATAACTAGTCTTAATGATTTTAGTTTTCTTGGAACCTAAGATCTTATTACATTTTTATGGCATTGCTATCACATTTTTTAGCAAGATTTCCCATGCCCAAGTAGTGCTTCACCAGTTTTATAAGATCACCATAACTCTTACTTCAATTTATAGGTTTTGACTTGTGGTGAAGACTAACCTATAACATGGTGGTGGGGTTTTATTGGTGATAAAGTCGTAGTAGGCATAGTGGCATGAGTGGAAGGCTTGACTGAGAGGGTTCCTATTCTGATTCGGATTGTAATAACCTTGACCAGGGATGATGTTGACATCATTAAGATTTTCCATTTGACTATTATCTCTTGGGCAGCATGTGTTTCTTAGAACCACATCGTAGAGAAGATTGCATGTTAAAGTGGAATGATTAGTACTTTTACATGCTTCACAGAACAGTGAAGCAGACTTGATCTGTTCTGGTTGTTGAGGGGGGGACGTCCTCTTCCAATTGCAGCAATGGATGTTTAGATATGGTCTTGCTTGGCTACTAAGAGTTTTAGGGTTTCAGCAATAGACTTGTACTCAGGAGTAGCTTCAGCCATAGCTACTTTCAACACTCCTTTACCTACAGATCTACCCTAATTAGCTTGATTTTCAACTCCAAGGGTGACAACTCTCCATGCGATGGCATAACTTTGACGCATAAAATTTCCTCCAGATGAGGAATCTAAAAACCTTATGATATCATCATCCACACCCCTATAGAAAATTTCGATGAGTTGATTCTTAGGAATTCCATGGTGTGGACACTTGCATAATCATAATTATACCCCTGTGTGTTTGATTAATATGCCACACACATTTTGGTTTTCTAGTTCATTCACCAATTATTTATATCAGCTTTTAATCGAGATTTAATCATTGTCATGTCTATAGTTTCCAAATTTCTGATTGGTCCATAATGCAAAATTCACAAATTTTGTATATGACCTCGGAAAAATATAAATAAATACTCATTGGAAAGAATTTTCTGAGTACAATCTGATTTTAGGGATTTTAAGTATTGTTTTGCATCCTTGTTTGAATTTATTATAAACACCATTTTAATTATATAAAAGGTTAAAATTGATAACTAATTCATTTAAACTCCAAATTTGATAAATAAATAGGTTATCTTAATCGTGAGAATCCAATTTATTGATTGGTCTAAGTTTTGAGTCCTAAATTGAAGGTTTTCCTAGACGTTATGTAATTAGGGTTTCCATACACTTTATGATATGTGAAACCCTAATGCATACATATATATTATAATTTAGGTTAAATATGTTTTAGATACAATCAAGTTGGTGAAAGAAATAATTAGGACTCTACATTAAGGTATGTGCAATCCTATTTATGTATGAATGTGTACACTTACCCTTCAGTTGGAAATTTTGATATCCAACCCTAATATTCCTAATGAGGCATAGACTTATACCTTATTCCCCATTTATACTCTTTTGGCACATTTATTTCACTATTTGTTTGGGTTTTATACCCCCTGCCATGTCACTATTAATTTGTTGTTTAATATTGCTATTTTATTTATTGAGCATGATAACTTGATGACTTATTAGCTATTGCAGTGTACCTCTATACTAACCGCCCATAGTTTGGGCATGACACCTGGGGAATGTGACCACTCTTCCCACTTATATATATATATATATATATATATATATATATATATATTTAGGTGTTTGAGAATGTGACCACTCTCCCTCACCTATTTGTTTTGGTTGAGGTTAGTAGGTGCCTCATCCCTACTTTAGATAATGTAGTCATACTTTTATCATGCATACTTCAATATTAATATGTGATGTTACAACAAGTATTCCCTTTTATATGCCTCATACTTTTACGTTTCTTTAGCATAGTGGAATCATTACTCCGTGTTTACATTCTGTTATACTTTACTTGTTCTTGTTCCTCAATTGACACATACTTTATTTCTCCTCTGGCTGGGTGATCCCAACCACCCAGGTTTAGGATCAGAGTGAGCAACTGGAGCATGGTGGACCAACCTAAGATTAGGAATAAGGACATCCTTTCATTATGGACCTATCTCTTAAGTTGTTTCTTGAAGACACATTGATATAGTTCAGTTTCCCTCTATCTTAAAATTCATATGTTGTATCATGTAAACCCTTATTGGGAAATTTTGATGTATCCTTTATGAAATTGAAAACAGTCAATGTTTTAAATTCCACTGCTACTCATTTTTCTTTTGCATACCATTATTATTAGTAGAGATGTGATTTCACTTCTTTACATGTGCCAACAACCTAGCTAAAAAGGAAACCTCCAACTGAACGTTCATCTGCTGAAGGAACACTAACATGTCCCACTTGTGACATACCAAAGCATGTAATTGTGCCTTTTCTACCGATGATGACGAAGAGGACTTCCTGCTCAAAGCATCAACCACCACATTTGTCCAGAACAAGTATATAAATGCATAACTTGCTCAAACCGTGTTCAAATTGGAACAAACATAAAACTAAATCTTGTTACATGATATCAAAGAACATCTTATGGTTATATTAAGGTTTTAAGTATGAAATTAGGATAAGCAAGCATTTTCAACCACAAAACAAGGTCAGGGGTCTTATAGATGTGTATTCCTGAACCTTAACTTTACGCCTCGATAGCCAGCTACCAAAACTAAATAGATTGGACCCAAATATCCTCGTCAGAGAAAGAGACACATATTCCTGATCCTAGGCTGATGCCTCAACAACCAACTACCTAAGATAAATAGGGTGGATCAAAATATCCTCGTGAGGGCCACAGATGCATATTCCCATTCCTAGACTTCATGCCTGAGTAGCTAGTTGTCAACGCTAAATAGGGTGGATTCAAATATCCTTGTGAGGGCCACAAATACGTATTCCTAGTTCTAGACTTTATACCTCAGTAGCCAGCTACCAACGCAAAATAGGGTGGATCCAAATATCCTTGTGAAGGCCACATACGTGTATTCCTGGTCCTAGACTTTACGCTTTATTAGTCAACATTTAATGCTTAATAGAGTGGATCCAAATATCATTATGAGGTCCAAAGATGCATATTCCCGGTCCCATACTTTATGCCTAGACAACTAGCTACCAATTCTAAATAGGGTGGATCCAAATATCCTCGTGAGGGCCACAAGCGTGTATTCTTAGTCTTAGACTATACGCCTTGAAAACCAACTATCTACACTAATTAGGGTGGATCCAAATATCCTTGTGAGGGCCACCGACATGTATTCCCAATCCTAGACTTTACACCTCGAAATATAACTGCCAATGCTAAATAGTATAAATCCAAATATCCTCATGAGGGTGAAAGACACATATTCCCAGTCCTAGACTTTATGCCTGGGCAACCAGATGCCAATGCTAAATAGGGTGGATCCAAATATCCTCTTGAGGGCCACCGATGTGTATTCCTGGTCCTAGACTTTATGCCTTGGCAGCCAGCTACCAACACTAAATAGGGTGTATCCAAATATCATCATGAGGGACCCAAATGTGTATTCTTAGTCCTAGACTTTAGGCCTCAGAAGTCATCTACCAATACTAAATAGGGTGGATCCAAATATCCTTGTCAGGGCTACATACACATTTTCTTGTTCCTAGACTTTATGCCTCGAAAGCCAAGTGGCAATGCTAAATAGGATGGATCCAAATATCCTTGTGAATGATACAAAAGTGTATTCATGGTCCTAGGCTTTACACCTCAGCAACCAGCTGCCAATGCTAAATTGGGTGGATCAAAATATCCTTGTGAGGACCAAAGACATGTATACCCAGTCCTAGACTTTATGCCTTGGTAGCTAGCTACCAACACTAAATAGGGTGGATCCAAATATCCTAGTGAGGGCCACATACACGTATTCCAAATTCTAGACTTTACTCTTCGACAGCCAGTTGTCGATGCTAAATAAAGTGGATCCAAATATCCTTATGAGGTCCATAGACGTGTATTCTCAATCCTAGACTTTACACCTCATCATCCAACTACCAACATCTAAATAGGGTGGATCCATATATCCTCATGAGGGTCACAAACATGTATTCTAGGTCTAGACTTTACACCTTGGTATCCAGCTACAAATGTCAAATAGGGTGAATCCAAATAGGTATCCCATATTTGGTAAGTGTTTAACTTCTAATTTGATGTTCCTTTAATTACCTACCTTCATCTCCTTCTCTTTTCTCAACCTTAGATCATGGTTATCCCATGGTGGTCATCTGGGAGAGAGACTCCTCATCACAAGGGTCATAGACCATGTCTTAACAAGGTAGGCCCAAGTGTGAAGAGGATTTCTCCTCTCTTTTCCCCTTTCTCTTTGGTTTGGCCAAGAGATTATTTGCTTCTTTCCTTGGGATAGGATTGACCTTGGTGTCTTCTTCTTCTTGTTCTTAAGGTGCTCTTATGGCTGAGTGTGAAGCTTTTAGTGAAACTTCTTCAACCCTTAGATCGTGTGGTTGGAGCTCTTGATCTTGGAGTTTGGATTGCTTGGTGGTTATCATATTAAGGCAGGTTATATAACACTAAACCTACTCTATTATTGCACTTCTTTATAATTTTAATTATTGTCTTCTTCCTCTAAATTTCCCTCTCACCATGTTTGTGATTAGTGGTAATATCTAGAGCTTGTTTGGCAGAGATCCCTTGCTTGGTTTGAAAGCAATCTGAAACCCTAATCTTTTGTACCCATTTTGGTAGATGATGTGTTATGAAGGTTTTTCTCCATGTATTGATCTTTACCTTTCCCTCATGCATGGTGTTTGTACACCTAGAGGTTTGAGTGATGCTATATTAGGTTTTGGTTATATTGATCTTGGTTTTCTCTTCGTTGGATAATGTTCTTCCTTGGTAGTTTCTTGACCCATGACTTAGGGTCTTTGGTAATCGTTAGTATGTGACCTTTTATTTATGTAACCATAATTACACCCTTGGTTTCAGTTCTATTTTAGCAAACTAGATGTTTAATATTGGGAGGTCATGACACTCCCCTCATGATGGTCATGACCCTGATAGATTTTGGGTCGAGATGCTCCTTTGAGGTTGAGTTCGACCTAGTGAATGTTAGGTTGAGACCCTTTGTGGGTGGCGGTCGAGTTACCAGTGGTATTGGGGCTTTTTTTGTGTTTTGCTTGAGCTAAGAATCATCCTAGAGAATAGGGTCACAACCATAATGGTCTTAGGTAGTGAAATTTGGTGGTAGTTGATCGTCTTGGGTCGCGACATAGGTTGCGGTCGAGACACCTTCTGGTCAAGATGGTTTGGTGAATCCTTAACCCTAAGTGCCATGGGTGCGACATGGTCTAGAGGAAGAAGGTCGTGACATGGACCATAGTAGGTGGTCTTGACCTATGTGGTTATGTGATCAACATAGGGTAATGGTAGGTGTATGAGAAACACATATAAACACCTAATGCTAATCATATATGTATGATACATAAGCCACATACAATGCTATTTAGAATGTTATCTAATCAACTTGAATGATGCTTCCTAATCCTTAAACACTCCAAAATGGTGGAGGGTGATGATTCTAGGGTTGATGGTTGGACCTAATCTTGTAAACCCTAATTAGTTAAAAGGAAAATCCTAGCCCTAATAATAATGAATGATGATCTTGATTACTTCTCCATCAGGGAATGGTTATGATGTTATGTGGTTACCTCTCTTGGTTATAAACTTCTAACCATGCATATGTTATGAGCATGATAATAGTAGCTAGTGTATTCTATGGTGATGAGACATGATATAATTTGAATGAGCTAGGGGAGGCATGTTTTGGAACTTGTGATATTGAAAAGCTGAGCTGAGGGATTGATATCCCATAGCATGTGATTATGGCATCGATGATGTCATAAATGGCAATAATACAAGCATTATGCGGTGATAGTGAGACAAGTTCACATCCTATATGTTTATATCTATTGGAAGAGTACTATACCCTTATCTTTGTAGAATTTGTTATGATTTTATATGTTGTAACTTGATTGATGCTAAAAGACACTTAATTGACTTAACTAGTCAAGTGGAACTTAATCATGTAGTTTTTCCCTGTGCCATAGATCCATCTCAGTGTCAACACTTGCTAGATGGCAAAATGAGTTTTCTCTTAGAGGAAGCCTGGAGTCATACATTCTTAAGTATATGCATTCATAGGATTGGTTGTGGGCATAGCTTTTGAGGCGGCCAGGCAGTGACCTTCCTCAGGTGGACACCTAGGTCACCCAGGGCGACTAGGTCACCCAGGTGGCTACCCAGGCGGTGGGTCCCCCCCTTACATTCATATATATATATATATATATATATATATATATATATATATATATATATATATATATATATATATATACATATGTATATATATATATACATATGTATATTATTTATAAAGTATAAACTATGTTATGTATATAACTATGCCTTTATGCATGTAAAACTCATCCATCCTTCTTATATTTATTAAAATGACAACAAAATAGTAAATATTTGAGAATTGAGACATTCTATACCTCAAACTCATTGCTACATGCCTGCAACACTGAAATGAATTATAAGAAAAAAGACATAACACACAAAAGACAATTCAAAAATTATAAATTCAAAAAGTAATGAGATATTGATGAATAAGATAAGCTACAAAATATTCCATAATTCCAAGCAAGTTCAAACAACATATAAAGTAGCATCATAACTATGACTAAATGTAAATGTCTCAAGTCTAAAATGCAAAACAAATTTATAAAATGATTTTAAAACTCAAACAAATCTCCATC